>MU122187.1:0-85544 GCA_014904905.1 Wilcoxina mikolae CBS 423.85 | reverse complement strand
GTTGTTCGTTCCCATGATCTGAACAATTTCGTCTGCGCTTTTGGGTGTTTTGATTTGTGAATTCCACCATGAATGATGGGTATTCATATCACTGGCAATAATACATCGTTCAGGCAATGGGATATTGGTGAAGCTTCTTGGGATGGTGTAGAGGTTGGAAGATCCTTCATGTTCATTATAAATATTGAAGACTGTGATCGGTGAAATTGAGGGAGTCGATATTTCAAGTACTTGAATATCTGGGTCCTGGCTGATATCGGTCCGTGGGGAGCATTTGATATAGGGATTGTTTTTGCCCACATAGGCAATTGTCCTATTGTGTTTTCTTAAGTTTTTAGGTGGTATCAAAAGCTCAAATCCTGGGTTTGTTGTAATGAATGTGTTGTCTGGGTTGAATCCAGGTTCTTGAAGTAAAAGAAGGTCGGCCGTTCCAACTGCAAAGTCAAGAAGTGTATTGATAACTAAGGAGGAACGGTTGCAATTATGTTGTATAATTCGAATTTTGGTTGATGAATAAGAAGGTTGTTTAGATATGGGTGGGGGCTGGATGTTCTTTCATAAACTTGGCTGGTGTTTTGGCACGGAGGGTGGTTATTGTTGGGTATTTGGAATTGTTGGCCCGATGATTTCCCTTGCAGTTGGAACATTTGAGAATATCATGGTCGCATTGTTTCCCTTTTCTGAGACATGATCCACATGAGTGGGAAGTGGTAGTGTGAGGTTCGGCACATATATTACATATGGCAGGTTGTTTGCATCGAAGGTAGGAATGGCCAAATTGTTGACAATTAGTACATTGATCGGTTGGTCGGGATACCACATATCGTTCAGCCTTGCGTGTTTTTCCGGCTACTTGAACTCCGTGGTCTTGTATAACTTTGCTTCGTGTTCAGTACGGACTGCAATAACCATTGTGGTTGCTTTTTTATAAGGTCGTGTCTCTGGCTTAGTCAGAGACCGTGGTAAGGTTGTGAGCTTGATATGATTGTTGTTCATCTCAATATCTTCTTTCAACAATTGCATTCCCGTTTCACACTCGGGAAACATATTAATGTTGATGGAATGAACCATCATGTGGATCCAGATTTCTTGTTTTTTGAGACTCTGGACATTTGTATCAACTGAGCGAACTGTTTCCTCAATAGCAGCTTTGTGAGCTAGTACTAATTCAACAGGGCATGCATCAGCAGTAAGCAGGACCAGATTGTGTTTGTGGTTTGCGGAAACATGGCCGATGTTGGCCAAGAGGTCGGCCTGACACCTGCGGACAGTTGCGTTGATTGCAAGTTTAAGTTGGGTAAGGTCGGCAGTGACTGGTTGATCACTGTGTCGGGCAATTACCAGTATACGTTTTTGTTTGGTGAGGGGGCGGAGGTTGAGGGTACGTCCATTCTTGTCTTTCGGGGGTTCTGTTTTTGCGCATGCTGATGCAATTGCTGACCATAATGTGGGCTTTGGGGAAGCCCCTTCTGGGACTGCTGGTGTTAGAAGGTCTGGGGGTGCTGGCGGTGTATCTTTCTGCAAGGCTTGAATTTGAACAAGATATTCGACTCGTTGTCCAAGAGTGGCGATAGTGTTGAGGGCAATTTCATGTTTGGTTTCAATTGAGGCCAATCGAGTTGCCAATTTTCGGTTTTGAGTCGTAAGACGTTTGTTGATTTCAAGGATATCCTTGTGAAGTGGTTCAAGGATGGCTTTGAATACCTGATGAATTCTATCTTCGTCTTTATCGTTTGGATCCAATAGGTTGGTAACGGGGTTTTGATAATCTTCGTCTTCAGAATCATCATCATCTTCAGAGCTTTGGTCTTCAATCTCATCATTCTCTGGAGCATCTCCAAGATTCAGGTCTGCATCTCCAGAGTTTCTAATATTGACAGGGTTTGTTGGTTGTTGAGGTGGGGATGATAGTTGAGGTGGTCCAGAGGATGCTCTGTTATGAGCTGTACTAATGGCCTTGCGTGTACTCGAACGTGGACGAGTAATATTGAGTTGTGGGTATGGTGAGCTTGACTGCAGTCTGCGTGAGCTGCTGTATTTGCGCTTCCGTCCTCGTTTAGATATGTAGCCCGTATGGACTGTACTTGATACCGCTGGGGCATCCATTGCAGAGAGTGGGTCTGAACTTGGATTTTGATATAGATGCATTCCGTATGTACTGGAAGCACCAGGTGGAGGTGGGGGTGGCATAGGGTCTGACATGATTGTCTTGTCAGAGTTCACTGTATTCAAAATTTGTTACAGTTATTGAAATTTTCTAAGTATTTGGATTTGGTAAAAATCCGACGTGTGAATGTTGTTATATGTGGCCTCGGTACCACCTGTACCCAGAGGGGGTTAGAGCTTCACCTCCTTTGTCCTAGCAAGGTGTTGGAGCCTTGTACTAGACCCTTTGCTTCCTCACAGCAGATACAGAGACACCCAATAATGGGGCTGTAAAACCACTGCAAGAAAGGAAGTGCAACTTAACTCTGGAGGATTCACCCAAAGACTCTGGGGGTCAATGGCGGCAAAGTAGCCGGACGTCGTGGCCTACACCCTGGTAGGTCTGCTGGGCCCCGTTGGCCAATAGGTTCCAAAGAGGGTATGTAAAAATTGCGAAAAACCGAAAATCGAAAATCGAAAATCGGAAATCGGTTGTAGTAAACCCAGTTCTTGTCCGATTGAGCTAAAACATCGGCAGAGTAGACCTGGAAGTGTGTCGAGACTGAGATATTAATGGCGTTCCGAACGGATGATAACTCGTAGAGAAACGATGGGATTCGAAATCGTGTTTTTGGCTTCACAGCCTTTCAGTTGTTTGCAAACATTTGGAAGTATTAGCTGGCAGAGTATTGAGTCAGTAGCAATCAACTGTTTCTTATCAGTGGTCAATCTGACTAAATAAATACTAATCAGATTTCTTTGATTGCAGTAGTTGAATAAGTGATATCTCCTGAATATATGATGGCATACAGAGATGGTATTTGTACTATACTGATAGAGTTTGCAGGCCGTTGAGTGATAGTTCATTAATCTGCTATGATAGTATCCTAACTCTGAGGTATACCACTACTTCTACTCTACTAATTTGATCCCTGAATCTCTAGAATTACGGTATTTTTGTTCTTGAAAAATATGTCCCCTTGTGATCAAAACCAAAGATTCCTTAGCTTTCCTTCTCTGTAAATATAAGACCCCTTGTACATAAAAATTCCAAACCCTTGTTATCTTGCTAGCTATCAAGAATCCTTCATGAGCAAAAGATACTAGCTTAACCTTTCACTTGTTCCTATTATGCTCTGCTGCCTTGAAATGTTGCTTATGAAACTCCCTCAATACCCGCTTGTCATCAAAGTCCTCATAAGGTTCATCTATGCAATCTGCTTCTTCAGAGTAGTCTATCTATTTAACCAAGTACAATACTTTCTTTTGAGATTTCTTATATTAGCTTTCAATAACTTCTTTCACCTTATATCCTATCTGATATTCGTAATCCTGCATATCATATCCAGGCTCAGTATATTTTCAACTAGCTGCATGTTCAGGTGAGGATCTGAATTGATTGCGGCTGAGTCTGTATGGTTTGAGTATGAAGATATAGAAGTAATTGTGTATTTACCACAGCTTAGGCAACTCTAGTCTTATTGCCTTTTGTGAATACACCTTCAGAACGATATAATATGCATGCAGCTTCATGTCTAGCTTCTTAGATGGTCATCAGGTTTTGACTTTCTATCCATTCAATATAATAACATCAATAGCCAAAGATGTTGAAGTTTTCATGATATGCTTGTCATAGTACTTCCCAATCGATTCTTGTACTATCTCTCACTCTTGATAACAAAGATCATGTTTACCTGATATTTGGTAAACATAGTTAATAGAATATGGATTGTTATAATTTGCATCAATGGACCAATTCGTTCAAGGATTTAACCCATCATGTGTAATGAATGGTGACATATCAGTCTCAGTAGTTAGACAGCTATTGTGGGCATACTCTCCCATTAATTACATCTCTGTCCAATTCTGATACTCTTCAATGATTGTTGGCAATGAACTGTCGGAAGTTCTTACCATTGACAAACTGATTTGTTTCGCCTGAACTGAATCCTTGCTAAGCTATTCACCTCAAACCCCACCCTTTCAGCCTACAGATTCGAATGCAAATATGTAAGCAAGTTCTTTTCCGATTAGCTCCATATGTATTCATCTTGTAGGTAACGTTATGCACTATAAGATGTACTAACCTTCATGGCCATGGGAAAAGAACTTTCTTACTAATTTTCGTTCACAGTTGTGGGATTCGATTCGAAGTTTGAGTTGAACAACGAAGGTTCACCATATCTTGGAGCGAATCCACTTCGAACTCCAACTTGATTCGATCCGCCACCAACCGATCCGCTCCATTGTCAATACTACATATAATGGCCACAGAAAAAGAACTGGTTATAGAATGTTGTTTGATGGCCCAAGTGGTATCATAGTTGTCCTTTGGCTAAGTAGTATAGCATGCCACCAAATACTTTAGTACAGTCCGTACAAGGATGTATATCCTTATATATGACTGCTATCATATGTAGGTACTATTTAGGGTGCCGAAGTTCAATCTATACTCTTTGCTTTGTATTCGTAATTCTGAGATAGAAGTAAAGAGTATTTGAATCTAGGGGTACATGTCGTAACCAGTTATTCTCAATGCAAACCCCCACCTTCCCGTATTCTCTTTGTGACTGGGCGAGCTGGGAGCAGTGATTCAAGCACCATTAATGTGTAACTCTTCTGCCACAACTACCGCTGCTGCTCATACCTGCTTATCCAGCACCTGATGCTCATCTCACTTTTAATTATACCATCTACAGAAGCTCTCAGCAATCATGTGAAATTACGAATTCGTATGGTGAATACCAAGAGAATTTGATCGCTGGCTAAGTGAATCTCCAATGAGGTGTCTCCGAGCAGAGATCAGCAGACTGATTCACTTCACCACCCACTGTCAGCCGAAGCCAGTCAGTTGCCATTGGTGGTTCCGATGTCGTCCGGTTGACCACAGGTGTATTTGAATCTCCACTTGTGGTCCACAGAGTATGATGTTGACTGGACTTCCAGTGGACTTCAGAGTTCCAGGCTTCAACCAAGGCAAGACTAGAACCAGATTATATATCATAAGCATACCAGCACCATCGATTTGTCAATATGGGTTAAGTACATGAAATATTGTAGTGAAACTCTGGTCCTTCTGATGTACCTTGCAGACCTCATCTCTTGGCCATTGAAACCCTACGTATATATAATACCGATTCAGAATATAGCCGAACTCATTCGAGTAATCTTGGATACATATATATGCTCATCTTTCTACTCTCCTTTACAGATATCATCTTCTGCCCATCAGCATCCTGGATGCAGATGAATACCGGATCATGTGCTAGCCCGAGTTGCCTAAGCAGCCTTGGGAGCATAAAGGTACTCATCTTGCTGGGGTGGATTAGTCCCCAAATGCAATACATTATGCAATGTCGATCTTGTCCAAGCACTTCGTAAACAATGTGATACCAAACCGACTTGGTTATGTATCTGTCTTATAGATTCGCATAATGCAGTACCAGCTTTGAACTGCTGGACACTTTAGAACATTCAGAGTTAAACTTCCCACACAGAGCTGTTTCATGATATGCGACTGCAGATCTACTATCCGGATCATGAACTCTGCTCATCAATAGTCTTGCACATAAGTACACTTCCATGCAATAGTATCATAGGTGCACTTCGGAGCTCCTCCTCTGATCATAGAAAGATAATTGGGTGGTGTATTTGATTGAATATGCTTGTCATCGGCAACATTCACTCCGCCTCCATTGTCTATCCAACGATATGCCTAGTATTGTCAACGAACCGGATCGGTTCGAGACAGATCAAATCGAGAAGGGATTCGGTTCGGATTCGATCTGGGATTTGTCGTATTTAGCCGATTTGTTACAAACCGATTTGTGAACCATCAAATCTAGAACGATAATGTGTAGTTGAGTTCTAGTCCGATTACCCCGATTGTTAGCGCGTTCAAAAGAGCTCGATCCCAGCTACAATTTGCGTCCAAATTCCCGAGATTCGGAGAGGAACCCGCTAATGTATATATGTTCGAAATTATGGGCCGAAATGGTGGGGTTTGAGGCGAATGACTTGGCAAGGATCCACTTTGCTCGTACCGAACTGGTTCGTCAATGGTACAAATTCCAAGCGGTTCATTGCCAACACTAGATACGCTAAGAGTCGACTAGAATAGATACGATAGATCGATGCATTTAGTGTATATTGATGAAGACCTCGCTAGCACTTGGAGCTGCTCAATAGGTTACCATCAATTGTTTGTATGTAAATACCTTTTTCAAACCTATTTCAAGCACTTCTCAATAGTGTAGTCATGAGAACATGCACGAGTTCAGGGTCGATTGACCTCCGAATTGTCTCTAAATTGACTATAGTAATATCAATCAACTCCAATGGACGAAATGTATATTTCGAATCATCACCCTGGCAATGATCATCCATATGGATTCCGAGTAGAGGTATATTGAAAAAGAGGTATGGTATAACCAATTGATCGATATCTGACAGTGATATTGATGAAGACTCACTAGCACTTCATGCTCGATTAGGTTGGATTCTTTCCGATCATCCATTTGTATGCGATAGTTCTTGTTGAATGTATGTTCAAGACTCCTCGGCACTGATCATAGCGGCCGGTGACATGATTTTCGGAATTCATTAATGCTTGAATCATCTCCAAATCATCTCCACTACTGTTGATCAATTCTCTAAGAATATGATTCATGTTCAATCGACCTATTAGTGATAGTACTCAGTGTAGGTCAGACATGTCAAACAGGGGTAATTATGATATCCATGAGTGAAACCTCCCCGAAAACTGATGAATGATCATAAATCTGAAGTTCTTGTCATCGTGATTATATTCTTTGTTGATCTCATCTTTATGTATACATTGTGGCCGATTTTAATCTGCCTTACAATTATCAGAGTGAAATTGTATCTAGTGATTTGATGACTTTTGTAATCGGATGTGCAGGATATTGTCTACAGAATTGCTTTGCTCTCATGATTGTCAGTAACGTTCAATTGAGTTTTAGAAAATACAATTTTGCAATCATTGGGGTTATAATTGTATGTAATTGACTAATTGTCTGTTTTTGTATACGTATTGCGATATGTCTAAAAGTAAAGAAATCACGAAACACAGTGAGTGAAACGTATCTGATAACTAAAGAGTGATTATAGTCTAAGAATATACCTCTTCGTATGGATGGATACATATAGATACGATTGGAAATGAGAACAGTTGAAAAAGATAATACAAATTATAAGGTACCATTAGTAAGTGAGATAATCGCTGCTATGCAAAAGCACTATGCAAGGTGACTATGTATGAAGGGTGCTTATCTGGTCTCATCTATAAAGTGCACTTGTACGCCAAATGTACCTGTGATCCAAGTATAGTAATAAGGCCAGATACTCCTGCAAGTCATGTACACTTATAAAGCCTGATGCGTATACAAGCCAAGTGCATCTGACACCACCATTATTGTCTTGCAATACTGAATATTAGGTATTCTTCATCTGGCCTTTGGAATTACATTGTACCACGAGAACTATAACAAAACTGCTCTGTAAATTGAAATGGCAATGCTGGGCACTGCAAATATTGCCATATTATCTGCCAATCACAGTGCGAATGTAATGCTGTCATTATCGTTTATACCCTTTTATGAACTGGATATCAACCTATGTTAATAGGTATTATGCTGCTTGCACCTTGACCAATCATTTTGCTTGCATCCAGCCAAGACATGGATGCAAGTACAATAATTAGCAAGTTAATATTTATCATATTATATATATCCATATAGTCTATTGAGTCTCTTGACTCTTCTGAACATTCTTTATACCTTCGGTACTGCTATATTCAATCTGTGCTCCAGCATATTACATACATTGTTTCAGATCTCAAGATCTATATGGCCTTTGACAATGCATCTTTTATTTTCCAGCTTCAAACAAATGGACTCCTCTGGAATTAAGTGAGCTGCACTCAAACTATTTCCAGCACTAATAACTGCATATATACTGCCAGAAGTGGGTTTTACCACTCTGACCTACTCTGATGAAGTTTCAGACATTCCACCATTTGCAGGCCTCATCAACAGAAGATATGCTAGATTAAACATATTCATGCCCTGGGAATAGAAGTTACACAGCTTGCATAGATACAGCATATGATATGATATACAGCCCTACAGTGCCATATAGGGCAGATCATGTTCCACCGTATATTGCCATATCTGAATCCATAATGAGTCATGTTAAGAACTACCAAAGTGCCAACGTTTGTTTCTGGTATATCTGAGCTTCTGAGTAATGTACTTGCTAGGTATTTCACCTGATTCAATATCCAATCTGTGGTATATTACCGCAGTACTGTGAAAGAGATTATCTGAATGAATTCTGTCCTTTTTGGAATGTAAGAAATGACAGTTGATTTTGTTTAAAGCATTTTGGATATCATCAGCAGTGATTCTTTTCAAGACACCATGAAAGTCATTGACTTTTTCTTTTCCCTTCTGCTGCGGTAGACATATGAACCTTAATAAACGATGTCCAGCAATCACTTTTATATAGCTTCAATTGTCACTTCCATCGTTACTACAGATGTCGCTACTGGAACCACTCGTTGATGATTGCATGCATTACGATTGGCCTTTTTGTCAGTGATTACAATACTCCATAGCTAGATGTTGATGTTCTGAGTATAATAATAGCCCATCAGGACTCTTACATGAGGTATTGAATCTATAATTGACTTATTCCCAGTGAGAACATTATTCAATCTCTCTCGACCACTATTCTAGAGATTTGAACCTTTGTATCTTCACTCAGAAGGGCCAGATGAAATAGATTTAGGGAAGATTGAAATCGCTACTAGCTTTGATATATTCAACCATTTCAATATTGTTAATATATATCTATTTGTGGTGAATACTCTGTTGAAAGGCTCCCAATTTCTACTTGTTTACATTAAACTCAGTATCTCTCTCTCTACACAGATTCTTACCTCTCTGTCATACCTCTGCAGCAAGTTGTTTCATAGCCTGAACTGATCAAAAGTGTTTTGCAATTGTGAAAGTGACTTTGAACATTGTTTATGAAGTCTATTATTTTGTGATCAGAAGAGTCATACTTGCAACAGAAATAAAATACCTCAGGACATTGAGAACATCAAGTACATAGTTGAACATATTCGCTCAGAGGGGCTTGAATTGTGCAGAGTAATATGTACTATACCCACAAGAAATCACGTCATCATCTTGATTTTTCATTCATTTCAACACGAAATCTCAATGTATATTCATCTTGACTTCGTCATGTCAAGGTATGTAGGTATGGAAAGCCAAATATTGTTGAACTTTTTAAGCTCTTTATACCGCTTGAGAAACATATAAAGCCATACTAGAAGGCACTTCAACATCCTGATTTGTATCGTGTAGATCAGATCAGATGTGGTAAGATTCCTTGTCTCGTATTTCAGATGCGGAAAAATATTGGATCCATATTGATATCTTAGCGCTTATAATCTGCGATAGTTGTAGGTATAGTTACATTTGGAAGTGCATGATAGAACATGTGATGGTGAAGGTTGTGTTACTCATGACGATATGGAGGATCATCTATTACCTCTTGGGGGTGTTCACACCAGTGGTATATGTGGCTCTTGATGTTGAGAAGGTCACAGTAGTAAGTGGAGTCAACTATTGACACTGCAAGTGTAATGTAGCTATATGTGAAGTTGCCATCTGCATAGAAGATATAGAAGTTGCGACCGTCAATATATTGGAAAGAATGTATTTCATATCATAGTACATTCTGTGAGACCATTGAATTGTACGGTCTCTGTACCTTTCTTCTTTGAGGGGAATTTCACGGATCATAATAGAAATGGGTAACAAAGCGACCAACTACCTGCTGTGTATTGTATGTTTCATTCATACAGCTGCATTTAGATTGCCAATCATCATATATATTGTTCAAACCTTCTTGTTAACAGAGATGTTTGTGAGGTGGATGCTTTCAGAAATTAATATCATTGGCATCAGTCAATCACTGCTGGGCAGTATTATCTACTCAATTGTATACACTTCAAATGTCATATAGGTTGAACCTTCCTCACCTACATATCTCTCTACCAGTTATCAGTATACATATCATTTTAAGTATGGTGTCCAGTATAGTTGAATCAATACTTGAGGGCATATTAAAGATGCTCCACATAAGCAGACTGCCAAAGAAGCAATATCCCCCACTCAATAAACTTACAGTACTAAAACTCAATTGAATCCTTATGCTGCTCATTTCAAACTATTAATAGAATTGCCCACTTCAAGAAAGCATAGCCAAGTCCATCATCAATCATATTAATATTCTGTCACAGGTTGAAATTCATTTTTCGATATGTACATTCAAACTTTTCAATCTACAATTGTTCTTCAGCAATTGCTCAATATTATTGGCAGGAGAATTATTTGAAGGTCTCTGTTCTGGAAGATTGTACTCCTTCTGACTCTTGTACAGATGGAAGGAATTGTTAAAGTACTGTACAGCATTGTAATTTTTGTTTGTGAGAATGCTTCAGGCAGTGATAGTGGCATCTGAACATGACATGTATTGTGTAATTATATTCGAGTCGCAGTTGTATGGTTCTGAAGAAAGATATGAAGGAAATGAAGGAAATATATTGAGATCATCAACGTGATCATAGTTCACATGAAAACCAGGCCAAGAGATATATAAACATTGCTATGAGTACTTTCCAATGCATTAAGGGGACTTGGAGTCAGTATTTGCTTCAAGAAGTTGGGTGTGATAATATAAACGGTCACTGTCAATAAGCATATACAGCCAGACACCAGACCTGTAAGGTTTGAAGCACATTGGACAGAAGCAGTTCAGTGTTTGTAGTGAAGGCATGGTATGAATTGTGTTGACAATACAGAGAACTATATTTACAGTTGACAGTGTATCTTGAGCATTGCTATTCATGGATAGTCAAATTGAGTTTAGTGTCATAGTGGCTCTTTGAAGCTTCAAGGTGGAGATATTGTCTATGAAATATACACTTCTAACAACATATTCACCTTCAATAATTGCATGTCTTCTTTCCATTCCAAGTCAACTTGAAAGTATATTTTGATTCAAGGTGTGCATTGCGCAATTTTAAGTAAGCTGTGATAGACTAATTGTAGATGCAAGTCTCAGATGTTCAATACAATGGCAAAAATGATTGTATATATATTGGCAGTACAGACCCAAATATATCGCAATGTAGCAATACTTATAGAGTCTGCTTGAACCAAATCTGACATCAATAGTTAAGAGAATATATCAAAGAAATCTTGAACTGTTTAAATTGATATTTGGCCAAGCAGATGATACCGAACTGTTACACCGTTCAGGCTGTATATGATCATGTATCCTAGATATGGGGTTATCTACAATCACTCTACCAATATATTGATTGGGATGGTGGATGTACCATCCCTCAATGTTATCAGACTTCTACAGGATATCTCTTGTTCGGTTGTTACAATGAACAACATCAGATGACTGCCTATACAGTTAACTATACCACTGATAAGGGAACACGAGTTGTATCTGAATCGATACTTCGCCAGCTAATGCTACTAAAAATTCAAGTACAGCTGAAAGGCTGTTGATACAAATACACCTAGGTGTGTATCCTAGCTAATGAATTTATCGATGAACACACATATGTATGCTGCTAACAATACCCCTTACAATCGAAATGGTTCAATTGACTTGCAAACTAAGATGTCAAAAGAATACAATAGGTCCGGAACATAGCAGGTGGAAGGATTAATGTCAGTAGTCATTCTATTCATCTAAGTAGGCAAACTTAGCTGAAAGGTATGCAGGACCCTGTAGAGAAGTTGAAGGTGCATCGTCTAAGGAAGAATATTTGGATGAAGTGTGGATAGGTAGTGAAGTTCATGAGAAAAGTGGAGATAGAAGTAATTGTTAGAGTGAGAGAATAGAGGTTTAAAGATCTCTGGAATCTCTGCAGGTAGAAAGGTAAGCTTCTTGAAGAGGAAAACAAGTCTTCACAATATACAATTAAAAAGCCTAATATCATTGTTTTGAATGTATAAGTGACTTTCACATCCTGAGCAAATTTTCATAACTTTCACCTCAACTAAGAACAGAAAGCACTAAGGAGACTACTTGAACTAGTAAAACCTGGAGTGACACCCTCGGTTTTACAGAAACAAAGGACAAAACATCTGATAATACTCACTTTGTGTACTCAGAAACAGGTTGACAGCTTATGACCCCACAGTACAGTATCAAATATCAGTATCTGATGTAATCTCTGAAATATAAGAAATACTGGTGACACTACTTTCACTTTATATGGTGGATTCTATATGTGTGTAGTACCATATATGGTCATTATGTTGCAACTTAATATTACACTGGTATGGTAGTCATCTAAACATACAAACATCAATCCTATGATGTAATCTTGGCTTGTCGAGTATTGTTTGGTGCAAGGAGCTTTTAAACAACTGTGCAAAATAGTCTATTACATGCTGTATATTATTTAAGCCAGGAGAAAGTTTCAAAGGTACCTAACAACAAGGAAATATCCTACTCAAGGATGCCATTTGTAATCACAAATGATTTCAACTCTCCTGCCAGCCTCTCTATATCTTTCTGGACATTATTGACACCTTAATAACTCATTCTGAATTGTATATATACTGCCATATATTATCTCAATTATGAGTCTTCCCTATTCTCTCTATGTATACCATCTTCTCTCCATTTACTACTTCTAACAAAGTTGTTTCACTTGGACAAGTTAACCCATACCTTGCTTCACCAACTCAAACCTGCCCCACCCCTATCACATCTCACATGATTAGAACCTTATATACAGATTTCAACCTTGCGATGCCATCCAAAGGATCTTGTTCATTCTCTTCAGAACCAATACGATTACAGATACCCTCCATTTAATTCCTTCAAGAAGCAGTATACTATCAAGTACAGTTGTGATCCTATTCGGGTATATGTCATTCTGTGAAGAAGTAGATCCTTGTATGAATGGAAATGTATAGATATAGTTGCAAACGAGAAGAGGTACTGAAAAAGATATCAATTGTAAGTAAGATAATCACTTCCATGCAAAAGTACTTCGCAAGGTGACTATATCAGACAGGTACTTATCCAACCTCAAGTACCAAGTATACTGTTTAGCCAAGTACACTTACAAGGTCAAGTGTGACTTTGAGTCAAGTGTACTTACGAGACCAAGTATACCTGGGATCCAAGTACACTTACGAGGTCACGTACACCTTTAATCGGCAAGTCTAGTGTACCAGGTACTATCATTGCATCATCTTCCTCTTTATACTCAGACCTCCTGGGCTGTAACATATATATATACATAAAGTAAGATAAGATTGGATGTGTACACCTTCGTATGTCTGCATAAGTTCCAATACCGATCGATACCATCACGGCGGCATCACGGCAGATGTGGTACCTAGGTAACCACCACCTCCAGTGGCGATAGTAAACCGTTGGTTTATGCTATTCATGCCGGGAAAAGATCCGCAAGAAAAGAAAGGAACAGAAGCGAAGAGAAGGAAATTTCTAATTGACTCTGAATCAACCAACTGCACCCACAAATCATTGATGGTGATAATATTGATTATAGCCATGGTGTCATTACATGTTTCTGATAAAACCTGTCGACTAGCTCTTGAGCTATTTCAGAATTCTCTGCCAGTTTCCAGCTGTTTCATAGGAGGTTATCACTGGTCCACTGAACAGGATAGTGAAGCTTTAGGAAACATCACTTAGAATCGAGAATCTGATCGACCTCATATTGATTCCTATCATCGACAATTGTTGATTGTATTTCTGATAGTGGCTGTCCGCTGGTATGAGTCAAGTAATTATCAAGCCAGGAAACGTGAAATACATTGTGTATACGTATTGGCTTTGGCAAGTATAATCTTTAGTTATTCTTATTGATGACTTTAATCACTGTATATGGCCAGACTCCCCTGTAATCGAATATCATTAATTTTGTCATTTTCTTGATATTTCGAGTTGACAGCCAGATGTTATCTTCCACCTCGAATCTAATTTCCTTGCCACTAGTATGCTTCTATTGGTAGGCTTGGACTTTCAGTAGGTTTTGCAAAGGATTCAGTGCATCTTCTCCAGCCTTGATGCCAGAGCATCTACTTGAATCTCGGATGTTAGGTTTGATAGAGCCTTCAGGTTCTTTAACTACTGTAGCAGATTAAAGTAGAAATTGATTCAAAAGGAGGTCAACCTTGTCGAAGCATGTATGGAGTTGTTGTTTGCAAATTAGCCAATGGTAAGAACTCTTACCAGTACTCCTGTTCATTGATATAGAAAGCCTGGAAATAATGCTCCATCGTCTGACTCTGCATACCCATCTGGCTATCCATCTGTAGATGAAATACATTTAATAGCCAGTGACCCATACTCATATGACTGCAGATCCAAGCCCAGAATTGGCTGGTGAACTGGATACTACGATCGGTAAGGATATTATTAGGGACAGTGCAGTTGCAGATCACATGCTCGACAAAGTACCTGGACAGATATGGTCAGTCAATATCCTATCTGCAGGGTAGTTAGATCACCATCTTTATCAACTGATCAATGATTACTATTGTGGGTCAGGGAACTGTCAACGATGATGTGGAAGAACAACATAGAGCAGGTGGAGAAGATGATAAGAAGCAGGAGGAAGAATTGGAAGGAGAAGGTGTGGGCGGATAGTATGAACGAAGGAGTAAGGGGAAGGGTGGTGGAGGGTAAACTCCAGGGGGAGAGCCCGCATGATATGCAGGATCAGATCGAATGAAACTGACAAATTTCTTACTATTATACTAAGTGTTATAGACCACTATGATTGTTTTTTGAATATTTCTTTGTAACTAGAGCAGGAGTGACAGGAGGCTGCAGAGCGGTGCTACCTAGCTAGGGGTTTTTCGTTTTTCCTTTGTTCAGTTTCCTTTGTTATGCATGTTCATGGTTATTTGTTTGTACTTCACCGGCTATAGCCTGCGAGCTGTATACTGCATGATGAATAAATAAATAAATAAATAAATCAATGATTACTACAATCTCTGTGTAACTGGACGCGGTCGATACTGCCAAATCTGTGATGATGTTCATCATGATGCCTTCTCTTGTTTGTGAGTGTGGTGGTAGTTGCTTGATGACTATGTAGTAGATATGTAGTGGGGCTTAGTTTCAGTGACATACTCCGTAGCTGCTGACTTACTTTACTGCCTTCTGTATACATTGATTGCAGGCCAATAGATATCCCCAGAGACTAACTTGGATATTGCAAGAGTTTCAATGTGATTGGACTCAGATTAGTTATGGACGAGATTAATCAATTTACTGCAGAGAGCATCATCTGTCTAGACATATATTCTTCCCTTGAATATCAGAGCTCCAGCGATGACACTCTATCGGTTCTTATCTTCATCTTGAACTTTGGCTTTGATCTCAACTGTGGCTTTGGCTGTATGTATTGATTGATCGACAAGCTTTTTCGAGATATCGACTGCCAATCTGTCAGTAGCCTGGTCCATCATAATCAACTGTAGGAGTCCATCATAGGGTTCAACTGTCAGGATTGCCATGCACTATCTGATAGACTTCTCGTAGCCGACCTTAAAATTGGGTCCTCACAAGAGGCAATCACCAGGACTCTTTGTATCTTGCAGGTATTCGATAGTGAAGTCAATCGACGATACGATCTTGGTCAAGTGGGCTTGTCACCACCACAAAACCTTCGATATCACGAAATACTGGAGATTCTTGTGGTCACCCTGCATTAGATTCTTGTGACAGGTACCATCCAGGTAGTTTTGCCATTCCTTGCAGGTCTCATAGATGGCAAGGAGTTCTCAAATATACGTGTGGTGATTCTGCTTAGCTGAAGATCATTTTCAGGTGTTAAAACTGACTGGCCAAAAGGTTCCATATCATACATACTGGTTCAGAATACCTGAAATTGCAATATCGCTCACATCTGTCTGAAGGATGATTGGCTTGGCTGTGCCAAAGTTCTGCAATATCAGTGCTATAGGATAGTCTATGTTCAGCTTCCGGAAGACGAGCTCTGTATCTCTTAGGTACTCCCATTATGGCTTTTCTCTGGGCTTCTTCACCAGGTTCGGTATGGTTGCTGTTACCGTGGCATATATCAGGATCAATCTTCAATTGACATTCGTGAAGCGGAGCAATACGTGGATGTCCTATATCGAGTTGAAAGTGGGCAAATCCTCAATCATTGGCATCCGATCCGTTTTCATGCTGACAGCTTCATCATTTATAACAAAGCTAAGGAAGCCGACCTCCAAGACTACTTATTGGTACTTCTCTGCTATACAATAGAGGCCAGACCGCTGCAGCTATTGCAGTAATTACTGAACGTACTGCTTGTACTCCTTCTTATTTGTGGAGTAGATCAGGATGTTATCGAGGAAGCACATGACAATGTCATCAATATTAGACTGCATGCAATCGTCGATATAAGCCTAAAGAGTAGCCTGTATGTCTGGCAGCCCACATGGGATGACCTTGTTAACAAAGAGACCATATAGGTTTCGGAATGTTGTCTTTTTAATTCGCCACCTTCTTCAATTCGAATAAGATGAGAGGCTCTGCAAAAATCAAGTTTTGTCAATACTGCTAGATATTTACAAGATCAATAGAAGAGATTATAAATTCTTAATTGTATCTGTGTTCAGAGCTTGGTAGTCTATAGAGAGTCTCAAGCCAATTTTAGTCTTCTTTGGAAAGAATATCGGTACTGCTGCCAGTGATGATAATTGTTGAATAAAACTATTGGCTAGGTTTATCTTGATATAGATCTTTAGAGTTTATTACTCAATCTCTAATAGGTTAGATATATACCTATATGACAGCATGTGTCCAGCTTTCAGGTCTATCCCATGATCATTTTACCAGTGCAGTGGCAGAGACTCTGACTTGGCATTACTCAGAATATGCTCATATTCCTCATACCTGGTGGAGATATGGTGGCTGTTGTCTGTAGGAACAATCTCCGGTGTCAAAACTCCATCTATACTGGTTGGATTGTGCTCATAATTCTGAGATGGTAGCGAAGAATGAAATCCAGCAGCCCTTGATGTAACATGATATCTTCAATCGGAAGACAGCCATAGTTCTGTATACCATTCATGACTCAGCAAGTCGGTAGCATACATTCAAGCATTGTCAATGGGTAACCTTTCTACTACAACTACCACAACTGCTCCTAGTTGCTCATTCAGTACCAGGGGCTTTTCTCTCCATCAGTGATAACTTTCATGCAAGATCCAATCAACTCTGCGCAATCGCCAAGTCGTATGGACAATGTCTCGAGAATCTCTTCGCTAGACAGGAACTTCTTGAGTCTCAAATGCAGTGACTCCACGCAGATGAATGTTTTGAATGCCACCCTCTTGCAGAGAGACCTTGCGTTCCACCTGTGGAGTCTATGACGTCACCTCGGTGGCCGCCGGAAATACCACAGGATCATTTGAGTCTGCGACCTTTAAGGTGTTTTCTCCACTAGAGGTTTGCAAGGCTAGAAGTCAACTGGATATCCAGTCGACCTAACGGTTCATAGCCTTGAAACAAGATCAGCCTAGAATCAGGACATATACCATAGGGATGACAGGTACCACCGATTTGTCAACGAATGTTGGGTACTCAAATGATTGCACAGAGATACTCAACTTTTGATTCTCATTGGCAGACATCATCACCCACCCGTCAAGGCTCTGAGTAGAAATATTCGTTTGTTTGTGTGGTAGTCTGAGTCACCTGAGTAGCCTTGGAGTCATATAGATGTTCATTGCTCTGCAGTTATTATAAACCTGGATGTGCTGCCTCACCATAGAAATCTTATATAAACACATCTCGAACGATATAAGACTAATCTGTATTCTCTGTTCCCCATAAGTATTGATTGGCAAAGTGAGCCATTGGAGACTAAAGGATAGCTCTCCATTTGAGAGCGATTCGATGGAACTGGATCTCATCTATCATTGCCAACAACAATATCATTCCCAACAATGTCGGCCCTAACCTCTCCTCATCCAGCGTCACCTGCAAGGCTACGTGCTGGGAATGGTATGGATTTATCTTTACAGGTGAGTATCGAATGACTTTTGATACTTCACTTGTGGTCGGTTTCTTCTACCGGACATTGCAGTTTTCCCAGAACAATCGAGTATTTTGTACTTCATGCAGTGGTTCGTTCTCTACTCTTTGCTACCATACCATGTACACTACTAATTTGTCCCTCTGCTCTTGTTGACCTTCTTCAAGACCGATAGAGGTGTAGACACCTCGGTACCGATACCTACTGACTTGACGTTGATTGATATCGCAGTCATTGCTTCAGAGATGGACAGCCAGTAACTTTGTTGGATGCCTTCTTGGAACGATTCTGACTGCTTTACCTTCGGACCACCTGATCTGTTTTCGATGTGTAAGGTAATATTGGCAACGAAGCAGATTGGTGCATGGCAGATCAAATTGAGCTGTAGTTTGATTCGGATTCGGTCTGAGGTCTGAATCCAACTGCAGATTCAACTCGAACTTTAATACGAATCCCACAACTATGAACAACAATCTGTAAGCGAGGTCCTATTCTTTCGACATGATTCTAAGTTCGTCATGCAGCGCTTGGAGTTAACTACAATATGAATCATAAATTGAACTGATCGGACAAGAACGTACTTACTTATTCTTGTTTGAAATTGTGGGCCGGAATGGAAGGGTTCAAACTGAATATGCTGGCAAGCATTCAGTTCGACAAAGGTACATATATCTGACAGTTCGTTGCAAACATTATTGTATGCCCTCTAAAGCTGCAATGTTGTCGAAAAGATCCTCAATTATCTGGAATCTTTCACAAGCAGTGGTCACCATCCTGATGTTGTTTTTGTGTGAGTGCCCAGAATCTGCTCTGACCATGTCGTAGAGTATCTGCTCACTCTTTTGTATAGTCTATCTGGTCTGTCTCCAATTACAGTTCATGTGAATTGCATAAGGTCTAATGGCTGTTTGGGCAATTGAATGTATTTATTCATCGACTTTATTACTGCTCTTCCATGGTAATTGTTATCTCCATATATTGGGGTTATCTCCTCCACCATGATATTTCAAATGTTTCAAACAGTAGTCGAAATATACACGTAGATTGTTATTTATTTATTTATTTATTTATTCATCATACAGTATGTAGCCTGCAGGCTATGGCCAGTGAAGTACAAACAAACAACCAAGAACATGCACAACAAATGAAACTGAACAAAGAAAAAAACAAAAAACTCCTGGCTAGGTAGCACCGCTCCGCAGCCTCCTGTCACCCTTGCTCTAGTTTCAAAGAAATATTCAAGAAATCATAGTGGTCTGTAACACACTTTATGCAATAGTGAAACATTTGTCAGTTTCATTCTGCCTGGTCCTGCATATCATGTGGATTCTCCTCCTGGAGTTTATCCTCCTCCACCCTTCTCCTTTCTCCATTCCTCATTCTATCCCACCACGTCTCCCCCCTGCTGTTCTTCCTTATACCCCTCATCGTCCTTGCAATTTCGCTCTGATATTCTTCATCCTCATTGTTGACATTTCTGTGACCTACAATCTGATATTCACCCTGTCTAAGGTGTTCATCATCGTGGAATTGGATCAGGTACCACATTCGTATTGCTATATGTGTATCGTGCAGTCAATGTTTCAAAGGTTGCATTGCTTTGTCGGTATATAGAAGATACTTCCAGGGATATCGAGGGTGAACCACTCCAATATCTTTCTGTATTCTTTGTCTTTCGCGTTGGTATAAGGGACATCTTAAAAGAACATATTCTGGTGACTGGGGACCTCCATAGAGAAATGGGCAGTGGGGGGAGTCAACAGAATTCATTGGTATTTTGTATAGGTAACTACGGAAGTAACCATAGCCTATTTGTAATTGTGTGACAGTTGAGGTAAACTGGCGGTTACCACTGGTGAAGATCTGATCTGGTTTGGTACGAAAAGTTCCAATATAGTTCTTTCCCTTTGCTGGGAGTCATATCCAACACTCATTCAATTCATGCAAGTGACAACCATACCAGAAAAACTTCGATTTTCGAGGACAAGTCAACAAACACAATAGCTATCGACAAACGGACACTGCGAATCGATTCCTTACCCCTGATTGCTACCCCTACGATAGGGTATCTCTTTCATAGGACCTTTATTGTTGCTGGGTGGAAAGCTGAACCCCTTACCCCTCTTTTCCCCCCCCCCTGCAAAAAAGCCCCCACCAATTATTCAACAACCAATTCTTTTCTAATTGACTTCATACTTTGTGACCATTGAGTCAACATATACATGAGGCCCACGCTTCAATTTCAGACCAAAGGCTCAAGATATGCAATAGTTACACCAATTCATCCAAAGGTTGTTTTTTCACACCTACCCTCCCTGTATCTCAACGGAATCAACTTCGTTCCACAAACGGACAACGGCAATTAATTCAGTGGCCTCTAAAGCCCTTAGAACGTACCATCCACACCTTTCTACAAGCTCCAGACTGTCTGGACCAAAATATCTCGAAGCAAAAAACACGATTTCGAATCTCATTGTTTCTCCGCGAGTTTACATCCGTTCGGAACCCCCTTGATATCACAGTCTCGATACACTTCCAGGTCTAATGTGCCGTAGAATCAGTATAATCGGAGAGGATTTGCATTGGCAATGCCAATTTGTAGAATTTTTGGAATTCTTACATACTATTGGCCACCGGGGCCCAGCAGACTTACCAGGGTATAGGCGACGATGTCGGGCTACTTTATCTCCATTGACCCCCAGAGTCATTGGATTGATCCTCCAGAGTTAAGTTGAACTTCCTTTCTTGCAGTGGTTGTACAGCCCCATCACATAGCAGGCTTCTTAGAGGTCTTCTTGTCGCTACAGGTGTCTCTGTATCTGCTGTGAGAAAGCAAAAGCTCTAGTACAAGGCTCCAACACCTTGATAGGACAAAAGAGATGAAGTTCTAACCCCCTCTGGGTACAGGTGGTACCGAGGCCACATATAACAATATTCACATGTCGGATATTTATCAAATTCAAAATACTTAGAAAATTACAATAACTGTAACATATTTAGAATACAGTGAACCCTGGCAAGACATTCATATCAGATCCTATGCCACCTCCACCCCAACCTGGTACTTTCAGTATGTACAGAACACATCATTACCAAAATTCAAGTTCAGATCTACTCTCTACAATGAACGCTCCAGCTGTATCCAGTACAGTCCATATGGGCTGAATATCTTAACAAGGATGGAAGGGCAAATACAGCAGTTCACACAGACTGCAGTCGACCTTACCATATCTACAGTTCAATATTTCTCGTGTACGTTCGACCACTTTTAGGACTATTGGTATAGCTCATACCAGAGCAACATCTGAACTACCCCAACCATCATCTCCACCTCAACAATGAACCAACATGGACAATATCGGGAACTCTGGAGATACAGACCTGCATATTGGAGATGTCCCAGAGAATGATGAGATTGATGATCAAAGCTCTGATGATGATGATAATTCTGAAGATAAAGATTATCAAAACCCCATTACCAATGTATTGGATCCTAACGATGAAGATGAAGAACGAATTCATCAGGTATTCAAGGTCATCCTTGAACCACTTCACAAGGATATCCTTAAAATCAACAAACGTCTTACCACTCAAAACCGAAAATTGGCAACTCACCTCGCCTCAATTCAAACCAAACATGAAATTGCCCTCAACACTATTGCCACCCTTGGATAACAAGTTGAATATCTTGTACAAATTCAAGCCTCACAGTAAGATACACCATCAGTACCTCCAGACCTACTAATAGCAGCAGTTCTGGAAGTGACTTCCCCAAAGCCCACATTATGGTCAGCAATTGCATCGGCATGTGTATAGAAAGATCCCCCGAAAGACAAGAATAGATGTATCCTGAATTCCCGCCCCCTTATCAAAAAACAACGCATACTGGTAATTGTCCGACACAGTGATTAACCAGTCACTTCCGACCTTATCCCACTTAAACTTGCAATCAACGCCACCCTCCGCAGGTTCCAGGCTGTCCCCTTGGCCAACATTGGCCATGTTTCTA
The DNA here is from genome assembly GCA_014904905.1 of Wilcoxina mikolae CBS 423.85. Taxonomy (NCBI): domain Eukaryota; kingdom Fungi; phylum Ascomycota; class Pezizomycetes; order Pezizales; family Pyronemataceae; genus Wilcoxina; species Wilcoxina mikolae. The sequence goes on along the minus strand of MU122187.1, from coordinate 63,234 downwards.
CAAACTACAAACACAACATGATCCTCGTTACTGCTGATACATTCCTTGTTGAATTGGTACTAGCTCACAAAGCTGCTATTGAGGAAACTGTTCGATCAGTTGATACAAATACACAGATTTTTAAGAAATAAGAAACCTGGAACCGAATAATGGTTCACTCCATCAACATTAATATGTTTCCCGAATGTGAAATGGGAATGCAATTGTTGAAAGAAGATATTGAAATGAACAACAATCATATCAAGCTCACAACTCTACCACAATCCCTGACTAAGCCAGAGACACAACCTCTTAACAAAGCAACCACAATGGCTAATGCAGTCCGCACTGAACATGAAGCAAAGCTTATACAAGATCACGGAGTTCAAGTAGACAGTCAAATACATGAGGCTGAACGATATGTGGCATCCCGACCAACCGATCAATATACCAATTGTAAACAATTTGGCCATTCCTACCTCCGGTGCAAACTACATGCTATATGTAATATATGTACCGAACATCACACTACCACCTCCCACTCGTGTGGATCATGTTCCAGCAAAGGCAAACAATGCGACAATAATATTGTCAAATGTTTCAACATCAAGGGAAATCATCGGTCAATGATTTAAAATGCGTAACAATCACCACCATCCGCACTGAAGTACGAGCCAAGTTTATGAAACACCACCCAGCTCCCATCCATACGTAAACAAACTTCTTATTCAACAATATGATTTTGAATTATACAACATAATTGCAACCGTTCCTCCTTAGTTATCAATACACTTCTTGACTTTGCAGTTGGAACAGCCAACCTTCTTTTACTCCAACAACCTGTATTCAACTCAGACAACACATTCATTACAATACACCCAGGATTTGAGCTTCTAATACCACCTAAAAACTTAAGAAAATACAGTAGAACAATTGCCTATGTGGCCAAAAACAATCCCTATATCAAATGCTCCCCACGAACCGACATCAGCCAGGATCCAGATATTCATGTCCTTGAAATATCAACTCCCTCAATTTCTCTGATCACAGTCTTCAATATTTATAATGAACATGAAGGATCCTCTAACCTTTATACCATCCCAAGAACCTTCACTAATATCCCATTGCTTGAACAATCTATTATTGCTAGTGATATGAATACTCATCACACATGGTGGAATTCACAAATCCAAATACTCAAACGTGCAGATGAAATTGTCTAGATCATGGAAACTAACCACCTTTCCCTCCTCAATAAACTAGACACCCCAACATACTATTACTGAACTGGCAAAGGAACCTCAATTATCGACCTTGCCTTTACATCACAAGCTATCCATGACTCAGTTATAAATTGGACAGTGGATGACAATGCTTCAACTGGCTCAGACCAAGCAACAATTTGATTCAATATTGTTGCAGAATCTTAACTAGTTACAACCGACTGCAATACGATACAATACAACTGGAATAAAACAGATTGGGACATATTCATCAAAACTTTCAATACACTTTTTCATACCTCATGAATGGTCTGGCAATACCTACATGAACAGCCGACTGAATCAAACCTTGATAAATCTGCCGAACTATGACGAGACATGATTCTTGATACAGTAAATGCGTCCACCTCTGTCCTTCAACTTACAACACATTCAAAACACTGGTGGACACGCCAACTCAGAATCTCCAGAACAAATATTAACCGAGCCCAGAAGCAGTGGAAGAAAACTCACCTCGACAGCGATCCTATCAAGTTCATAGCTGTTCCCAATCAATACTTCTGAGATATCCGCACCTCCAAAAAATCATTGTCGATAGAAATTTTAGCAAATGTACAAGGCACCGAAATATTCACTGCCCTCCATTATTCCAAATCAAGGAAACTCCAAAGAACACCACCCCTGTCATTCTCTAACATAACAGCTGTTACTTTTGAAGAAAAGGCTGCACTTTTTCGATCTCCAATGTTCCCTCCCCTTCCAGTATCACCTTCCCCGACTGATGTCTGCAATCGACAAACTCTGCTATGGATCACGTTTACCCCTACCGAAATCCAAAAGCAATTTTTACATCTGCACCATGTAAATCCCCTGGACCTGATGGACTTTCCTTTCACTGTCTCCGACATACCTACTTAGCAGCCACCGAACAATTCAACAGTCTGTTTGCATTACTCAGAATCACAGGATACCACTCCATCTGCTGGCGACAAGTAATGACTGTGATTATTTCCAAACCAAAAAAAGCTGATTATTCAATACCAAAGGCCTACCGTCCTGTTGCTCTTCTCAATTGCCTTGGAAAGATAGTCGAAAAGCTGATGGCAAACCGACTTGCATACATGGCTGAATAATACAACCTACTACACAATGATAAAATAGGGGGATGAAGACAATGTTCTGCTATTGATACTGCCATGGCACTTACACATGAAATTGAACAAGGAAAGCAAGCAAAAGAAATTACCACTGCCCTCTGTATGGATGTAAGCGGTGCATTTGACAATGTATCCAAAGATCGCCTCCTCCAGACCTTATGACAAATGGGCTACCCAATATCATTTCTATTGTGGGTGGAACACTTCTTATCCAACTGTACAACAGCACTGGCATTCGATGGAAGAAAGGAAGACCTCAGTCCTGTCTGAACAGAAATCTCCCAAGCATCACCTGCATCTACAATTCTTTTCCTTCTGTATCTCAGTCCTCTCTTCTATGAACTCACAACCCACTACCCTTGCTTCTAGACTCCAAGCTACATTGACGATGTTGCGATTGTGGTTCAAAGTAAATCAAAAGCCTATCATGTACGTTGCCTGGAGGCAGCTGCATGAACAGCTTTCAAATTGTCTACAATCAATACTGTACGATTTGACGACTCAAAGTCAGAGATGATACATTTCCACAATAAATGAATTGGTGATACCGCAGATGATAAAATGATTACCCAACCCAATGGCACAACCATTTCCCCTGGTACAAAGGGTATCAGCCTGGACATAGTAAGGTGGATTGGTATTTGATTTGACAGGAAGATCAACTTCAAACACCATGTTATGCTGAAGGCAGCATGTGGTAAAAGAGCCCTTGGAGCCCTCAAATCACAAGCCATAACAGAATCAGGATTAACTCCTAGTGCAGTCCACCAACTATACAATTCATGTGTTATATCTGTCTGCTACTTCGGAGCCGAAGTGTGGTAGAAGGGGCAAGCAACGTATCAACAGAAGTTTGAAACAGTTCACAATACAGCCCTTTGTTGTATACTTGGAGCCTTCCGTACATCACCAACAATAGCCTTACACAACGAATCTGCCCTCCCCCTGGTATCTGTACGACAGAATCACATGTGAAGAAAATATGCAAATCGAATACTTACACTTCCTGACTTGCATCCATTCCCACAACGTTGCCCAACAACGTTCCCTCCATTCTATGAATCTCCTGAGTCCAGTAACACAAATGGACCCTGGATTCCTTGGGACAGTATGCAAGAAAATAATCGCAAATTTGAAACACATCTCATCCAAATATTATCTACCTTCAGTCTACGGATCTCAAACAGCTCGGAGATCGAAATATACTTCACCACAGCATGTCCACCATAGCTTGAAACCAGAGTCAAAACATATATCAGTCGCTTCTCAAAACAAAAGGAAGCTAAAGCCCATGAAGCACAGTACACAATGATGAAAAACGATAACCTCAATATTGTTTGTTATAGAGATGGATCAATATTGAAAGAAAACATAGGGGCAGGAAACATTGTGGAAATAACAGTAGAAGCAGTTACGGATGCGACCTATCCAATAGGCCATCAACAAGAACTTTTTGAAGCCGAATTATTTGGAATTCTTAAAGCCGCACAGAAATACTTTCAGATATGTCAACGTAATAACCTCACCAAAAGACACATATGGATCTTCACAGACAATGACGCTGCCATATAACGTCTCAATACATTCAAACCCGACCCAGGACAGTCCACTTTCCTGGCACTCTCCAATATCTCCAACAACCTCCATGCACTCAAGAATACGATCAGAGTACAATGGGTTCCTGGCCATACAGATGTACCTGGAAACGAACTTGCCGACAAGTTGCCTAAAAAGGCAACTCTCGAAACACCACCTACCTACTCTTATACCTCCTTATCCTACCTCAAGAGAGTTCCCCGAGCAGCTTAAATGCAGGAATGGAGTCAGTGGTGGATGCAACACCCAGCAAAGGGAGAGAAATACGTTGGAACTTTTCGTACCAAACCTGATCAGACCTGCACCAGTTGTAACTGCCAGTTTGCCTCAAATGTCACACATTTATGAACAGGCCATGGTTACTTCCGTAGTTACCTATATAAGATACCAATAAACTCCTTTGACTCCCCCCACTGTCCGTTTCGCTATGGAGGTCTCCAGTCACCAGAATATCTTCTATTGAGAAGCCTCTTATATCAATGCGAAAGACAAAGAATGCGGAAAAGTATTGGAGTGGTTCACCCTCGATAACTCTGGAAGTATCTTCTATATACCGACAAAGCAATGCAATCTTTGAAACATTTTCTGCACAACACACGGATAGCAACACAAAGGTGGTATCTGAGCCAATTTCGTGATGATGAATACCTTGGACAGGGTAACAATCGGATTGTAGGTCAGAGAACTGTCAACAATAATGTGGATAAACATCACAGCGAAAGTGGAGAGAATAATGTGGGTGATGTGGAAGAATCGGAAGGGGGAGGTATGGTGGAATAGAATGAGTGCACGAGAAAGGGATAGGGTGGGGGAGGCTACACTCTAGAGGGACAGCCAGCATGATATGCAGGACCAGGCCGAATAAATTTGACAAATTTCTCACTATTTTTCTAAGTGTGTTACCGACCACTATGATTTGTTTTTGAATATTTCTTTGTAACTAGAGCAGAGGTGACAGGAGGCTGCAGAGTGGTGCTACCTTGCCAGTAGTTGTTTGTTTTTCCTTTGTTCGGTTGCGTTTGTTATGCTTAGTGTTAACAACGAACCGCCCAGGATTTGTACCATTGACGAACCGATTTGGTCCGCGCAAACTGGATTCCTGCCAAGCCTTTCGCCTCAAACACCACCATTTCAACCTATAACTGCGAACAAAAATAAGTAAGCGAGTTCTTGTCCGATCGGCTCTATTATTGATGCATCTTGTAGCTAACTTCTCCCGCTACAAGATGCGCTATAAATGAATCCGATCGGACCAGAACCCGCGTACCTATTATCGTTCGAAGGTAAATAGTTCGCGATCTGGTTCGGACAAACGTCGGAACTTCGTCCAAATCTCGGATCGAATCCATGTCGAACCCCACCTTGGTTCGATCCATGACGAACCAATCCGCTTCGTTGCCAACACTAGTTATGCTTGTTTATGGTTATTTGTTTGTACTTCACCGGCCATAGCCTGTGGACTGCATGCTGTATGATCAATAAATAAATGAATAAATAAATGTTCAACACATGTAGTCACATATAAAAGGGATGTAGTAGCATTTGCCTCTAGCAGATGATGGCATTGCGAATGGGCCATAGGAGTCAGAGTGGATGAGTCTGAAAGGTATGGTGGTCCAATATACTTTAGAGCGAATAAACCTTGGGTTATATTTGCCTTGGAGGTAGAGGTCGCATGTGCCATCTAGGTCATCGAATCGGTCAAGAAGACATTTTATTGCAGTGAGATACAAGTGGACCAGGTACCAGTTTCAATATTGTGTGGTAATTATTGATGTGGCGATCCCATTGATTGGTTTAATTGTTGTTTATGGTTCGGAGGTAGGTGGTGAGGTTGCAGGAGCAGTTGCAAGAGTTTATCATTTCTAGCAGCATACAATGTTGCCATATCTGCTCATGATGGTTGGAGACGTTATCATTGCAGGTTTGGAGGCAGTGGCCTGACATACTCCCGTTTCAATTGTGGCAGAATTGGCTGCTTGAGATTGAGAATTGAGGCAGAACAGATTTCCAAGTAGATTGGTAGTTATTATGGATGAGTTGAGAGATATTCTGCTGACACCACATCTAACAAAATTGGTATAGCTGGCAAGGTCTAGATGATTAATTGAGAGTAGAGACTAACAAAAAGTAGGTATATAAAGAGCTTTCAAATAAAGTTTTCTGATTCCCTGTATGATATTAACGAAGCCAAAATGGGTTGCGATTACTATTATTTCATCCCTGAGCTTTATGGTAATTGAAGATGGTAGTATTGTGAAAGAATTGAAAGAATCCCGATTATTGCACATATGATAACATGCACCCAAGTGTATGATCCAGACTTAGTATTGGCAACTAAGCCACTCAGTTCATCACGGATCGAACCGTGGCACGGTTCGAAGTTGATTCAATTCGAGATTTGATAAAGTTCCGAGGTTTGTCACAAATCGGTACGGGAACCATCGATCTTTGAACGACAATAAGTACATGAGTTCTTGTCCGATCGGCTCGAAATATAGTGCATCTTGTAGCGGGTGAAGTTAGCTACAGGATGCACTAACTATCGAGCTGATCGAACAAGGACTAGCTTACTCATTTCTGTTTGCAGTTGTGGGCTGAAATGGTGCTATTTGAGGAGACGGCTTGGCAAGGATCCACATCACTTGAACCGAACCGGTTTGTCAATGGTACGAATCCCCAGTGGTTCGTTGCCATCACTGTCCAGGCTGTAGAGTGAACAGTAGACCAAAAAGAATTTGAATGAGCAATGGACAAGAAACAATATATAGTGTTACCAATACAAAATACTTTGTAATTAACTGACTTGGTATTAGCTTTGAGGTAGTCGGTATTTGTGTTTCAGAGTCAGGTTAGGCCATCGACTCCGACAAAGCTGTCCTGAGGAAGAGCTCTGTTAACTTGTTCGGTTGTGCAACCTCTGTTTTTATTCTGTCGTTCGGTGATCACGGGTTGGGTATCACAGCCTCCTCAATGTGTGTTGCATTCCGACCATATTTGTTCTGACTTTCCACAGTGAAAACAAAACCTTTTATTGTTGTTCTTTGAGAAGCCTCTACTGGTACTGTTGTCTGTGTAGGTGCTTTGTTGCTTGAGAACTACACAGTTCTGGATGGTTTCATTGTTCATTCTGCAGTAAGTACATGGGAATACATAAAGCTTAACATCATTTATTTGTTAATGATTTCCATCATTTCCACACTAGTTTCCACAGCCACGACTGAGACCAGTCCTTGACTCCAGCTGTGGTAGCTTGGTTGGTGAGATGTGAGAACCGAACCAATAGATAGATCTCCAAGTTCCTAATCAAGTTTACATAATTTTGCCTCTTCTCACCCAGAGTCCACAACTTTATAAGTCAAGGAATTAGGATTACATTCTCGTTGCGTGATGCTGATGCTGGGGTAGAAGTGGCTAATTAGAATGGAGTATATATCAGTTTTCAGACTCTTGTCGGTGATTTGTTTGGGGGAAACAGTAAGCTGATACTCATAGTTTTCAAGTTCGGCAATATAGGCATCAACCGCAATATGCCTGTAATGAGATTCATATTGGGTGGCTTGATATATTCAAAGTATGATAGTCCAAGTCATTTGGTAACTGGTATCATGTAGTCTATATTGTATAGTACAATTCATATCACTCAGATTTCGGAAGTTTGTCATAAGCAGAATCATCAATTCTTCACATCTCATTAGTGTGGTGGTCGAGATCATTCCTGCTCTCTTGTTGAAGTCCCTTTGCAGTGACTGTATGATTTCTGTATTTCTGTTAGGAAGAAATTCAGTGTCTTCCACGATATCAAGGATATCTTTTGTGTGGAATTTGTGGTACATGTCATTTTTCCAAAAGTCATAGTTCACATAGTTCATCTGACAATATCTCCCTATTTGATGTTAGTGATGTTTGAGGACATCTTATTTGGAGATCATATCGAGGTCAAAAAAGGGGTATTTGTTTTGTTTTTCAGCAGTGCTACTATTATAACCATGAGTACTAGAATGTTCACTTGAAGGATAAGATGCAAGATAAGTATACAGGATGACAATAGTGTTTTGAGTATACTAGAGAAAGAGTGTCTGATAACCGGTCTCAGAACCTATTACTTTAAGTGGAGAGTAAGATTAATAGAATATCTCGGAGAAGAGCAGAAGAATAGGGGGTGAATTCATATATATATGAGTCAGAGCATAGATGCTTGAAACAGCTCCAGATGCAGTCTCTACATATTAGGGTTTAGGGTATTAGGATAGCACTGTTCTGGTATGCACAAATATCTATTTACAGTAACAGCAAAGTTACTGTTCAGAAAGAGACCCTGTGAAAATTAACTATATGAGTATGTAACTAAATATCAATATAACAATCTTGCACTCCGGTATATTGAATTCCATCACCATTTCCTCATCATCATTTGACGTCTTGTTAGTGATGAGTAGAATATACAGACAGTGAGGGTAAATAACTCACCGTTTCAATAGGATTGAGATTGGTTTGTGAAGAGATCCAGCTGTATAAAAGCCAATTGAAAAAAAAGAAGAAGCCCACAGACTGAGTATAGGGCTAGGATGTATTGGACGATTCGGAGGAAACCACTTGAACCTTGTGGTCAAGTAGCACCGAGCATATGTATATATAATCTCTGCGGTTGTGTTTGTACCAACAGACATAGTATATCTAACTGGTGGAGCAATACAGTATGGAAACTGCTTTCTGATATGAATCATATGATATATCTTACTGAAACAGCCATTCAGTGTACATACTTATTCATTCACAATACAGCTTATATGATGCAGAGTACAATGTACATATAGACATAATATAATATTCACTGCATGAAATATTTATATGATGCCTTGAATCATACTGCCAATTTGGATGACAGGGATACCACTGTGAATGTAGGACGTAAGTGTGCATTATGATATTAGATATTAGTATTTGATGTATACAGTTTCCTTTTCCAAATGCCATGCGTGACATCGCAGCCATCTTGCAGTACATCTTCTAATTCTTTATCTCCATTGTAGTCATCCTTCAACTCTGACTCTACGTCCTTATAATTGTCTGTCATCCCCCTCATGTATAACCTTGTGATGGTCAAGCTGGAGGCCACGATGTGGCCGAGTACAATTCTTGGAATTGAAAGTATTACCATTCAAATTTTTGATATCATTGTGACCATCACTAATTCCTTCCTCAGCATTCAATGACAATTCTTTAGCAAATTGGAATGTGAATTACAGAGATAATTTGAGTCTCAATGTCTGAATCTATCATCAGAGCATGCATCGCAGTCTTGTTTGACAACAGCTGAGAGGATATAATAACTACTGCAGGTATTTTGTTCGGTCCTTTGTCACTGAGAATATGATTGTTGTGAGCGGCCGGAATATAATGGATTTTCTTCTCTCTCTATAGAAATGGGTGATCTTGACAAATATTCATAAGATCAGTGTATATGTTTTTACATGGTAGTGCAAATGAATGGATTGTGATAGCCATACATACCACTGTCATTATCTCGATGAAAGTAGTACTTGAACTCTGACCTTTTCTGACAGATTTCAAAGTTGTTGCTTTGAAACTGTATCAGAGCTAAACCTGCACTTCTTTGCCACTCAATCAGTGCATAATGAAGTGTCAGGTATGGCGATGCAGTCGGTGGCGGTGGTATCTATTCTCAAATCAAGTTATAAAAGCCCTCCGAATGCCTGCCAGATTTGAGCATTAATTGAAAGAATTGCAAATATTAAAATTGTGGGATATCTGTGGCTAGACAGTAGCTGGCTCATGATTAGTAGTATTATACATACTGAGAGTTATGAACAGAATACATCTCAGATCCATCTGTACAGTTGTACTGGTACACAGCGAATCTAGAATCCAAATAGCAGTATGTTATTGGATATGTAGCGCTCGTTATTGTCTTTAAAATGATGCAAATTGTATATTCTCCCTATCAATGATAGGCCTTCCTGATCATATACGATCTGATACCATTGTACTATTTTTGATTTAATATAAAGCTGATTAGTCAATGATAATTCAATCCTTTAAGATACTTAACTCTTATAAAGCACTCCTGCTGTTATTCCTGAAGGTCAATGTTGGCTTCTATATGCCTACATCCATCGACCAGTAATGTTCAACTGCCTTCGTGGTGCAAAAAACAATATATTCGTTCATATCAATCATTCTTGGATTCATATATGCTAATAGCATAAACTCAGTCTCAGTTGAGAATGGTCTCGTACTCTGCAGTTACTTCTCCATTATATGATGAATTGTTTCTAGTACATCTATAACTTGAACATTATCAGTTTCAAGGGCACTTCTATTGCCATATCGATTGGATCTTGCTGAAAAACTTGATTTTGTATTTGGTATTCAAAATGTCTTAGTGTATGAATGAGACTATGGGAGTTCTGATATAGCTGATGATTATTATGTACTCAGGAGATGACCAAGGTTGGTTGCAGAATATTTACTTGCAGAATTGATACTGACTGGTATTGAAGTTGAATATGATCGTTTATTCGATGGTGACAGTAGTAGCAGTCAATCCGCTTTCAATGTAGATACAATATGTAACTGGGGTGGAGATGTATTAGTACTTGAACAATCAATCAGCGATACTGTAGTCTTTGTCTTTATGTGATTGAGTTTGTTAGCCTGAAAAATGAGTTTCCACTTTTTGCTCTTCAGAGTACATTGTATTTGGAAGACAACTTCAGAAAAAGCTGATATAGCTATTAGAATCAGGGATACGGTATTATGATTTAACTTTATTGTTAGGTTCATCATTCGAAGGCCGAAAAAGAAGAAATACAGAAACGCAGACAACGAATACTAAAGGAATGCAGTTGCAGTGTAGAACAACATATATTGCATTAGATGAAGTGGCAATTTGGAGTTCATGGTGCAGATGAAGATTAATACAGTGTGGAAAAGATCGTATATGTTATTCTACATTGCACCTAAAATGTGTTCTGATAAAGAGTCAGATTCACACAATATCAAATTAGCTTGTGAAGAAATTATTTTGTAATATTATTCACTATGATAAATAAGGAAGATGCCACTCCGGAAGTTGCAAAACAATCCTGACTAACCCAAATACAACACACACTACAAATCCCATTCTCAATTCCAACAGATACGAAACAAATTTCTACTATGTAGTTGATTTGTTAGGCAACAGCAGGAACGAAACGACAAATACTGAATTTTGTCAATCATACACCGGCTAATTACACCTAAGAAATCAAACACAATAATGCAAAGAATATCTATATAAGACTAAACTCAACTATCTAAAATATCAGATTGACTCTATCTAATTCAAAGATAATATGAAAGATTCCAAACTGAATCTTACCCATCACTAGCCTCCAAATATAGGCCTCATACATTTGTCAGTTTGTTGGTCATTTGCAGTACTCATCAGTTATACATACAGAAAGCTATCACTCAAATTCCTGACCAATCGATGGTAGAGTCACATGTGATGCATCAAGCAGTAAGACGCTCTGACTGGCATTGAGATCTCACTGCATGCCAATTGCAACCAATACTGATGACTCTTCATATTCCACCAACACCAAAGAAACATTAACTCCCACCAATACTGATGACTGCTCAAAACATACCCACTCTTGTACATTTAAGACTCTATCTATAGACATTTCCATTAGTATCAAAGATACCTCAAGGACATGAATTGTTCTCTGCCCTAGTTGCGACCACATCGAGACATCATTTATTGATACCACTCCAAAGTATGACAACTTCACTACAGGTGATGCATCTAACTCTACATGTAGAGAAGTAGATATGTCTTGGTACGTAATATCTCTCTCTGGAGGTATCTCTCATTTTGTGACTGTCCAATCATTTGTTGCCACAATTGTGTGGATGGAGATGAGTCTCTTGTTCAGGAAGCAGGTACCTGGTATACTCAGGAGAGAAGGTCATGATGGAATAGCCTATGCAATACTTGGAGGGATAACTACAATTGCCTTCAGAACAGCCACAACAATGAGAGGGGTTTAAATTGTGATGGAAACAAAAGTAGCCATAGAGTCATCACTGTTGATTTGAATTACATCAAATTGCCACCGAAGGATTTCGCCATGTATGACTAGATACACACGAATACAATATATATCTCTGATACAACATAGACAACATCCAACATAGAGTATAGCTTTTGCGGTGAACTTCTCAATATGAATCAAATATCTTCTATTTGAACAGTGATAGATGAAGATATCCTTGCATTGATTATAGCTCTCAGTGCCATGGCCTTCAGGGTCCACAATGTTGATACTGAAGGTATATATATGTACCGGTCTGGTGGCAATAGCTCTGATAGAGGGGTCATCCAGTTTTTGATTTTTCTGGAGGGCAGCAATAATGAACATTGGTGGATATGCATGTTTGTGGAAGAGAGGCAGTAGTTTGAATTTCCCAGAATATCTAATATCCTTCCTGGCATGGCATGTGCTATGCTTGGAGTTGTTGCTGTTTTCTGAGTCAGAGTCAGGGTTGATAGGTATAAGTAGATATTCCTTGTGATTTTGGTTCATCTGTATCTGTGGTTTTGTAATGGCAATAACAGGTGCACTTGGCCTTGTAAGTATACTTGACCTTGTAAGTACACTTGGCTGGAAGTCACGCTTGACCTCGTAAGTCAACCTTGATCGCATGTATACTTGGCACACAGGTTCATTTCGCAGCTAAGGCCGAGTAAGAGCCATTCATATATAGTCACATCGCCAAATACCATTGCACGGTAGCGATTATCTTACTTACCCTACTTATAATTGCTATTATTATTATCGCCTCATATTGTTTGGAATTGTGTCTATATATGTCCATCATTACGAGGACATACTCCTGTACACTATGATCACAGTTCAGTCTCCAGATACATTTAACTCCATGGATTTCGTGATTTCCATACTTTTCGACACGTCACGACACGTATATAATTAGTCAACTACATACAATTGCAACTCCAATGAACCCAAAGAAGTCATCTAGAAATCAATTACATCTCACTGACAATCATGAGAGTGAGAAAACCCTGCAGGCTATAACCTCGGTGTCTGGGAACCAATGACATCGAACCAAACAATGCAGTTTCACTCAGACGATGTTACTGGAGATCAAAATATAGAAAGAAGTGGAAGACAAAGAGGAAGTTGATGACAAAGAGGAAGTCGAAGACAAAGAGGAAGTTGATGATATAGAGAAAGTCAATAACGAAGATGAAGGTTATGGCGACAATGGCAAAGACAGCCTCAAATCTATTATTACTCTTATGTTGTCAGACCTACACCGAGAACTATTGCCAGATTGTCAACACAAGATAAGTAATCATCCTATGGAGTTGATCGAAGGTAATAGAGATGATTCCGAGATGAATTAGATGTCAATTGATCATGAGAAACACATCACTGGGCCTTATGACTACTGGTGAGAAGACCTTTAAATACATTTGATGAGATCCATTGCAATTGAATGGGTGATCTAGACGAATGCAATATAATCCACCTTGAACTACTAGCAAACCATCATGAACATCACTACTCAGAACCCATACAGATTCATTGCTAGGGTGATAATTCTGGATAAGTATTCCGTCTATTGGAGTTGATTGACATGAGCAGAGCCAATTTCGAGACGATTTGAAGGTCAATAGACTCTAATACACTTGTGAGAAGCCTAATAGTCACACCTCTGAGAAAACTTCGAAACACATTCGATAAGATTATTCACAATTGTGCAAATGATCAATTGCAACCTGTTAAGCAGCTCAAAATACTAGTCAAGTCTGTATCGACTATACCCTTATATGCATCGATTCATCGGTTCTATGACAGTTGCCCCTGAAAATGTTTGTTCATTGACGATCAGGTCTGGCTCGAAGTAACAGATGATAACTGCATTCGATCAAGTGCACTTGATGACTACCATCCCAAATTCTGAGTGGCAGCTCCAAAGCATACCAACAACATATTAGCATCCATGAATAAAGCTGCAAGCTTACTTACAGTGAGGGAGCATTGCTCAGAAGCACACTTAGAGAGAATGATTACACAAGCACTGAAGTATACTTACACAGAAAGACTACCAATGGGTAGAGTTGAAGACCCTGACAGTGAAAATGCGGTGGCAGATAATGAAACAGCTCTGAATCACAAGTCTAACCCTGAATGTTCTGAGGTCTCAAGCAGTTTAAAGATAATATTTCATTGTACAATTGTAGATGACAGATGAGCGAAAAAGCCGGATCTGTCTCTCCTCATTCACAAAGTACTTATATGAGATCGATATGGCAAGATGCAGAGCGTTCAGATTCTAATTGACTGCGGTGTAATGTGTAACATTGTGGCTCTGAGACTGCTCAAGTATCTCGGGCTACCACACTGACCGGGCATTCATCTCTACGCAGAGCCTTGAGGGGCTGATAATGATGTCTGCAAAGGAGAGTGAAAAGGCAAGTGTCTCGGTTCAGAATTGTGAGCACTAAACTCCTATTGACGAATCGGAGGTGCCAGTCATGCTTATTCTATTCGACCTGGACCCAGGATTGCCTTGATTCAAGGCTATGAACCCTGAGATTTGCAAGAGGTCCGGTCAATATCAAGCCCTTCAGACCTCTAGCAGAGAAAAGATATTAACAACTGCCGACTCAAATTAGCTTGTGGTACTCCCAGCGGCCACAAGGGTAATGTCGGAGACTCCACAGGTAGAGGGCAAGAGCTCTATGCAGTAGGGTGGCATTCGAGATATACATCTGCTTGGACCCACCACATTCGAGAGTTTCCTGGCAAGCGACAATATTCTCGAAGTATTCATCATATGGCTGATCAATTGCACACCATTACCTGGATATCTTATGGAAGGCACGATATAATTGAGAAGGCCTTTAGAGCTGACAGTACAAGCAGGAGCCATGGTGGTAGTTGCTGCAGAGATGTTTCACATAAATAGTTCTTGAATAACTGCCACCGACTTGTCAAATCATAAAGGGAGTACAGAATCATGGCAGATTCCATCCAGAATAATTCATTATGACAAGGGCTCCTGGATTTCAATCTTGGCTTCCATGTCAAAATAAAGAGCAAAAAGCGAACGAGTACAGATGGAGCTTCGGTACCGAAAATAGTACCTACAGACAACAGAGGCCATATACCCACCAAGTATCAAGAATTTGTGGAGGTCTTTAGTAAGGCCAAAGATGAAACTTTGTCACCGCAGTGATCAATTGGCCATGCAATCAACCCCCATTGCAAGCTGTTATATGGACGTATCTATAACCTGTCGGAGATTGAGTTATGAACCTCAAAGGCCTACATCGGGACAAACCTGGCCAATGGTTTCATCCAGCAGTCATCATTACTGATGGTAGCTTGAGAATCTGTGGAACTATGACCTCTCAATGCCAGCACAATCATAAATC
This sequence comes from Wilcoxina mikolae CBS 423.85, assembly GCA_014904905.1. Taxonomy (NCBI): domain Eukaryota; kingdom Fungi; phylum Ascomycota; class Pezizomycetes; order Pezizales; family Pyronemataceae; genus Wilcoxina; species Wilcoxina mikolae. The sequence continues at coordinate 47,803 of MU122187.1, read as the reverse complement.
AATGAGAGATCACTGCTAGGTGAAAAGTACTTATTGAGCCATGTGGGAGCTGTGGAATGCATATTTCTCGAGTGCAGAGTGAAATTGTACTCGCACTTGACAATGACAACATGTATCTTCTTTCTGAGATGGCGATACAAGAAAACATTTTGATTCTACCCTTTTTTTAACAAATACTTACTTTAAACGTAATGCTGCAACATTCGGTATCGAATGTAGATTGAGAACTACGAATCGACATTACCAATCGAAACAGTCTTATTATTAACAATATCGATAAGAATTGTTGATATGGGACAAGACATTTAGTTGTTGATGTAGTATCGAACATAAAAGAGGTGATTGATCATTATGGATACTGCGAGACCGCTACTTGAAACGAAGTGCGCACCGCAACAGCCAGAATAACTGACTATTACCACTGCAATACACCTATTATATGGCAGACATCATCTGCTCTTGGTCTCACATGTGTACATGGCTCAGGGGTATACTTGGCCTTCGAAGTCCACTTTGCTCACAGGTGTACCTGGTCTCATGAGTGCATTTGACTTGCAGGTACACTTGCCCTTGAGAGTATACTTGGCTAGCAGGTATGCTGAATATCAACGAGATCTTATCGACATATGACTTCACTATCGAACACCTGGAAGGCACAGAGGAAATCCACCTGACTGCCCATCGAGACAGCCTGATTTTGATATCAGCTATAAGAAACCTGATGGGTGGCTATTGGCTACCCTGACAGTTGAAATCTATGATGGCCTGCTACCAACATATAAGCAGGCCAACATAACTGTCCCATTGGTTGTCGATATCTCAGGTAGGCAAGTCAATTCTCCAACGGTCAAAGCCAAAGCCAAAGCAAAATACTAGAGCTAATATAGTGTCTTCGCTGGAGACAGACCTAATGAGGGGAGGATATATATCTCTGCGAACAATACTCTCTATAGTAAAGTGATACGTCTCCTTCAGGACATCCCTGAGTTTGATCATCATGGAGCTCTGAATACTGCAGAATCAATCTCTATGAATTTCTATTGGGCTACAATGGATGTTTATATAAGAAAGAATGTTTGCAGCTACAAAGTATATCAGCGGCTGTGAAGGAAGTCAACAAGATCATGTGCAGGTACACCGAGAAGCCTGGGAGCAAACGAGAAGTCGAAGGCAACACAACTGATCTTTGTCACCGAATCGGAAGTACTACCAAATGTATCGAATGTACAAGAAGCTGCATCTGATGTTATCAATAGAGTCCACAGTACCAATCACTAGTAGCTGAGTGGTAGGCAAATCAGCAGTCAAGATGTCATGCTGCGCAGAATGTGAACTGGCTGCAATCTTCAACAGATATAAGAGAAGGCTCCCATGTATAAGAAGGCTACCGTGTTGGAGTTTCAAAGCCAAGAGTACGATAATACTGAATTACATGATATATATAACATTGTACGGTTTGTTAAGAATTAGATATTTCAAGAATGAATATGCTATACAATTAGATTTTGTTTCCAAGGACACTAAAAGAAGCCATTACGATGATTGATTGACATAGCTACTGATGGTGGTGACTCACTATATCAGGTATGATTGTCAGGTATTACCTCTGCATCTAGTATCAGAAGGGTATATCATTTTCAAACCACTATATTAGTGTATTCAGAAGTTTCAGGTATGGGTCTCAAAAAATGGCTTCATTGATATACCTGGAGCATATTTAGATGTTTTGTGAGTACGACCTGATGGCACACTTACGAGTTAGATAATGCAACTCCAATAAGTATGTACGAATGCATGTTGACATAGGATGACTGCAATCAAGGGCCAAACCAGTATGACAAAAGTCAACCAATTGCCACTGGATGTAATACAGAATTGCAATGGAAAGTAAAATCTTAATAACCGATTTAAGAGTCAACTTGGTACTAATCGGTGAGATTAAAATGATCGGACTATCGCTGATAAGGTCTGCTATGTGCTTGGATATACGAAGGAACAGTGATATAGAGTTGCAGGAAATATACAATTTCGAGAGCTCTCAAGAACAGCAGCTATGATCAAGATAAGTACATCATCCAATTGTGTTACTTGACTGCTGCAGAGATGCATTGCCAGCCATGATGGCCACATCTGACTTTTGAGAAATCATTTGTAAAGAGGAATCGAATATGAATGAGAACTACCGATGGCCAGGAGCCGCCTTTGAATATGTTGATTTGTTGGAAGTAGTGTTGGCAACGAAGCAGATCGGTTTGTCACAGATCGAATCAGAGTGCGGTTCGACAGAGATTTGATCTGAGATTTGAACGAACTTCTGAGGTCTGTCCGAACTGGTTCGCGAACCATCTATCTTCGAAAGATAATAGGTAAGCGAGTTCTTGTCCGATCAGCTCGATTTGTAGCGCATCTTGTAGCGGGAGCTGTTAGCTACAAGATGCACTACAATTCGAGCCGATCGGACAAGAACGCTACAAGATGCGCTACAAATCGAGCTGATCGGACAAGAACTCGCTTACTTATTTTTGTTCGCAGTTGTAGGTCGAAATTGTGGGGTTTGTGGTGAAAGGATTGGCAAGGATCCGGTTCGCACGGACCAAATCAGTTCGTCAATTGTACGAACCCCGGGCAGTTCGTTGCCAACACTAGTTGGAAGTAATGGTCAGCAAATTCCAGTCCAAATGAATGGGCCTTCTAAACTGCCAAAGGAGGTCAATAGCACCAACACTTGAAGCATCGCCCAGCCAGCGATTCGGGAATCAATTGCTTGGATTTGGACAAACTGAAAGTCTACTTCAATATTCAAAACCAAGGAGTTGAAAGCCTATAAATGGAGTGTACTTGGAGAATTCAGGATCAAATGGACATTTCCTTCTCTTCTATTCTATTCCCATTGTTTTCTTCATTTATTATGGATCTCGGCCCGGGATATATGTCATCAGCACGGATTTTATTTACACCACTGGAGGCGGAGGTTGCCTGTACACTGAATCCACCTTGAGGCAGCCATGATGGTACCCATCGATTGTGAGACTTATGTAGACATACAAAGGCGTATGTATCTTCTCTTGTCCTGCATTATGTATATATATTCTACAGCTCAGGAAGTCTTCGCATAAAGAGAGGGATAATGTAATGGCAGTACCAGATGAACTTGACCTCGGAAGTACAGTTGGCTTTCAAGTATACATGACCTTGTAAGTGCACTTGGACCACAGGTGTGCTTGGCAGACAAGTGAACCTGACAGCCAAGTCTGGATGCAAGCCCTTCATAGATAGTCACCTTGCAAAGTGCCTTTGCATGATTCCAATCATCTTTCTTACCTTACTTACAATTGATTGCATCTTTATCACTTATTTCCATTTGCAACAGTATCTATACCTATCAATCCTTATAAGGACATATGCCCTTACAGTTATGTCCAAACAGAATCTGAGAAATGTCCAGAATCTGCTCTACCACTCGACATGCTGTGTTCATATTGATACCCGATTCTGTCATATCTCCTGAATCTATACAGAGTATATAGTTATTCCTGAGTCCATAAAATGGATATTATTAATCACGTGAGCCATAATATCATACTTGATGCAATAAGTGTATAATGGCAGTGTCAGGTATACTTGGCTTGCAGGTGTACTTGGCTTTATAAGTGCGATTCACTCGAAGGCGTACTTCACTTTGGAAGTACACACTGCACACAAGTTCACCTGTGAACCAAGGCCTGGTAATTACCTTTCATATATCATTACTTCACAAAGTACTTTTGCACAGTAGCAATTATTTTACATACAATTAATATCTCCTTTACCCCTTATATTGATTTGCAGTTACATCTACAAGTATCTATCTGTATGAGGATTTATATGCTTATACAATAATGGCTTTCCAGTCACCAGATATGTTTTGCCCACAGCGTTTCGTGATATCTTTACTTTTCAATCTATTGTGACACATTTTCCAAAACTGACGTTTAGTCAATCACATACAATTGCAACTCCCATACCTCAAAAGAACGCAACTACAATTTCATTACGCGTTACTGAGCATCGAGAGATCAAGAAAACATGAAAGGTTTTAATGACAGTGTCTGAAAACCAAAAATATTGAACTTCAATATCCAGTTTCACTCTGATAGTTTAACAGCAGAACGAAATCAACAATGATGTGGATAACGAAGACGAAGTCAAAGACGAAGAAGAGGTTGATAATACTGGTGAAGTTGAACATTAAGATGCACATGATTGCAGTGATTGCGATAATGGCTTAATATGTAAGATCAATAATGAGGATCGTTGAAGAATTTCGACCATGAAAAAGATGCACAAGACAATTATCAAACAGCAGGCCATATTGTTACAGGCCGAGCACGAACAATTGGTCTTCGAATATGAGAAATAGGTTCCTCAATATACCGTATGTGAAGGTTTAATGTGCACCAAACATGTCAGTCTCGATCTGGTTGAACTTGTATGCTAGTGGTGTAGCCAAGGAGTTACACTGGTATATTGATATATTATGCTCCAATTGTGACTCACACAAGGACTTGTTTCCACATGGGATATACAATGAAGTCAGATAAGCGACAACAATACCAGCAAAAGAGTTTTTCGAAAATAAGTCAACAACCACAACTGCTATTGACAAACGGACACTGCGAATCGATTGCTTACCCCTGATTACCCCCCCTACAATAGGGCATCTCTTTCATAGGACCTTTATTGTTGCTGGGTGGAAAGCTGAACCCTTTTACCCCCCAACCCCCTCTTTTTCCCCCCCTGCAAAAGGACCCCCACCGATAATTCAACATCCAATTCTTTTCCAATTGACTTTGTACTTTGGGAGCATTGAGTCTATATACAAACGAGGCCCACGCTTCATTTTCAGACCAAAAGCTCAAGATTTGCAATAGTTACACAAATTCATCGAAAAGTCGCTTTTTCGATGAATACCCCCCTCTATCTCAGTGGAATCAACTCCGATTCACAAACGGACAACGGCTTTCAATTCAGCGGCCTTCTAAGCCCTTAGAACGAACCATCCTCACCTTCCTACAAGCCCCAGACTATCTGGGCCAAAATTTCTCGACGCGAAAAACACGATTTCAAATCTCATTGTTTCTCCGCGAGTTTTCAACCGGTCTGAACGCCCTTGGAATCATAGTCTCGATAGTCTTCACTGTCTACCCTGCCGACGTTTCAGCATAATCGGACAAGATTAGAGTTGGCAACGCCCGTTTTTCGAATTTTCGCATTTTCGCATTTTCGCATTTTACATACTATTGGCCACCGGGGCGCAGCAGACCTATCAGGGTGTAGGCGACGACGTCCGGCTACTTTGCTGCCATTGACCCCCAGAGTCTTTGGGTGAATCTTACAGAGTTAAGTTGCAATTTCTTTCTTGCAGTGGTTTTACAGTCCCATTTTTGGGTGTCTCTGTATCTGCTGTGAGGAAGCAAAGGCTCTAGTACAAGGTTCCAACATCTTGCTAGGACAAAAGAGGTGAAGCTCTTACACCCTCTGGGTACAGGTGGTACCGAGGCCACATATAACAACATTCACACGTCGGATTTTTACAAATTCAAAATACTTAGAAAATTACAATAACTGTAACATATTTAGAATACAGTGAACCCTGACAAGACATTCATGTCAGACCCTATGCCACCCCCACCCCCACCTGGTACTTCCAGTACATACGGAATGCATCTTTACCCAAATCCAAGTTCAGATCCACTCTCCGCAATGGATGCCTCCGCTGTATCAAGTACAGTCCACATGGGCTACATATCTAAACGAGGACGTAAGGGCAAATACGGTATCTCACGCAGACGGCAGTCAAGCTCACCATACCCACAACTCAATATTACACGTGCACGTTCAAGTACTCGTAAGGCCATTGGTACAGCTCATAACAGAGCATCCTCTGGACCACACCAACTATCATCTCCACCTCAACAACCATCCAACCCTGACAATATCGGAAACCCTGGAGATGCAGACCTGAATCTTGGAGATGCCCCAGAGAATGATGAGATTGAAGACCAATGCTCTGAAGATGATGATGATAAGGAAGATGAAGATTATCAAGACCCCACTACCAACATATTGGATCCAAACGATAAAGATGAAGACCGAATTCATAAGGTATTCAAAGCCATCCTTGAACCACTTTACAAGGATATTCTTACAATCAACAAACGTCTTACCACCCAAAACTGAAAATTGGCAACTTGCTTGGCCTCAATTGAAACCATACATGAAATTGCCCTCAATACTATCGCTACTCTTAGACAACGAGTCGAATATCTTGTTCAAATTCAAGCCTCACAGAATGATGCACCGCCAGCACCCCCAGACCTACTAACACCAGCAGTCCCGGAAGGAACTTCCCCTAAGCCTACATTATGGTCAGCAATTGCATCCACATGCGCAAAGAAAGACCCCCCGAAAGACAAGAATAGACGCACCCTTAATCCCCGCCCCCTTACCAAAAAACAACGCACACTGGTAATTGCCCGACATAGTGATCAACCAGTCACTGCTGATCTCACCCAACTTAAACTTGCAATCAATGCCACCCTCCGCAGATGCCAGGCTGATCCCTTGGCCAACATTGGACATGTTTCTTCAAACTACAAACACAACCTGGTCCTCCTTACTGCTGATTCGTATCCTGTTGAATTGGTACTAGCTCACAAAGCTGCTATTGAGGAAACAGTTCGTTGTGTTGATACAAACACCCAGAGTCTCAAAAAAAAGGAAACCTGGATCTGAATGATGGTTCATTCCATCGACATTAATATGTTTCCCGAGTGTGAAATGGGAATGAAATTGTTGAAAGAAGATATTGAGATGAACAACAATCATATCAAGCTCACAACCCTACCACGATCCCTGACAAAGCCAGAGACCCGACCACATAAAAAAGCAACCACAATGGTCATTGCAGTCCATACTGAGCACGAAGCAAAGCTTATACCAGACTACAGAGTTCAAGTAGACGGAAAAACACGCAAGGGTGAACGATATGTAGCATCCCGACCAACCGATCAATGCACTAATTGTCAACAATTTGGCCACTCCTACCTTCGCTGCAAATAACCTACCAAATGTAATATGTGTGCCGAACCTCAGACTACTACTTTCCACTCGTGTGGATCATGTCCCAGCAAAGGTAAACAGTACGACCACGATATTGTCAAATGTTTCAACTGTAAAGGAAATCACCGGGCCAATGATTCAAAATGCCCAACAATTGCCGCCCTCCATGCCGAAGTACAAGCCAAGTTTATGAAAGACCACCCTGCTCCTATCCACGCCTAAACAACCTTCTTATTCACCAACAACAATTCGAATAATAGAACATAATTGCAACCGTTCCTTCTTAGTTATTAATACACTTCTTGACTTTGCAGATGGAACGGCCGACCTTCTTTTACTCCAAGAACCTGGATTCAACCCAGACAATATATTCATTACAACCCACCCAGGATTTGAGCTACTGATACCACCTAAAAACTTTAGAAAACACAATAGTACAATTGCCTATGAGGCCAAAAACAACCCCTTTATCAAATGCTCCCTACGTACCGATATCAGCCAGGATCCAGATATTCAAGTCCTTGAAATATCAACTCCCTCAATTGCACCGATCACAGTCTTCAATATGTATAATGAACATGAAGGATCCTCTAACCTCTATACCATCCCAAGAAGATTCACCAATATTCCATTGCCTGAACGATGCATTATTGCTGGTGATATGAATGCCCATCAAACCTGGTAGAATTCACAAATCAAAACACCCAAACCTGCAGACGAAATTGTTCAGATCATGGAAACTAACAACTTTTCCCTCCTCAATGATCTGGACACCACAACATACTATTACCGAACTGGCAAGGGAACCTCTATTATCGACCTTGCCTTTACATCACAAGCTATCCATGACTCAGTTATAAATTAGCCAGTGGATGACAATGCTTCAACTGGCTCAGACCATGCAGCAATTTGATTCGATATTGTGGCTGAATCTGAACTAGTCACCACCGACTCCAATATGATAAGATACAACTGGAATAAAACAGATTGGGACATATTTTCCAAAACTCTCAATACACTATCCCATGCCTCACGAATGGTCTGGCAATACCTACACGAACAGCCAACCAAATCAAACCTTGATAAATCTGCTGAACTGCTACGAGACATGATTCTTCATGCAGTAAAGGTATCCACCCCTGTCCTTCAACTTACAATACATTCAAAGCACTGCTTGACACCCTAACTCAGAATCTCCCAAACAAATATGAATCGAGCTCAGAAGCAATAGAAGAAAACTCACCTCGATAGAGATCATATCAAGTTCAAAGCTATTCACAACCAATACTTCCGGGATATTTGCACATCCAAAACATCAATGTGGATTGACTTTTTAGCAAATACACAAGGTACTGAAATATTTACTGCCCTCCGTTATACCAAACCAAGGAAAACCCAGACAACACCACCCCTGTTATTCTCTAACACAACAGCGGTTACTTTTGAGGAAAAGGCTGCTCTTTTCCAATCTACAATATTCCCTCCCCCACCGGTAGCACCTATCCCGACTGATGTCAGTAATCGACAAATACTACCCTGGGTCACATTTACCCCTACTGAAATCAAAAAAGCAATTTTTACCTCTGCACCACGCAAAGCCCCCGGACGTGATGGACTTCCCTTTCACTGTCTCCGAAATGCCTACTTAGCAGCTACCGAATAATTTAACAGTCTGTTTGCATTACTCAGAACCACAGGATACCACCCCACCTACTGGTGACAAGCAACGACTGTGATTATTCCCAAACCAGGAAAACCTGATTATTCAATACCTAAAGCCTACCGACCTGATGCTCTTCTCAATTGCCTTGGGAAGATCCTTGAAAAGTTGATGGCAAATCGACTTGCATATATGGCTGAAAAATACAACCTACTACACAATGATCAAATAGGGGGATGAAGACAATGTACTGCTATTGATGCCACCATGGTACTTACACATGAAATTGAACAAGGAAAGCATGCAAAAGAAATTACCATTGCCCTCTTTATGGATGTAAGCGGTGCATTTGACGATGTATCCAAAGATCGCCTCCTCCAAACCCTACGACAAATGGGCTATCCAATCCCAATTCTATTGTGGGTAGAACACTTCTTATCCAACCGCACAACAGCACTGGCGTTCGATGGAACAAAGGAAGACCTCAGTCCTGTCCGAACAGGGATCTCTCAAGGATCACCCGCATCACCGATTCTTTTCCTCCTGTATCTCAGTCCTCTCTTCTACGAAATCACAACCTAATACCCCTGCTTCTGAACTCCAATCTACATTGACGATGATACCATTGTGGTTTGAAGCAAATCAAAAGCCTGTAATGCACGTTGCCTGGAAGCAGCTGTACGAACAGATTTCAAATGGGCCGCCAACAATGCTGTACGATTTAACGACTCAAAGTCAGAGATGATGCACTTCCACAACAAACGAAACAGAGATTCCACAGACGATGAAAGTATTACCCTACTCAATGGCACAACCATCTCCCCTGGCACTAAGGGCATCAGCCCGGACGTGGTAAGGTGGATTGGTATTTGGTTTGACAGGAAAATCAACTTCAAACAACATGTTATGCTGAAGGCCGCAAGTGGCAAAAGAGCCCTTGGAGCCCTCAAATCACTAGCCAATACAGAATCAGGATTAACTCCTAGCGCAGTCCGCCAACTATACAATGCATGTGTTATACCTGTTTGCGACTTTGGAGCTGAAGTATGGTGGAAAGGGCAATCAACGTATCAACAGAAGTTTGAAACAGTTTAGAATACAGCTCTTCATTGTATACTTGGAGCCTTCTGTACATCACCAACAATATCCTTGCACAACGAAGCTGCCCTCCTCCCGGTAGCTGTACGACTTAATCACATGCGAAGAAAATATGCAATTCGAATACTCACATTTCTTGAAATGTACCCAATCTGACAACGTTACCCATCGACATTCCCTCCATTCTTTGAATCTCCTGAGTCCAGTAACACAAGTATACCCTGGATTCCTTGGGACCGCATGCAACAAAATAATCACAAATTTGAAACACATCTCATCAAAATGTTATCTATCCGCAGTCTATGGATCTCAAACAACTCAGAGATCGAAACCTATTCTTCTACCGCCTGCCTACCATGGATCGAAAGCAGAGTCAAAACTCACATTAGTCCCCTTCCAAAAGAAAAGGACGCCAAAGCCCACGAAACTCAGTATGCAATGTTGAAAACAGATCACCGCAATATTGTTTGTTATACGGATGGATCAATATTAAAGGAAAATATTGGGGCAGGAACCGTTGTGGAAATTACAGGAGAAGCAGTCATGAAAGTGACCTACCCAATGGGCCATCAACAAGAAGTTTACGATGCTGAACTACTTGGAATTCCTAAAGCTGCAAAAACATGCTTTCAGATATGTCAACGTAATAACCTCACCAAAATACACATATGGATCTTCACAGACAATCAAGCTGCCATACAAGATCTTAATACTTTCAAACCTGGCCCTGGACAGTTCACTTCCTTGGCACTCTCCAATCTCTCCAACAACCTCCATGCACTCAAGACTACGATCACAGCACACTGGATTCGTGGCCATACAGACGTACCTGAAAACAAACTGGCCAACAAGTTGGCAAAAAAGGACACTCTCGAAAAACCACCTACCTACTATCATACCTCCTTATCCTACCTCAAGAGGGTAACCTGAGCAGCCAAAATGCAGGAATGGGGCGATTGGTGGATGCGACACCCACCAAAGGGAAAGAACTATATTGCAACTTTCCGTACCAATCCAGACCAGATCTTCACCTGGGGTAACTGCCAGTTTACCTCAATGGTCACACAATTACGAACAGGCCATGGTTACTTTCGCAGTTACCGATACAAAATACCAACAAACTCTGTTGACTCCCCACACTGTCCATGTCACTATGGAGGTTCCCAGTCACCAGAACATCTTCTTTTGAGGTGCCCCTTATATCAACACGAAAGACAAAGAATGCGGAAAGAAATTGGAGTGGCTTACCCTCGATATCTCTGGAAACATCTTCTATATACCGACAAAGCAATGAAACCTTTGAAATATTTTCTGAACCACATATATAGCAATACGAAGGTGGTACCTGGGTCAATTCCGCGATGATGAATACCTTGGGCAGGGTAATAATTGGCTTGTGGGTCAGGAAATTGTCAACGATGATGTGGAAGAACATCATAGCGCAGGTGGAGAAGATGATGAGGAGCAGGAGGAACAATTGGAAGTAGAAGGTATGGGCGGATAGTATGAATGAAGGAGTAAGGGGAAGGGTGGAGGAGGGTAAACTCCAGGGGGAGAGCCCGCATGATATGCAGGACCAGATCGAACGAAAATGACAAATTTCTCACTATTGTACTAAGTGTGTTACAGACCACTATGAGTGTTTTTTGAATATTTCTTTGTAACTTGAGCAGGGGTGACAGGAGGCTGCAGAGCGGTACTACCCAGCCAGGGGTTTTTTGTTATTCCTTTGTTCGGTTTCCTTTGTTATGCTTGTTCATGGTTATTTGTTTGTACTTCACCGGCCATAGCCTGTGGGCTGCATACTGTATGATGAATAAATAAATAAATAAATATAATGAAGTCAGATACACAATGTCTTTCTTCGAATGCTTGAGTAACAACTCAGATCTAACACAGTGATAGATAGTGATGATGGATCCTTCCAACTGAGCCAACAATCTACACGTCCCTATCCAATGATACAACCATTTCCGCTGGTACAAAGGGTATCAGCCCAGACATAGTAATGTGGATTGGTATTTACTTTGACAGGAAAATCAACTTCAAACACCATGTTATGCTGAAGGCAACAAGTGGCAAAAGAGCCCTTGGAGCCCTCAAATCACCATCCAATACAGAATCAGGATTAACTCCTAGTGCGGCCCGCCAACTATACAATGCATGTATTATACCCGTTTGCGACATCGGGGCCAAAGTGTGATGGAAGGGGCAAGCAACGTATCATCAGAAATTTAAAACAGTTCAGAATATAGCCCTTCGTTGTATACTTGGAGCCTTCTGTACATCACCAATAAAAGCCTTACACAACAAATCTGCCATCCTCCTGGTAACTGTAACACTTATCACATGCGAAGAAAATATGCAATTCGAATACTCATATTTCCTGAAACGCACTCAATGCGATAACGTTGCCCATCGACATTCCCTGCATTATATGAATCTCCTGAGTCCAGTAATAAAAATAGATCCTGGATTCCTTGGGACAGCAAGGAACACAATAATCGCAAATTTGAAACACGTCACAACCAAAAGTTATCTACACTCAGTCCATGGTTCTCAAACAGCTCGGAGATCGACACCTACTCTACCACGGCATGTCCACTATGGATTGAAACCAGAGTCAAAACACTTATCAGCCCCCTCTTAAAAGAAAAGAAAGCTAAAGCCCATGAAGCACAGTATGCAATGTTGAAAAATGATAACTGAAAATTTGTTTGTTATACAGATGGATCAATGTTGAAGGAAAACATAGGAGTAGGAACCGTTGTGGAAATGACAGGAGAAGCAGTCATGGAAGCGACCTACCCAATAGGCCATCAAAAAGAAGTTTATGATGCCGAATTACTTGAAATTCTTAAAGCCGCACAGAAATGCTTTCAGATATGTCAACATAATAATCTCACCAAAAGATACATATGGATCTTCACAGACAGTCAAGCTACCATACAATATCTCAATACATTCAAACCTGGCTCTGGACAGTCCACATCCCTGGTACTCTCTAATATTTCCATCAACCGCCATGCACTCAAGACTACAATCACAGTACAATGGGTTCTTGGCCATACAGATGTACCTGGAAACGAACTTGTGAACAAGTTGGCAAAAAAGGCAACTCTTGAACAACTACCTACCTATTATCATACCTCCTTATCATACCTCAAGAGGGTAACTCGAGCAGCTAAAATGCAGGAATGGAGCGAGTGGTAGATGCGATACTCAGCAAACGGAAAGAACTACGTTGAAACTTTCAGTACCAAACCGGACCATATCGTCACTAGTTGTAACTGCCAGTTTACCTCAACTGTCACACAATTATGAACAGGCCATAGTTACTTCCGTAGTTACCTATACAGGAGACCAACGAACTCTGTTGACTCCCCCTACTGCCCATTTCGCTATGGAGGTACCCAGTCACCAGAACATCTTCTTTTGAGATGCCCTTTATATCAACGTGAAAGATGAAGAATGCGGAAAAGTATTGGAGTGGTTCGCCCTCAAAATCTCTGAAAGTATCTTCTATATACCGGGAAAGCAATGAAATCTTTGAAATATTTTCTGTACAAGACACATATAGTGATACGAAGGTGGTACCTAGGTCAATTCCGCAATGATGAACACCTTGGGCAGGGTGTTAATCAGATTGCAGGTCAGGGAACTGTCAACAATAAAGAGGAGAAATACCAGAGCGAGAGTGAAGAGGATGATGAGGGGTGTGAGGAATAATCGGAAGGGGGAGGTGGGGTGAGACAGATTGAATAAAGGAGAAAGGAGAAGCGTAGAGGAGGATAAACTCCAGGGGCAGAGCCCGCATGATAAGCAGGACCAGGTTGAATGAAACTCACAAATTTCGCACTATTGTACGCAGTGTGTTACAGACCAGTATGATTTGTTTTTGAATATTTCTTTGTAACTAGAACAGGGGTGACAGGAGGCTGCGGAGCGGGGCTACCCAGCCAGAGGTTTTTCGCTTTTCCTATGTTCGGATTCATTTGTTATACATGTTCATGGTTATTTGTTTGTACTTTGCCTGCGATAGCCTGCGGGCAGTATACTGTATGATGAATAAATAAATAAATAAATAAAACCTTTTATGGGTGTATTCGAATACCATTGAAGCCGATGATAAATTCTAAGTACTTTACTTGTTCTTGCTGGAATTCACATTCTTTGGCTTAAAGATTCAACCTTGTAACCTTCAACACTCGCATAATTGCACGTATCTATTTTATATTTTCCTTTATATTGCTGCTCTATTTCAGAATATGATCCTAGGATACTGTACAGAATATGATTAGGAATAGTCGTAATGTTTCGTTAATGAATTTCTGAATTGCTACTGATCTATTGATTAGACTGAAAGGTATGACCCAGGATTCAAATAAACTGTATTGTGTTCAGAAGGTTATTTTCCACTCATCTCCTTCAACCATTCAAATCATATTGTTCGCATCTCAAACATACAACTGGGTGTAGATACTTGCTTTGGATAGTGACAATTATGTCTCTTGAATTTGTGAAAAGCGGTAGCGAGTGTTCATTGTTCCTTTGTATAATCCCCTATATTCCATACACAATCGTTAATTTTCGCCTGCCTTTGTTGCAAACAGTACTGATACTGCATACTATGATGATGACGATCTCATAAACCTCTTTGATCGGTTCTTCTTAATCTATTCCTTGTGTACATGTAGCTCATACCGAGTTAAACTTTACATCGGTCTGATATTTGATGAATACCTGTCCGGCACCATGGTGTTATGATCATATAGTCGATGTGGTGGTAGTTGCTATGCTACTACTTTGTTGAATAATAGTACGATCTCGTAATTTATTTTTGAGATTACTTCCTCCAAAGGTATTTCCTATAGGTATTTCATTAACAAGATCATATTAATCTAATACAATGTTACTGCATATACCTTGAATTCTGTTTCTCGATTTGGAACATAAAGGATAATGCTACTACTACACATATATAACATTTAGGATTGTCTGATTCTTTTATAGTTTCCATCTGATTGTCCCATACCTATATATGTAAATGATATTGACAATACTTCTGGTATTAATCACTCTGGAATCCGATTCTTCTGTTGTGAATAGTGTTGGCAACGAACCGCCCAGAGTTCGTACCATTGACGAACCGATTTGATCCGCGCAAACCGGATCCTTGCCAAGCCTTTCGCCTCAAACCCCACCATTTTGACCTACAACTGCGAACAAAAATAAGTAAGCGAGTTCTTGTCCGATCCGCTCGATTTGTAGTGCATCTTGTAGCTAACATCTCCCGCTACAAGATGCGCTAAAATTCGAGCTGATCGGACAAGAACTCGCTTACCAATTGTCGTTCGAAGATAGATGGTTTGCGAACCGGTTCGGACAAACCTCGGAACTTCGTCCAAATCTCGGATCGAATCCGTATCGAACCCCACCTTGGTTCGATCCGTGACGAACCGGTCCGCTTTGTTGCCAACACTAGTTGTGAAACAGTACTTTAACATCATGAATGAGTAAACAAGGAAGTCCAAATACAATTGGATAATGTCCTAACATTGTGACAATTACTTGCAGTTGTTTATGAAGACACATTATTTCCAGGTTAATCTTAGCTATTGTTGTAATTGTTCCTGATTTGATTGGTCTTCCGTCAATGACCTCTAACTCTCTTGTCTCCAATAATCTCTCTTCTTCCAATTGCTCATAGCAAACAATATTTCTGTCCACAATGGTTATTCATAAGGCTCTGCAGTCTATTATAGCATGCATAACAACAGTCTTATCTCTGACTTTCAGCAAACATTTTACAACGAGGTGTCTGCATTCCATTGAAGATTCTTTAATTTCAATGCTTGAAATGGAGAACTGCCAAATTCCAAAACCAGCAATAACTTTTGTTGACAAATGAGATTCAGTTTCGATACAATGGCCACCTTCATTCATCCACCTAAAACTTTCCCAACTGCAGTATGTTGTCCTTCTCCTTTCCACAATTTCGACCTAGATTCAGTTTAAATGGATTTAATCCCAACTGTGCTAACATCCCTTTAACTTCCTTGTACAACCTGCCGCAAAATTCCTTGAATCCCAACAGTATATGCATAAACCTCCTTTGCTGCTCCTATTCCATTTTACTGCATTGATCCTCTTTCCCTTGACCGGCGATAGCTCTATAGAAGCTGAGCCATAGTACCCAGGTTATGTTCCGACTGGTGCAAGTTTGGGTATCAGAGTGGTAATATCAGATTGCTTCAAGGCTGCTGAGAATCTGCCTGATCTCCTCTCCACTGCTCTGATGATTATGTGGGAATGTCTCTTTGAACAAGGCTAAACGAAATCATCAAGATTATCTGGGATATCGCAGTACTGTAGCCCATCATTTAGCTCATTGGACAACACACAATAGATTCTATTTCTTTGCACTATGTTGTTCCATTCGATGTTGGCAATGGATCCCTCAAAGTTGATACAATACTGAGAGAGTTCTCACTAATTCTGCTGTGATTTCATCAGTTCTTTTTCAGCCGTGGCATGTTTATCCTGATCTCTGGATACTAACTCAAGCATTTCCACCAATATCATTCAATCTGTCAATTTGACATTTCCAGTTGTTTCCACGTATGGTGGGATCTGCTTCAGAGCTACTCCTTGCAGTAAGTTCACAACATACATTATTTTGGAATGTTCGTCGATCAATATGTGATGTTGATCAGCGATATTGAAGGCCAGCTAAATTTTCCACCCTTAGAGTATCTTCTTCTCTATTCCTGAAAAGTGTAGAATCTCACTCATGAAGTTATTCCCTCCAGATCTATTGTCATTGCTGACTTGTACCAATGCCAAGTCTCTGTCAACCTGATCACCATATCCTTTGATTTCTTCAGCTTCTAACCATAGTTGTTCTTGTACATCTTCGAGATCTTATGCATCATCATTGTCCTCTGAGATTCTTGCGACTAATTCATGTTATAGGCTGTAGACTTTATCCTGGATAATGCTGCACTGGCAGTGTGAAATGCTGCCTTCGAGATCTGTAATTCAGGTTTTGTGCAATTCTAACTCTTTTTCCATTATTACTTTTTTCAGTATAAAAGTTCTTCCCATCTATGAGCAGACTTTCAGATATTTTCTGAGCTGCTTCGAAAACTATTTGTTGTCGAATTATCTGATTTCTTGGGGCCTCAAATTATACTTGTTGCTGACCGGCTGGTATAGGTAATATGGCTCATGAGGTTTCCTGCATATTCCTTACATATTCTGTCAACTGTTCGTTTGTGAACTAATTCAGATTTGTTGTAAACAATTGTGCAATCTAGAACTGTTCTAATACCCATATGGTAATGATGTAGGCTTCTTTCTCTGCTGAGAGTCATGCTAACGGAATTTTATTACTCCAATGCATTCTCAAAATGTAATATATGGAGATTATCATGAATGTTCCAGTAAAACCCTGGCCAAAGCTTTCGATAATCCATGTAATTATCACACATATGTGTCTCGAAACTGTCAATAAAATCTCAGTAAGAAAATGGACACTTCTTATTGAATCAAATGCAGTTGGTGGTTTAACTTATATATATTCACTGCTTTATAAAATGACATTTCTTGTCGTTCTGATGTTAAAGGTACCGTGCGAGTATCAGTCCAAAACTGGATTTCTTGATCAATGCTCTAATCCATAGTACCTGTTTTATATTTTCTCGATTGACTTCTAGATCTTGTTGTGTAAAGAATAATTCTGCTATGATCGCAGCAGATGATTTTATGGCCCAATTCAGATTCCTTGGTATGTGATTAATATTCGTACCTGGGATCCTCTGTTGGTGGTGATATAATGATAGATAAAACTATCAGTGTTCTTCCTTCAATAGTGTGGGTTTCTTGACAATTATGTTTTCAGTAGCATGGTTGTTGGTCTACATAGTCGATATGTTGGATGTAGTTTCTTGTCCAGAAGTTGCTGAATATGGTGTCGTCAATTTGTGAACCTCCTCTATCGGCTGTTACAGCTGTCAAATAACTACTGAAGCTCTAAAGGGGTTCGGATTCTGAGATGTGACATGGTAATTCGGTAAAATGAAAGAGGTGAAGAATGCAGTCGTAGTTCGTATCGTAGGCAGGTGTTAACATCGCAATAGACAATAATTCCAGATAACAATCTGATTAGAGAGTCACCTAAAGATTCAAAGACGGAAGATACGAAGCTGTCACCAAAAGCTATATGTAGCTAGTTCTTCAATAATATCAACTGATTACAATACCTTTATGTACAAAGTGTAGGGATGGTGACAATAAAAAAACTGTATCGATTGGGGTAATGATAAACAGAAGGAACATAACCAGGAGAATAATGTTTTTCAACTAATTGTTCTATTAGGAGGGGGTGTCAGATGTGATTCTAGAGGTTATCAAGATCATACATGAAGATACTGAATGGTAATAGTGAAAAAGACAAAGGACTCGACAGGAATCACAATACTGAACAGAGGTTGATGCAGAAGCATATCGTATTGTTTCATAAACGAGAAAACAAGTGAAGAGCAAACCTAACCTTTACTCAAATATCAACTATTTATTCTCAGATTCTCAACCATTGTGATCCTTCGTTATTTGTTTACACAAGTACATCCTAACTCTGTATCACTAATACTATTTCAGTATTCCTTATTGCTCATAGCATTCCTGCATTCCTGATTGCTAATGTCATTCCTCCATTCTATATCACTCATACCATTCATACATTCTTTAACATAGGACCAAATTACCGACCGCTCTACATGTAATAGCGGTGCCAGGGGCATTTGATCTTATTTGTATACCTGGCAGGCAGGTACACTTGGTTTCATTAGTGCACTTCGCACATGAGTGTACTTGGCAGCTGAGGGCAAATGAATTCCCTTCATTTATTGTTACCACGTAAAGTATTCTTGGTACGCTAGCAATTATCTTTCTTACCCAACATTACAATTCATTTCATCTTAATCATTTATTCCTGTTTGCAACCCTATCTACATGTATCTATCGGTACGAGGACTTATGCTCTTGCACTACGATACAATCATAATGTTCCATATATTGGAATGTTAATCAGTACAACATTCAATAAATACAATACTTTCAAGTAACACATGATACTTATTACTATCCTTGACAGTAATACACTACTCTATGATTGTATTCAGCTTCGCTAACTTGGTCATGTTCTCTTAAATGGTATTGCTGTCCTATATATCTATCCATACTCTATTCATATCTCTGAATATGGCCGTTGTCTCAATATCCCACCTTGTCTGAATATATTGCTTAATCAGTATACATATGTGTTCAGTTGGATTGAAATCAGATGAATGTGGTGGCTACTCTAGCATTAAAATTCCTTTATTCTGTTCACGATTTGTGTATCCTGAATTGGGAAATAATACATTATTCTCTATTAGAACAAATTCAAAATTGCATGCAAGCTGCTGCTTGCACTCAGGATAAAGTAATAGTCATGCAATATACACGACTTAACACCATGAATTAGTACCTTTAACATTGCCATATTGGTATATATCAATCGTAACATTCTTTCTCTACCATTCATGAGGCTCTTTTTGCTTTGGTTTAACATTTGTCTCCGGCTGATGTTGAATTACGGTACGTTCAAAATTTCGTATTTGTAGTTCCCTCTATTGTTTTGTTTCGTGCCATACTTCATTTATATGGCGTACTTCTTCTTGACAACTACTCACCAATACTGCCATCTCAATTATAGATATCTTCTTTTCAGTCTCGATTTCTATATCCCATACATGAAAAGAGACCTTCCATACCCACCCAATCATATCCCAGCAAATTACTGGGAGACCTCGTTTCATTTTACCACCTATACAATCATCTTTGTACTGTTCTTTTTTCTCTCTCCAAAGAAGGTTGATGCCAAAGATTCCTCTGACTTCAATTGACATCTTATCTTTAAAGCTATAATTTGCCCACTCTTTGTCAACCTGTAGTGTCTTTAGCTTTCACAGTATCTCTGCAGGGATATTTATTAGCCTGCAGAGGTTTGTTTGGTATAGATAGTTTATCAAAAGAATCAACTTATTTTTATTTGTAAGAATCAATTGGAACTACTCCCAATAGGCTTTAATTTCCCTCTCATATAGTACATTCCACACAGATGAATAACTTACATGACTTAATCCTACCTCCATATTCAGGTGTACTAGCTATATATACCAAGTCTGTTGATCTTTTTTGACAGTAGTGATTATACATTCTTTTTCCATCTCTGTTAGTTCAGGTATTCTTCCAACATGTAGTTTAGAATCCAAACATCCGGCTGATATTAACTCCAACAATGGAATCACATGTTCTTTCCTCTCAGTCACTGATATTCCTGCAGTGCTTACAATATCCTTGCTTATACCAGTATTGGTATCAGAGTCTGTTCAATACAGAGAATTGAGTTTTATATCAATGTATACAAAAGAGTTCTTGACACAAGTAGCGTATCAATCTTCTCAGCATTCTTGACCCCATGGATATTACACTTCTAAGGTTCAATATTACCTGGTATTCTCATAGGGAGTCACAACTGATCACCAGACTACTACATAACTCGATGGGGATGGTATAAGTACCATCAGTACTGTGATTGAATCTATATACGATATCACTTGTTCGGTTATCACAACTAATAAAATCCGATAACTATATATGCAATCCACCATACTACAGACAAAGAATTGATTGTAGTTACTGGCTAGATATTCTGCCAACTCATATCTTCGATAGAACTCAGACAACTGAAAGACTGTAGATAATAAAGCACCTTTGTGTGTATCATAGCTGATGAAGCCTAGATATACAGACTACTTACACAACATACATCTTAATCAAATTGATACCATTCACCTCAAGGCTATAATTCGAAAGGATGTGATAGGTTCAAGCCACCGAAGTCGGCGGAAGTATTGTCATTAGGGATTCTATTCGTCCAAGTTGAAGAACTTTCCAGGAGGATACAGACGATTCTGTGGACAGTGAATTGGGTAATCGAAGGAAAAGTATTGGTGTATAGGATGGTTGGATAGATTAGCTCTTAAGAAAAGTACAAATAGAAGTTATTATTAGAGCAAGAGAAAATAGGTATAAAGACCCTGAAATTTTCAGTAGTATAAGGACAAGCTTCTTCATAAGAAGACAAGCCTTGATAATTTAATATTGAAAAGTGTAAAGTCGTATGTCGTCATACGGATAGATGTATGTAGATACGATTGCAAACGGAACAGGTGATAAAGAAGATATCAATTGTTGACTAATACAAGTAAGATAATCGCTAGCATGAAAAAAACACTTTCCAAGGTACTTATATATGAATGGCAGTTACACAGTATTGGTGGCCAAGTCTACATATGAGCTAAGTATACTTACGAGGCCACATGTACTGATATGGCCAAGTATACTTTCATGATGAAGTATATCAGTGAGGTCAAGTACACTTATGTGGAGAAGTATACCTGCAAGTCCCAGTGCACTAACGAGGCCAAGCACACCTGCAATGGCAAATACACTTACAAGATACAGTATACTAGCACATCGAAGTGCACGTACGAGACCAAGTACACCTGGCACTGCCATTATATCATTCTCCACTGTATCCGCAGACCTCCTGGGGTGCAACAAATATAAAAATAAAGAAGAACAAGATAAGGTATGCATGCCTTCGTATATCTGCATAAGTCCAACAACCGATTGGTGCCATCACTGCAGCCTTACAGTAGATTTGGTATACTGGGAAATCTACTTCCAGTGGTAGATGGTAAAACCCATCTGAACTCTATTTATACTGGGCTGAATATATATGAAGAGAAAAAGAAGAAAACCAAGGAACCATATCATTTGTCCCAAATCCTCCCAATCCTCCATAACATCTGAATCCTCCTGATTCTCCGTAACTCTCAAATCCTTGCTCTTCCATAACTCCTGATTCCCTGATTGTCTATATCTCCTGGATCGTTGAGAGCGATCATGTTGATTATGACTGTGGCTTAGTTCAATACTTGTGATGACAATCATTGACTAGTAGCTCTTGAATATTTTTGACATTGTCTGCTTGCTCCCAGCTCGTGCATTGATAGTGATAACCGTCCCACTGAACAAGATTGTAGATCTTTCAGTACTGTCGGTTGGAATTGAGAATTCAAATTGACCTCCAATTGGTCCATATAATGGAGAATTGACGGTTTTGGTAATGATGGCTGCTAACCGATAGCAAGCAGCGAGTGATTATCAAGCAGGAAAGCGTGGAATACATTGTATATATAAATCATCTTTGGCAAGTCCGATATGTAAGCATTCTTAATCATGACTTTACTCAGTATTAATGTTTGCAGTGAAGCGTATCGGTTCGAGTCGAACTGGACGAAGCTGGAGTTCAATACTAATTCCATTCAAGATTTGCCAAAGTTTTGAGATTTGACTTACACCTCGAACAGAATTCCATATATTGCACAGAAATAGAAGTAAGCGAAATCATATCCAATCAGTTCGATATTGGATTCATTGTATAGCCCCTGATGAGGGCAACACGATGAATAAAAAATCGAGCCAATCGGAAAAGGTCTCGCTTACTTATTGTTGTTTCGGGTCCTGGGGCGAAATGGTAGATTTTAAGCGGAATAATCTTGACAAAGATCCGCTTCGCTCGAATCGAACCGGTTTGTGAATGGTACAAGTTTCGGACAGTTTATTGCCAATACTACTTATCTTATATAGTCCAACTGTCTTGTAATCAATATTCTTGGATATTTTCGTCTTGATGATATTTCGAGTTGAGAGGCAGACCTGATATCCTGCCTTAAACTTCATTTTCTTGTCGCTGGCATACTTTGTATGGCCGGCTTATGCTTCCAACATGTGTACTCTGAGGATTTAGTGCATCTTCTCGAGGACGGTTGCCATGGTATCTGCTTGGACTTCTGAGTTCAAGCAGGCTTGAACTAGGTCCTTGGATATCTTGACCTGCATCATTAGGTAGTAGTTGTAGTAGGATCAGAAGATTCTTGTTGAAGCATATATAGTATTGTTGTAGACGAATTCTGCCAATGGTCAGAGCTCCATCGAGTCATCCTGCTCGTAGTTGCACAATACATGGAGATACCACTCTATCATTTGATTCTGCCAGTCCTTCGGGCTATCTGTAGGAGGGTGAAATACAGTCGACAGTCAATGATTCATATTCATGTGGATGCAGACCCTCATCCAGTATCTGCTTGTGAATTGGGTACCCCAGTCGGTGATGATGATTTGGAGATGCTGTGTTTGCTGATCACATATTCGAATTAGAACCTGGGCAGCTCTCGTGAGTCGATATCATTTCTGCATTGCAGATAGGTCACCATCTTTATCAACTGTTCAACAATAACTAGGATACCTGTGTATGCAGATACGGTTGATTCTGTCAAATCTATGACAACGTTCATGATGATACCTTTTCAGGATTGTGACGGTGGTGGTAGTGGCATATTGATTCCATTGCAGGCATGCCATGAGGCCTTGATTCGGTAACATACTTCACAGCCTTTTATGTACTATCTTATATGTGCATCCATCACTGGCGAATTGAAATCTCTACAGGCTAGCTCAGTAGTTTTCAGGGTCCAAAGCGAAAACACTCAGGGTTGTCATGAAAGAGACTTATGACTTTACTGTGAAGAGCATCATCCGCAGGGACATATATCCTCCTCTTATAGATCAGGACTCCAGCAACGACACTCCATTTGTTCACGCCTTCGATATCTAGTCATACTGTATCCATTGGAATATTGACTAGCTTGCCTGAGATGTCGGCCGCAAATAAGTCAGTAGACTGAGCTTTCTTTATTACCAGTATGAGATCATTGTAGGGTTCAACTGTCAGGATTGTCAAGTGGTATCCGACAGATTTCTTGTAGCTGAACTCATAATCAGGCTGTATTGATTGGCTGTCGGCGGAATCTTTTGTACCTTCCATGTACTCAAAAGTGAAATCATATGCCAATAATATCTCGGCCTAGCAGGCTTGTCTCCAGGAGAGCGATTTCGATGTCAAGACATACTAGGGATTCTTGAGTTCACACTGCATCAAGACTTTGTCGAACCCACCATCCAGATAGTGTCACCATTGCTTGCAGGTCTCAACAGTAGCAAGCAGTTTCCGATTGTACATGTCGTAATTCTACTCAGGTAGAGAGTATTTTCAGAAGTTACAATCCACTGTGCAAAGATTTCCGAAGTCATCATACTGGTTCAGTATACCTGCAATCACAAAGCAACTGGTATCCATCTGGAGAATAATCGGTGTAGCTAGATCGAAGTGCTGCAAGATCTGTGCTATGGAAAATGTTTTCTTCAGTTTCCAAATGCCCAGCTGAGCTTCCTGAATCCACTTCCATTTCGAACTGATCGGCTAAGATCGATTTGATGGTTGTTACAGATTACTACTCTGCCCATTAGATTTTAGTAATTCGGTGAGCAGGAAGGTCACCTTGACATATATTCGGATGAACCTCCGGTAGACATTCATGAACCCAAGCAGAATATATACATATCGCACTGATTTAGGTGATGGGTAATTTTCAATTGTGGAAATATGGTCTGTTTCCATGCTGACACCTTTGATACTGGAGATAAAGCCGAGGAAGCCCACCTTCAAGGTTCCAAATGGGTACCTTTCTGCAGTGCAATTGAGGCTGAACTCCTGCAGCCATTGCAGTACTTTCCGCATATACTCTGCTTGCTTATTCACATCGGTAGAGTCGATCACGATGTCATCAGGGTAACATATAGCAAGGTCATCAATGTAAGTCGCACATAATTGTTGATGTAATCCTGAAATGTGGCCGGTACATTTATCCAGCCAAATTGCATGATCGTGTACTTGAATTGACCATATCTGGTTCGGAATACCCTCTTGAACTCATTACGTTCCTTAATGTGAATGGAGTGATAGGTTTTGTGAAGGTCGAGTTTCGTAAATATCCTGGTACTGCCAATACGGTCAAGCATCTCTGAGATCAATGGAATGGGAAACCCATTCTTGATTGTATCTATATTGCGAGCTTGATAGTCCACACCGAGTATCAAGCCACCTTTCTGTATCCTTGCACAACGTTTCGGTGCTACCTCTGTAGATGATGACCACTGAATCAATCCATTGGCCAGATTTGCCTCTATGTAGGTCTTTAGAGTTCTCAACTTAATCTCCAACAGGTTATAGTTATACACATATGGCCACTTGGGCCCATATTCCAAGTCGATCACATAATCAATTCACTGGTGTAGTGGTAGCATCTGTACCTTGATCATACAAAAGACCATTATGAAATCCTGATACATTGTGGGGATATGACTGCCATCATCTGTAGGTACCATTTCAGTTATCAAAGCTCCATCAAATCTGATTAGCTGTGTATTTCAACTTCGTCTGATGCAGGGTAGAAATTCCCGAGAGTAACGGTACAGCCAGTACATCACAAGGGAGTATAGCCATGGCACAGAATCTCCTTTCGTAACTCGGCAAGCTGGTAGCATTCATTCAAGCTGTTACACTTCACATGTTATATACCACTAGGTTTTCCCAAAGCCGGTTCACCTACGATCACTCGATCATTGCTAGATAAGGATGGTACAAGCACTGTCCCTGTACATCATCGAATATCTACAAGATATCAGTTGATTGTATTATCACAACCAACCAAATCAGATCAGTTGCAATGCAGTCAACCACACTACTGATAAGGAACAAAGGATGGTTACTGGATTGATATGCTGCCAGCTCATGCTACTGATAATGTGACGACAGCTGAAAGGCTGTAGATACGAAATCATCTCTGTTTGCATCATAGCTGATGAAGCCTTGATGTCCCTTACAATCGAAAGGATATAATTCACCTGGAATTTAAGAGTTCGAAAGGATACCATAGGTATGGACCACTGAGGTCCGAAGGACTGATATCAGTAGGAACTCTATTCATCTGAGTCGGAGTTGTGAGTGGAAACATATGGAAGATAGGGCAGAGCAGTGAAGGGTAGGAAAGGGTATTGGTTTGAAGGGTAGTTAGATAGAGCAGCTCATGAGAAAAGCGTAGATAGTAGTAATTATTAGAGCGAGAGGAAAGAGTTACAAAGACCTCTGGAATCTCTGAGGGTTGAAGGGCAGATTTCTTGACAAGGAGAATACACCTTAACAATATAAGTATTGGAAAGACAAAACATCTTTGTCTTGAATCTTCTTAGTGACTTTCACATCCAGAGCAAATGTTCATAACTTCCATCCCAAGCATGTTCTGAAAGCAGTAAGGATACTACTTGAACTGGTAAAACCTCAGGTGATGCTTCCGATGTTACACAAGCGCCAGATTGTGAGTAGCTCTTCTACTGCAACTATCCCTGCTAATCTTGGCTCACCAATCCAGCATCAGAGTTTCTCACCTGTAATCTCACTACATGATATCCCTATCAGTCCGGTCTACTGTCTAAACTGCAGAGCAAATATCATGTCGATCTCATTGCTCTCAAGAAGGTCATCAAATGTGATTCCTGTAAGGAAACATATACCTAGAGGTTTACCACCGTTCTCCTGCAAAGTTCCATTGGTATCGCCCTATGGGCTTCCATCATGACTCTCAATTATGGTGGCAGCTTTCAATCCACTCGGGGTCTGCAATCCTATAAGTCTACCAGCTTTCCAGTCAATATCTGGGTTTCCAGTCCTGAATCAAGGCAGATCTAAGACCAAGTCGTATATCCTCATACATACAATTAAGACATCTGATTCATCAATCGGTGCGAAGCTTTGGAAATACAGAATCGAGAGCATACTCTTCCGACTGTTTCTTGCCGACATCATCCTGCAGCCATCAAGGTCTGGACTGCCAGTGAATACTGGTTCATCCTATATTCCAAGCTGCCTTTACAGCTTGGACATCATGATGATGCTTGTTGATCCACTGTGAATGAGAGCTTGTACTGATTGCACTTCGCCATGAGTATTTCGAACAAGCACTTCAAGTATGATATGTACTATATCAGGCCGTCCAGTACTGACAAGATACTGACTGAACTTCTAAGCTCTTAGGATCTCCAAAAGATCATTGACATGAATGAAATCTGTTGTATCTGCACTCCATCGAACATCACTATGTGTATCTGCTACCCCAGCCTCTCAAACCACAGCTCTGTCTTCTCCACCCTCTCTTACTGTGTCATGTACTGAGAGAGGTAGAATCAAATTTTGACTGCTAGGTATCAAATGACTGTTGTCGTTTGACTTGGTAGCCGCTACTACCGAAACATTCAGAATTCAATGTGTATGGATATTTGGCCGCACTTTATGGTGGATATGTATTCATCAAGTGGCTATGATTATAGCAGATACAGTTCTTATAGGTAAGGTAATTGTTGCAAACATCACTTGAGATCCATGGTATCAGGGGTAATTTGGTACATTGGCCACCGCCAGTTGTCTTTCTACCAACAGTTGTCATGGCAGTCTCACAAGTTGACAGTATGAAATTACATTTCCAGTCAATTCGTTTGGACTGATCATGGGATGATTTCCCATTGTTGTCACAATCCTGGTAGGCTGTATATGTTGATGTTATTCTTGCCTCCCATTCGTCCTTGCCGGTCCAGATTGGAACTCTGTAGCTGCTGCCCCGTCAAAAGGTTCATTGATACTTCTGAATCACCTGTTTGTTATCAACAGCTTAAATCCTACTGGTATACCAGACCTCATACTCATCCATGCCATTTCGTTTAACCTCTTCGAAGCCTATTCTTAGTCCCATTCTGCTTTCCACTACTAGGTACGGAGCCGATTAGTCTATACCCATACTGATTGGTGCTGGTCATGGAACCCCTAATCAAACTCTCCGTTGGCCCATATAGCAACATTCAGCATGCAGACAGGGTCACTGTACATCTTTTAAAGTTGTTCAATGAAGAGATTCAAAATGTGTATGGCAGGATAGTTTGAATTTTATAACTTCTGACCCCATATGACTGAATGCTCTATTTTCATTATTCGTTGCGAAGAACCCTTATGGAGGCTGCATATGCCAAGTAGATTCAATGTTTCTTTGACGTGATCTGGTATGCCATTCAGAAAATAATCATGCTGTGAAGCGAAATCCCCGTGAAGAATACTAATGTAGTTATTCAATTTGCGGGTGCTGCGGAAATATCACGCTGGATCAACCATATCAAAGATCACAGATTTTATGTGTTACAATTCTGCAGTCTATCTCCTAGCAGCCTCTCGTTTCTTAACTTCTTCTTTATCCCGGATTCATTCTGCCTGATCGACTAGTTTCGCCTATCACTCGGCCTGTTGTTCAACTTGCATTCTGACTTGTTGTTTGAACAGCAGATTCAGTATCAATCCACTCTAGGTGGCCATGTTGTGCTGATTATCTTCGGAAACCATGGATGAGAAGTCATCGTGATTGTCATCATATCTGATGGATGTAATATAACCATCAGGAGTGAAACTACCGTCATTATGATTCACATTTCTGTCATCAAGATCTAGATTTCCATTGTTGAGTATCAGATTTCCGTGGTTGGAATTCCCATTACCATAGTCTGTATTCAAATTTCCATTGTTGGAATTCATATTTCTATTTGCAGCATTGTAATTACCATTGTCAGTACCGTAAGTATCATTGATTGTGGTATTATCTCCGACTTCATCCTCCTGATAAGCCAATTGTCTCTCGATCAGAGTCTATTGACTGCTTGCTGTCAATCCCTAAGGAGTTTCCTTGCTGTCACAATTGTCAATGATATGCCAATAACCTCTAATCATTATCTGAAGAGGCATTGAATTTCAATTGTAGGTAATTAACTAATCGTCGGTTTTTGTATATGTGTAATGACATATTAAAAGAGTAAAGAGATCACAAAACCCCATGAACAAAATGAATTTGATTACTGAAAAGCGATTATTGTGCAAGGGTATACGTTCTCATTCGGATAGATATGTATAAATACTATTGCAAATAGAATAGTTGATAATGAGCATATCAATTATACAGTAAGGTCAGAAAGATAATTGCTAGAGTGCAAAATGCACTTCACAAGGTGATTATATTTGAAGAGCAGTTACCTGACCTCTGTAGTGCAGTACACCTGCAAGCCAGATACAATACGATACTAAGTAAACTTACAAGGCTAAGTACACCTGCGAGGTGAAGTGTACTTACGAGATGAAGTGCACTTACAAGGCGAAGCACACTTGATACTGCCATCACAGAAAGCAAAATATTTAATCTCAAATCTTTATCTTTAGTGACTTTCAAATCCTAAGCGAATTATCATAACTTCCATTGCAAGCCTGTCCTGAAAGCAGTAGAGAAACTACTTGTACTGGTAAACATAAAGTGCTTCTCCTAGTGTTACAATGGAGGAGGATATGATTTATAGTTGAGGAACTTGAGGTCACAACATCAGAGTGTTCCTTGATTGTTGTATATGGGAAATTAAATATGTACATAGTAACAATGGCAGTATACCTGTATGGTATAACTTCCTTTCTTGTACTTAATTACTTCATGATATGAATACACACATATAATGGTGGTACTAGGTATACTTGGCTTTGTAAGTGCATTTGACCTTGTAAGTATACTTGGCCTTGTTAATGCACTTGACCTCTCAAGTACACTCGCTCTCCTAAGTACACTTGGCTCACACGTGTGCTTGGCACACAGGTACACTTGGCCTTGTAAGTATACTTGGCAGCTAAGGCTGAGTATACTCCCTTCATATATAGTCACCTCATGAAGTACTTTTGTATACTAGCCATTATCGTATTTACTTACCTTATATATACAATTGATATTAGCTTTATCACTTGTTTCTATTTGCAACTATATCTATGTATACATTTCGGTACAAGGATATTTATCATTACAGCACATCAATACCCACACTTCTAGTGATATTCAGTAGTACTATTTAACCTGCTGCATGACTAGAAAAGTATCCATTGTGATTAAAAAAAATTACCTCAACCTTCCTCAAAGTATCCAGTATGGATTAGAGTTTTTTGGATACCTTTAAAAATATAAGTATGGATTAGAATCTTTTAAGTTGGAGTATTTTAAGATTCTACTTTGAATCATCTTTACATTACTGAAAAATATTAAAAAATCAAAATCGTTCTGTTATTCGATTCCTCTTAGTGTTCTCTACACTAGATAGATTTTAATTATTTATTTCAATTCTAAAAGTTTGGTAGTGTAGTATTGAAAAGATTGGCTTTTAAATTGAAAGGAAATCAAATATCAACCATTTAGGAAATAAAATATTCCAATTAGACTAATAATTAAATAATCAATTACCCTAATAGGTAATATATACCTCTTAATAAGTAGTAAACAATATGGCTTGGCGGTCACAGACTGACTAAAGTTTGAAATTTCACCCCTGACATCTATTATAAGTACTAAACCAAGTCCAAAATGACACTAACATTATATTAATAATATGTCAAGAACAATGTTGTAACCCATCGTAACTAGGCATCACCAACCATATGCCATATGTACGAATGGTAAACTTATTTATCAGCCATACTCTCTTCAATCCAGCAAGGCCTTCTGGGCTGCATGCATTAATGAGAAATAAATAAATAAATTGTACGGGCCATACGGCCTTCATTTCCTCTTACAAGAGTGCTCGCAGGAGGGTATTTAAGTACATATTCAGTATGTGGAACCTCGATATTTTGCTTTGGCATTAGACACTAACTTGGGTTAGCGCCAAGACTGGTCTCCGCATGATGTGAGATGGAGGAGCGCATGCCCCTAAGATCACATTCTGAACCAATATCGCACTCCCAGTTGGCTAAGCTCGTATGAGATATTACTAATTGCTTCATTATCTCTATTATATCTTCTATATATTATATTTGTACTTTAGCTCCGAATTTCAACTAAAGCGCTCCTTGCTGCCCAGATTTTGTGGCTATTAAATCCAACATCTGGCTACATGCTTAATAGCTATTGGACTTCGTACGGAACACGCGATAACTATTGGTTGCAATTCGGAACAAGAAGCGGGGCGTACTGGATTTGAAGCATAGGAACGTATCATGACACGGATACGAATTTATGCGGGTCTAGTGGTGATGTTTGTGGTGTTCTGTGGACTGTACTCAGCGTTTGGTATGTGCTGTGCCTCGCTTATCTTTTATCGGCACTCTAACGATGAGAGGTTTGATCAGTCGGAAAATCTTCAGGAGATACATTGCAAACGCTCACTGAATATGGAGTATCCAAGATGCCCGGCGCTGGAGCAATAGACATCTTCAACACCGATGAAAAGAGCAAGATTTCACGGAAACCTCGATACGCGATTACTTCCTCGGTCCAGACGGCGTCATTCACGGCGATGGCTGTGATGTTGGGGTACTCAATCCAAAAACATAATGATTTAAAGGCGATGGATGCAGAGCTTGTGCTGCTGGTGCGCGAGGGAGGGGACGGTGTTACGGCGGACAATAAGACGCGGCTCGAAAAGGCGGGCTGGAAGGTCCGTGTTGCAGAGGAGCTGCACTTCGATGGGGTGGACAACGACCAGATCCGTGCACACCATCGTCACAACCTTAACAAATTACACCTTTGGAGCTGGACGGAGTACGAGAAGATCCTCTTTATCGATGCTGACGTAGTGTGTAAAGGGAGTCTAGCGGATTTGTGGGAAATGCCTGGCGACTTTGCTGCCGCTCCGGATGTGTGGTGGAATATCCTAACCGACAATCGCTTCAACTCGGGTGTCATCGTTTTCAGACCATCTATTGAGACGTTTCATGATATGATCCCAAAGGTCTCAGACCCTCGTTATCATTCCCCGAACGACGCAGACCAGGCTTTTTTGAACGCGTATTATAGATTCAGGTACTTTGGTCTACCATACAAGTATAACTATAACCTTGTGATGGTAGGTAGTACATCAGTTCTCACATTGAATGTTCTGACTCTTTTACTCATAGTACCAATTTCATCGTGATGTATGGGATATGCTCTGGGACGAAGCCATCCTTATTCACTTTACAATGCGCAAGCCGAAATCAGATCCCGCGCAACACTGTCACAAGGGATGCAATGAATGGGAACCCCTCGAATGGTACGGGCAATATTTCCGCGAAATGCTTGCATTCTACGGATGGGAAAAGGAGTTACCGGTATACGCCTAATCAATATAAGGACGATATTAACGACTGTCGGTTGGGCTTACATGCACCAACACGTTATTCCGCCAGTTAGGCATTTGTTAGCGGGGTTTCCGGATAGGTGGCTTGGTGTCAGCATGAACTTGATGATGGCCGAAGGTGAATAGCGTTCTCTTTCTTGTATCTATAGATTGGTAGCATCCTCTCGTGACTAATCTTTTAAGCTTGCTTGTTACGGGGAGATTGAGCAGGTAAACTAGGCTCTGGTGGCTGGACACGAGACATATTTCCTTATTTGAGTGAATTTTCATCCCATGTTTCATTTTTGTGATGTAAGATACAGACGTAAGAGGTTATGCAATAAAGTTCACTTTGTAGTACAACATGAAAAAATGAGGGTTTTTTGAGACCGTCATTCGGGCATTAGGTAAATTGAGGATGATTGGCTGATTAGCTGATGAATAACAACTGAAAACCGTTGGCCAGTGGACTTCTATCATAATCTGACAGGTAGCTATCATGGGAGGGCGATTATTTCTGAACATGAAACGGTTAATGCATGAAAACGGTTCAAAAAGCATTGTTGGCTATCAATGTACAAGAGATCTAACAAATTCCTGCCCACATATAGTTCAAATGACTACAATGACAAGATGTAGTTTTGAGAAGATAGAGTTAGCAAATCTCCAACTTATATTTTTCTGCTGAATCTTTTGGTAGTATTTAAAAGAATTTCTTGTGCTTATAGATGGAGAGGGTGAATATGAGAGTACAATATTTTAGATATTTTACTCTATTGATAGTAAGCACAACTTTGATGATGATACTTGAGGTAGGATTGTTATTATTGTAATTATATTGAATGTGGCTACTTGTGACCATAGTACTTAAATATACTT
The DNA here is from genome assembly GCA_014904905.1 of Wilcoxina mikolae CBS 423.85. Classification (NCBI taxonomy): domain Eukaryota; kingdom Fungi; phylum Ascomycota; class Pezizomycetes; order Pezizales; family Pyronemataceae; genus Wilcoxina; species Wilcoxina mikolae. The sequence continues at coordinate 14,838 of MU122187.1, read as the reverse complement.
TTTTCTTAATACTTCTACCATGGAGGATACAAGGTCACTATTCTACAGCTTTTAAGTCATACTTCTTTATATACTATTCTTCATTCTGTTCAAAATCAAAACAAATTGAATGCACATAGTAGATTATTAGCATTTATTATCTGAGCTTTTTTCTTCTCTGGACTTTTTCCTTTACTATTCCTACTCTTCTATTTATTAATGTATCTTACAAAGAAATCCAATACTGTCAGGATATAAATGTTATAGTCATATATTGATGACATTGAAAATTCTGTTATATTGTTGTATTCTATCTTCTTCTTTCCCTTTTTCAAAAATTCTTTTGCTGCAATTCAATTTTATATACAATTTAAACAAATGATTTCTTATTTGATATTCATTTCAAAAATATTGGTATTTCATAATAAAATTCCTTTCAACATTCTTGAAATATTTTCCTATTAGGATAAAGTATGTATCTAGTTTATAATATTTGCCAATGGTCAATTTCTTTTAATGTAAATAATATAGAGTCCAAAAATCTTCTCTTCTTCAACTTGTAAGTAATCTTACTTTGTTATACCTCGGTATCAAAGTACTAATTTGTTGGTAGCCCAACTTTTAGGAAGTATCACTTGTTATACCTTAATGATTATATCACTATATCTTGTCAAAAATATCAAGATAAGAACTATCTAAGTATTTATATTAGTACCAAACAATAAGAGAAATAAAAAGACTTGAGATATATACTAGATAATCCTCAGATAGATCTAGTATTGGCAAAGAACTGATGGAGATTCATTTCATTGATAAACTGATTCAGTTAGAGAGAAATATTTCCTTGCCAAGACTTTCCTCCTCAATCTCTACTGTAAGGACGTACGTCCTGGTATGGATAGATATGCGTAGATACGGTTGCAAATGGGATTAAGTGATAAAGATATCAATTGTACAGTATGTAGGTAAGATAATCGCTGGCATGCCAAAAGCACTTCGCAAGGTGATTATATATGAAGGGCGGTTATCCGGCCTTGGCAGCCTAGTGCACTTGAGAAGGCCAAGTGCGCTTGGGAGCCAAGTACGCTTGAGAGCCAAGTGCACCTGGTACCGCCATTAGATCATCCCCCTCTTTATCAGCAGACCCTTTGGGCTGCATCATATATACATGAAGAACGACAAGATAAGGTGTATATGCCTTCGTACGTCTGCATAAGTCCCGTGACCGATCGGTGCCGTCACGGCGACCTCACGGCGGATCTGGTGCATGGGAAAATCCACCTCCAGTGGTAGGTGGTAAAACCCGTACCGATACCATTTATATCAGACCGAGATCCATAAGAAATTCAGAGAAGAAAAGAAGTTGAAAGCAAGAAGGAAATGTCCAATTGATCTCGAATCCTCCAAGTCTACCCCTTCCGCAGCTTGCAAGTTCATGGATCCGAATATCCAAGTAGACTTCCAGTTTCTCCGAATCAAAGCAATTGCTCTCCGTAGTACTAGCTCGGTGGTGCTCGAATCGGTAAATACTATTGGCCGACTTGCCGGCATCATTCGGCATCAATATCATAGTTGACACGTGGTATGCCGGACGAAGTCATCATTGCTCGACTTCCATCTAATCAGTCGATCGTTCATATACGATTTCTTAAGTTGAACGCGTTCATGAATGTCAACTGAGGGTAAGGCCATCGTGGCCGGTATCGTATCACTGTAGCAGTCAACTAACATAATTGCATCATGTACTTATCTTAGTCATAGCTGCTGCTCTTGAGAGCCCTCGGATTCATATGATTTTCGTCTCTGTGCTTTCATATATCCAACCACATGATAGGCCTCATTGGTGATAGGCCGATCCTATACGTCTCACCGATTGGCTCCAAGTTGACTCGTAAATAGGTTATCGGGATTCGACTTTCCGTTGCCATTCTGCTTAGGATCCAGTGGTGGTTGGTTGAGATGTGTCGGCTTCGTTCGGCCCTCGATTGCAGGTATCATATGTCGACATGCATTCGTACATGCTCATTCGAGTTGCGATATATAACTCGTAAGTGTGCCATAAAATTGTACTCACAAAGTAACTGCTCCGGTGCGCCAAGGCAGCCATTCTCCGATTTCCATGCCTTCGGCTTTCGGAATCCACGAAAGTAGTGGGTTTTCACATGCTAAGCCCTTCCGAGTCTAGTTGTAGGGGACATACCATAAATCTTAGCCTGATACAGTTAATCACCACTCTATGCGGCGACATCAATCGATTATCGTCATGGCTTCGTTTGGTGCTCTCGGAGGTAAAGTCCAATTGCAGAGTATATTCGTTCGTTGATATATCAAATTCGTAAGCATCCCATACAAGGTCATAGTTACCATGTGATTCGGAGTGATTGCGCTCTTGGAAACTCCCGGAAGCCCACATCGCAGCTTCGTACATCTAACCAGGAACTTCTGCTTCCGTCCTCTTAATCCAATGTAGGTGCGCTTCCATTGTGCCGCACATTCCGATGAGGTGTAATTCCAATAAGGTGCATATTCCGTGCTGCATAATGATTCATATTCCGACCTCGAACATTTCTTTGCCGCCGGCATATTTCTTCTGACGGATTTGGGCCTCCATCAGGTTTCCTTGGAGAGTTCGGTGCATCTCCTCTAGGCTGACTGCTATGGTCTCATAGATTTCTCATTCGATTGAGCTCCATTTCGTATAATATCTCTAATCCAGTAGCCATCTTAACTGTATGTCAGTAGTCCCATCGGGGGGCTTCGCTTCCATGATAATTCCTCGGTATCGTAACCGTTGACTTCTCTGGTGTACATAACCATGACGGTGCTTGATGCTAGCGCTTCCGGTGCGATAATTGTTTGCAGTAGAGGTCGTTTCTGAATTCCCATTACGATTATCCCCTTCTTTTTGGTCGGAGCTCCATCAACGACTCTCCAATTCCGATGCTGATCCTCGTATCGATTCTAATACCTCCATTTGCCATCGTGGTTCGATAAGTAAATATCTCCGAATTGTATTCGGGATCTTGATTCGATAATTTCGTCGGTACGTCCTAAATTTGTATATGTACGTATCTGCACTTAATTGCTAGTCTTGTAGCTTGTCATCTAAAGTAAAGCTTTCTTAGAGAAGGGAAGAGTTCCAAACCTAACCTCGCCATATAAGTAAATAGATTTATCATCATCCATCTCCGGCTATTCATTTCCGGAATGTGCAAATCTGCACTCGTACGGTCCACCTTTCGTGGCTTCTCCTGTAGCTTTGTAAGCTCCATGAAGGTAATTATTACTGACCTTAAGATCGAATTTCGCACGACCGTCTTCTTCTGATCCAGACTGAGGAAGATAGTTCTTGATATCGCACTTCCGTAATCCATCTGGTGACATAACGTTCATCATAAGAAAATACCCACTCATCGATCCGTCCATATGGCATGGGATCTTAATTTCAAATCCAGGATCCGGCTCTTGAGCATGTGATCTTATTCCACGCTATTTCGGGAATCCATATGGCAGCACTTCTGCCCACAAATCGTTGCAGAGCATTAGGCTCGTACGATTATAACTACCAAAAGAATGCCTCATTGCGCCGTGGTGACTGTTGCAGTCTCCAGCCCGTTTGTTTGTGGATAAATCGTCATTTGACATCGTATTGTTGTTTCGTCGATTCGGATGCAATTCGTTGCAGTAACTGTATGTGACTTGTAAAGTCTCTGCAAAATTATCGATGCATTCAGCGTTCTGAGTGCCTTTTCGTCATTTCCGCGTATATCTATCATGTTTTGACATGGCTTCGCGTTCCGGTATTCTGTCTAATCGTAGGTAGATATTGTCTCTAACGTCCGTACGGATTCGTATGACCCCGTAACTGCTCCATATGTGTGTTAGCCAATTGTATGTGCAAAAGATAGAGCGGTAGATGGTGCGGAAATCCAGGAGGCCTTGTCATTAACGAATTATTCTCGATGGGAAACCCCCCGTCATCTGGTACTCCCTTCGTGACTCGGCGAGCCGGTAGCAGTCATTCACACTCCGCATTGTTGGTAACTCTTCTGCCGCAACTACCGCCGCTACTCCCTGCTCGCCCATCCAGTGCCTGGGTCCTATCTCACTGACCATCAGTGATGCCTTCCATGGTCGCTCCCAGCAGCCCTGTACGAACTCCCACTCTTAGGAAGAACCTCCATCGACGACCTCCCCCTGGCCAATAGATCGTCGAAGGCAGTAGCTCCAAGTATTTAAATATCTGGAGTACAGCCACCTTCGAAACACGTCTCCTCCCTAGTCGTAGATCCTGGAGCATTCCCGAGGCATTCTGGTTGGACTGCCCGGTCCACTGCCACCACTTCCACTCACCTCTGGGTTCGCAGAGCCAAAAAATCGACCGTGTTGGCAATCGACGTCAGGATTCCTGGACTTGAGGCAAGATCACCCCAACACCAGCTCACACAGTGCATCCACCGCGGCTGCCACTATTTGTACGAAATAAACTCACTCAGCGAATCACATAGTTGTCACATCCAATTGGGACTGTCTGACAACCAAATAACATCCTTGCCTCACCCGATTGGGACTGTCTGACAACCAAATAACATCCATTCCCACTTGGGGATACGACAAGTATCAATTGAACCTCAAACTGTATATACATACGGGATCCGCTGGTCTCCGAAGAGTGCCCAGATGGTCCATCCTCCGGTAGCCCCGCGTGGAACCTCAGATTCCCGCTACAAATTAAAACCAAATCCTCTCAATCGTATTCCTAGGACTCCACTTTGTTTGCCATTGTATGGGCACATATTTACTCGTTTGGTGATAAGGTTTCGTTGTTTCCCATTCGAAGTTGTAGCACGATCCGCGATCGCTGCTCCACTATCTTAAACTTTGCCCGTCCATAGACGAATGCTGTTCATAATCATAACTGCCTAGGTAACTCGTTCGAAGTCGTAGCTGTAGACCCGTGGCTTCCGTCTGCCTCTGTGGCTCGTTAAAATCGTATGTAATTGTGTAATCTCGTAAGGCCATTTACAGCCTCGCATGACTTCCGTACCTGTAGCTGAAAACTCCTAATAGCACCTGTAACGTAGTCATTGACTTTGACATGGCTCCTGCAATCGCAGCTCATTGTAATGTAGATAACTCAATTGAGTCTTGTAGAAGGATAATCGCAATCGTAATTGCCGTCGATGGCATCGATCGATTGCTCGGCAATCTCGCGCTTCAATCTTCCATAAAGGAGGTAATTCTCATAGCATTCAGCCTTCTCGGCTCTGTAGGCCTCGACCATGTGTAAATCCGCTGGCGAAATGCTGATACTCCGTAGGTACACATCGCTCGACGAATTGATACATGTAGGGGTATCGTCGATTACGGCCTCGCCAGCACTTCATGCTCGATTGACTGGCATCGATAGTATCGGACTCGTCTCGATAGTTCGCATGCGATTGCGCTCATCGGACGAGGTTCAAAGAATCTCTAGAGTAAGGCCAGTTTCGGCATTGCTGGTGACACGTCTCTCGGGGTCACTTAGACTCTGGAATCATTCCTGTAATCGTCAATTGACTCAAGTAGATGGTAACATATCCGATCTCGTCGCTCTCACGATTGGTAGCCTATTTGTGGAATGGTGATCGACCTTGACCGACTTTGATCGCTGGTTCGTCTCTGGCCAATTGGCCTTCGGGATCTACTCGGAATCGTCTCTGCTACCATCAGCCTCAATTGGGTATACTTATCAAGACTCTCTGCTTCTGCAATTGGTAGCTATCAAACCTGTATGATTTCTCGTTCGGATGTGTTGCAACACGTCGATCGAAAAGAGGAATTCATGTTTTCAGAAGTGCATATGATCGCAGGTGATATGTCTCTTGGGTCTGATTGACATCTAAATTATCTCGGAATAGTCCCTACTACCGTCAATCAACTCAATTGGATGATTACTTATCTTGTATCGACAATCTAGCGATAGTTCTCAGTGTAGGTGTGACGCATGGAAAAAGTAACGAAATCAGGAAATCCCATGAGCGAAACGTATCTGGTGACTGAAAAGCGATTATAGTATAAGGACGTATGTCCTTGTATGGATGTATATGCGTAGATACAGTTGCAAACGGGATTAAATGATAAAGATATCAATTGTACAGTATGTAGGTAAGATAATCGCTGGCGTGCCAAAAGCACTTTGCGAGGTGATTATATATGAAGGGCGGTTACCCGGCCTCGGCAGCCAAGTGCACCTGGCACCGCCATTACATCTACCATCTTGTACTACAACTTTGAATAACAATAAGTACAGATAATTCTATCCAATCGGCTCGATGTTTTTTTCATCTTGTACCTAACTTCAGGTACCACTGGAAGAAATAAAAATCGGGACGATCGGATATGATCTCACTTATTTATTGTCGTTCGAACTCTCTGAAGTTCAGTTCAAAGTTCAAGTCGAACACCGCAGTGTGAGTTGATTCTCAGATTGAATCAGAGTGGAATTCCTAGTCAGTTTGATCTGTTACGAACCAATCCGCTTCTTTGCCAACACTCAATATATCTTTGCTAACCTTTGCCACTTTTGCTACCTGGAACATACTATATGAATATGAAAACATATCAATACATCATGGTATATTACTTGACTGACGTTATACCTGATTAAAACATCCTAAGATATTACTTGTTTTCTAACTATTACAATTAAAATATAATAGAGATTTCTTTAATTGTCCACATATATAATAAGAAATCAGTATTAATCAATAGTAAGAGTATCGACTTGATGAAGCTCAAATTACTGATCGAACAAAGACAGATAAAATATTATAGTTGGAAAAGTATCTCTGCTATTATTATGGGCTGATATAATTTGTAACAATTATATGTATGTGGATGTTAGATAATAATACAACTGTAAATTGAAAGGATACCATTCACCTGGAACTTGGATAATTGAAAGTATACAATTAATCTAAAGTCTGACAGGCCAGGATATCGATATCAAATAGGATACTAATGTGCAAAGTAGAGTAATTGTTAGAAATATACAATAGATCTACACTGTGAAAATACAGTTGGAGTTTGAATATACCCAACAATATATTAGATCAGAAATATATTGCTTAAATAATTGCTACGCCTCAAGAGCCACTCAACTGTATTCAGAAATTCAAATGCGTAATAGTATTATATCCAGGAAAATATTATATAATCATTTGACAAGTTACTATATATAGTTTATTTAATTAGTATCGATTACTATCTCCAATAATTATTTTTTATACTAGATATATATATTCTATATATTTGTTCAGAACTTATTTCATAGATATAGACTACGATTGCTATTGGCAATATCAATTTCCATTATCTACACTATATATATAATCCTTTACCTTCAGCATCTAAATCTTGTCCTGTTTGTCAAACTCGAAATATTGTATATTAAATGTGGTCAAGTGAGCTGTATTATTAATAAAGTAACTTTCAGGATCTTCAGTCAAGATAGATTGTCTATATATCTATCAGCTTCGAAATATTGACAAGCCGGTAGTACTCCACTTGTTCGGATAGCTCATACATGTATTTCAGTTTATATTATATATATGACTGTATACAATTAACTCGATTCAGTGGTTATATGAGGGTTAGAGCTCTTTCAAACTGCCAATCTATAATACTGTGAGTATCACTATAGGTATACCAGTACAAGTAGTATTCGGACTGCTTCCAGGACTTACTTATGATGGAAGTTACAAAGATTCACATAGGATATGAAAGTTACTAGTGATGAAGATTCAGGACAAAGATATTTGGCTTTTCAATGCGTATATTGTTAAGACTTATTCTTCAAATCAAGAGGCTTGCCCTTCTACACTCGGAGATTTCACAGATCTTTATATCTCTTTCATCTCACTCAAACAATTACTACTATCTGCGCTTTTCTCATTCACCTTTTTACCTATTCACCCTTAGCACCAATATCCTTTCACTCTTCAGACCACCCTCCACTGCTCTGCAGCACCTTCTGCATATTTTCACTATGATTTCCTACTCAGACCAATAGAATCTGTACTGATATCAATCTTGGGAACATCTGAGATTCAGGCCTATCGTATCTTTTCGATCTCTCTGCCTTCAGGCAGATAGTATCCTCTTGATTGTGAGGGGTACAGAATACCTTGTTAGCTATAATATAAACTCAGGTACTTTCGTATCTATAGCCTTGCTGCTGACTTTGTAATTTCGGTGGCATAAGCTTGCAGAATATCGATCTAATATTAACCCTTCATTTCTCATCAGTAGTGTGGTTGACTGCTTAACTTGAAGTCTGATTTTATTGGTTGTATTAACTCAATCGAGTCACAACTTGTGGATATTTGATGACGTGCAGGGATGGTACTTGTACAATCATAATTCAGCTATCATCGAATGATGATAGGTGACTCCACTTCCAGTATACCCAATTTATAATCCTGTAAGGTGTAACACAATCAACAGCTCTAAGCTTTATAAGATATATATCACTTTTGATATACCTGCCAATTATTTACCAATCAATAATTGCAATCTCAATGATATCCTGTAAACTTTGACAAGGATTAGAAATCCTATTGATATAAGTTATCAATAGTTTCATAGATAATTAGCTTCATACCATTATCATCTTAAGAGAATATATATAAGGAAAATATATAGGTGATAATGAAAATTGTTATTCAGATCATTTATATTAAATATAAAACAAACTATTATTTTCCAAATTCAATTATCCAAAGATAACTTAAAAACAGAAAAATTGAAATACCAAAACTAAGCAAAAAACAAAACAAATACCATACAAAAGTTAAGCAAATATTGAACACAATTTATACTTAAGCGTGAAATCCATTGCCAATAAAATTTGAAATCAACTATTCAATATTTATTTCCATCCTGTATGTATTTTTAATTTTGATTTTTCAACAATTGACTTTAAATAAATCACTGTACCTACTACTCGAGTACTGTAATATTGATTGAATACTCATTATCTAAGAGTGAATTGATACTCGTCTCCTCCCTATAGGTGATTTCTTAGATATAGTTCTATGTAGATTAACATATGATTCTGATTATCACCATATATTGATGTTCATGATTAAACATTATTGCAATTAATTTTTACCAAACCAAATACATTTCTTGTGACAATATATAGCTATTGGCTTTGTGTTACACCTTAGTATCAAATCATTAGATATATTGTCATTACTCATATCTTTGAGTATTATCAACAATTGATTCTTTGCCATATTACGATATGGAAATACCATCAAATACCATTAATATCATCAACATATTCTCAGGATATATGTGACTGTAAAGATGAGTATAGTTCTGTACTCGAGAGTATGAGTTGATACAGTAGCAAATGAGAATTAGTGATAAAGTAGTATATACTGTGAAAAGAAAGTAAGATAAATACTGGAGTGCATTTGTATTTGTGTGAAGTAACTATATACTGAGCCATTACCTGTCAACTATTATATCATCCTCCTCTGGACCAATAGATCGTCTGGACTGCATATCCATTCATTCAAGCAGCAAGAAATGTAAATCAAAGTTTGAACACCTTTATACCATGTGGTAAATCTCTGTGCTGAGTGGCACTATTTGAGGGTGACATTTTGGTAGATATGATACATAGCAAAGTCAGCTTTCAGTGGTAGATGATCAAGCCTGTACCATCACCATTTGTATTGAGTCGAAATTCAATTGGAAGAGATGAGAAGGAAAGCTGAAATTGACTCATGTAACCTTCTGATCTCCATATCATAATACATAACTTCTGTGACTCAGCAGTACATATTTCCAACTTCAAATCCAACCTGACATTTTCATAGCTTTCATAGTTCAGACTTGGAGGTACTTGTTCAAACTCGAGAGGTATATACCTGTATTAATGCCGACATCAGTAGTCTCAGGCATTCATCGAAAATGTATTCAAAGGTGATATCTTCATTGCCAAAGCCATTGGCCGAATAGTGGACCTCAATATAGCCATTCTCACCGATGATAACTGTGTATTCAGTGATTGTGCATAGAGTGTTTCATAATGTGTATGTTTTCAAGAATGTTGTAGTTGCAATTTAATTGCACTTGTCCTTGCCAAAGGCAGACTTGAAAACCTGGCTTACAGTAGCATTGCATTTCCAATTAAATATCATTCTGATATAGTTATAAATTCTGATTGAAGTGTGATTCAATCAGGTACTCATTCAGATCCAGATTCCATTCAAAAAGAGGATATTCTGTACATCACCCAATTTCAATCATCATCTCAGCTACAGGATCCAATATGTCCAGTATTAGTTCAGATTTGGCAATCCAGCTACGAGAATGTAATCGATGATATGGTGAACTAGACATATAATCATGATTTGGCCATTCTGGCATGGGATTGTGATCCATATTCTGGCCAACTACAGATGAGACTGATTCATGATCAAGTATTGATATGCACATGGCGGTGATTCTGTAGCCCTGAGATGTGACTTGTATATAAGCAACATATAAGAGTTACATTTGGTGCTTAGGTAGGCCCCAAATATTCCCACTGTTCATATCACATTTGGATCCTTACCTAGATAGTCATCATCTACATTTGTACAGGTTGATGGCAATTGTCAACTGATATCAAGAGGATAATTATCCATTGTATGATATCACCTTTATGCCATATGACTTACTATCCAATCAGCTTCCTTGAGTGTGGAACTTTGTACGTCGTTCCATATACACTCTACCATTACCACCCTCTGTGTAAGGACGTACGTTCTCATATGAATAGGTCCTTGCAGATACGGTGGCAAACGGAAATGAGTGATAAAGATATCAATTGTAAGGTATATAGGTAATATTATCGCTACGGTGCAATTGTACTTGTGTGTGGAGTATAAGTATGCTGGGGGTTACCCGGCCATCGGCTCCGCCAAGCATCTTGCTTGTGTTCAGCCAAGATATTGACCCTAGCAAGATCCTTGGCATGCCATTACATCATCCCCCTCTCTAGGAGCCGACCCCCTGGGCTGCCATATATGTACATAAAGAGAAACCTTGAGGGAAAGTAACAAGTTGCGTACGCCTCCGTACAGCTTGATAAGTCCCACGACCGGTCAGTATCATATAGACATCCTCACGGTGGATTCGGTACACAGGAAAACTCCACCTCCGGTGGTAGGTGGTAAAATCCATGCCCACGCCATTTATATCGGCCCGAAATCTACAAGAAGAGAAAACCCATTGAAGAAATATCCTACTAATTCCAATCTCCCAATCACCCTTGAAGCTTATTTGGATGCTCCCGATGAAACTCATCAACCAGCTCCTATCTATTTTCGAGGTTTTCGGCTTGTTTACAACTGGTACGGACATAGCTGTAGCCGCCTCACTGTACGAGGTAGTTCAGTTTCCTGAAGCGCCACTCAGAATCAAGGATCTGATTCACTTCCCATTCGTCAGAGTCGTCGACGATCTTCGGTTAACGATTCAGATGGTGGTTGGCCGACTGCAAAAGGTGTATAGTGGTTGAGCAAAGAGACATTGAAGATGTTGTTCTTCTGGATCGTATGCAGAAGGTCTAATGTGTAAGCATTCTTATTGATGACCTTACTTACCGTGTACGGTCCTGTCCATTTGTAATCCAACTTCTTGGACGGCCTTGTCATCCAGAAGTGCTGTGTTGAAAGCCAGACCTTATCTCCCACCTCAAAAACAACCTCTTTGCGGCCTGCAAATTTCATCTGACAGGCTTGAGTCTCCTGCAAGTTCTCGCGGAGAGTTCGGTGCATCTCCTCCATATCGGCTGCCATGGTATCTGCCAGGTTCTTCGACTTCAGGTTGGATGATTGTTTTAGAGCCTTGAATTTTATCACCAGATGGTAGTGGTAATTAGCCCAAAAGAGAGTCATCCTCATAGATACGTGTATCGCATTATTATACGTGAACACAGCTAGCAGCAAAAGCTTAACCCAGTTGTCCTACTCATGGTTGCAGAAAGGCTTGAGATACTGTTCCATCGTTTGGTTGTGGCGCTCCATCTGCCAGTCCATCTGTAGATGAAGGGCTGTCAAGAGTTGATGGTCAGTACTTAAATGGGAACATATCCTCATCCAGAATCTGTTTGTAAACTGAGTTTCTCGGTCTGTGACAATATTGTCAGGTATGCCACGCTTGCAAAAGATGTGCTCAAAGAAGAGCCTGACCAATTCCAGTGAATCGATATCTTTCCGGCATGGGAGGTAGATCGCCATCTTCGTTAGTAGGTCCACAATAACAAGAATTCCGGTGTAACCGGAAGCAGTTGATTCTGGCAGGCTTGTGACGAAGTCAATGTTGACACCCTCCCAGAGTCGAGATGGTATCTCTATATTCATATTGACTCCGTGCTGTGCATGTTGAAGTGCCTTGATCCGGTGGCATACTTTACAGCTGCTAATGTACTTTTGTACGTGCGAGTCCATAGCTGGCCAATAGAAATCCCTAGATACCAGTTCAGTAGTCTTAAGGGCTTCAAAGTGGCCGGACTCAGAGTTGTCATGGAATAGACTATTCACTTTTCCACGTAGAGAATCAACCACAGGAATGTATATCCTCCCTTTGTAAGTCAGAACTCCCGTGATGACTTTCCATTTGTTCTCCATCCCACAGTATCTGTACCATCTGTAATTGGCTGGTCGACTAGCTTTGCCGAGATGTCGACAGCCAAAGAGTCGGAAGTCTGAGCTGTGACAATTGCCGGTATGAGGTCGTCGTATGGATCAATTGACATGGTTGCCAGTAGTCATAGCACAGGCCTTTCGTAGTCGATATTGTAGTGGAGCCATCAGGACAGGCTGTCAGCAGAGTTCTTAGTACCTTCCAGATAGTGGATGATGAAGTCATAGGCCGAAAGAATTTCCGACCATCTGGTTTGTCTCCTGGAGAGTACTTGGGATGTCTAGAAGTATTCGAGGTTTTTGTGATCGCACCAAATCAAGACCTTGTGATTGGTACCCTCAAGATAATATGGTCACTGCTTCAGAGTCTCCATGATGGCCAGTTGCTCTCGGTCGCAAGTATCGTTGTTCTGCTCGGCTGGAGAGTACTTCTGGAAGTAGAAGTTAACAGGCCTGAGAACCCCGAAACTGTCATACTGATGGAGAATGCCTGCATTCACGAATCTGCTCGCAGCTGCCTGGAGAAGGATTTGCTTGTCCAGATCGAAATGCTGAAGGATCAGTACCTCGGTAAAGGCCTTCTTCAGCTTCCGAAATGCCAACTCGGCTTCCCGAGTCCATTCCCACATGGTGTTTCCAGGTGAACCTGCCTTTTTCAGTAGTTCTGTGAGCGGAAGGGTTACCTTGGTACATTTCCAGATGAATGTCCGGTAAAAGTTCATGAACTCAAGAAGCACCTGCACATTTGTAACTGACTTCGGTGTCAGCCAGTTCTCGATTGGAGAGATCCGGTCTGATTCCATATTGATTTCTTTGGGACTGATGACAAACCCCAGTAATCTGACCTTTGAGTGTCAAGGTGTACGTCCTCGTACGTGTATATATGAGTGTAAACACGATTGCACACATAGATTCGAGAATAAGTTAGATGGGTGGTTTCAATAGGTAAGGTTATCGAAGACGTGCATAGGTACTCACACGATCTGACTATATACTGAGCGGATGTGCGGTTAACCTGCCATAGGCTGGCCGCCATTATATTGAGACTGCAAATAGGCACTTCTCAGATTTGTAGTAGAGGCCGAATTCCTTAAGTCGCTGCAGCACTTGGTGTACATACTCCTAATACTCTTTCTGGTTGGTTGAATAGATGAGTATGTCATCAAGGTAGCATACAGAGATGTCGTCAATGTAAGGCTGTAGATAATCATCGAAATATGACTGAAATGTAGCCAGTATGTTTGTCAAGCCGAAAGATATGACCCAGTATTCGAATTGGCCATAACTCATTCGGAAGGCCATCTTATACTCGCCGCCCTCCTTGATCCAGATGAGGTTATAAGCACCGTGGAGGTCCAGCTTCATGAATACCCTGGCTTTGCGCAGATAGTCAAGCATCTCTGAGATTAACGGGATGGAATACCGATTCTTCACTGTTACTAAATTGAGTACGCGGTAATCGACACAACATCTTAGGCCTTCATCATAAGCGACAACCACACCAGCAAAACCGTTTTTCGAAAATAAGTCAACAACCACAATAGCTATTGACAAACGGACACCGCGAATCGATTCCTTACCCCTGATTACCCCCCCTACGATAGGGCATCTCTCTCATAGGACCTTTATTGTTGCTGGGTGGAAAGCTGGACCCTATACCCCCCTTTTCCCCCCCCTGCAAAAAGGACCCCACCGATTATTCAACAACCAATTCTTCTCCAATTGACTTCATACTTTGGAAGCATTGTGTCTACATATAAACGAGGCCTACGCTTCAATTTCAGACCAAAAGCTCAAGATTTGCAACAGTTACAAAAATTCATCGAAAAGTCGCTTTTTCACACCTCCCCCCCCTCTATCTCAACGGAATCAACTCCGATTTACAAACGGACAACGGCATTCGATTCAGCGGCCTTGAAAGCCCTTAGAAAGAACCTTCCATACCTCCCTACAAGCCCCAGACTGCCTGGGCCAAATTTTCTAGAAGCCAAAAACACGATTTCGAATCCCATCGTTTCTCTACGAGTTATCATCCGTTCGGAACGCCATTAATATCTCAGTCTCGACACACTTCCAGGTCTACCCTGCCGATGTTTCAGCTCAGTCGGACAAGAACTGAGTTTACTACAACCGATTTCCGATTTTCGATTTTCGATTTTCGATTTTCGATTTT
>MU122186.1:232499-340201 GCA_014904905.1 Wilcoxina mikolae CBS 423.85 | reverse complement strand
CCTAACCCTAACCCTAACCCTAACCCTAACCCTAACCCTAACCCTAACCCTAACCCTAACCCTAACCCTAACCCTAACCCTAACCCTAACCCTAAGAAAAGTCATAAGAAACCCAGTATTTCTCAATCGTCAATTTCCATACCATCAGAATCTACCTCATATAACCTTCTCGAGGGTTCGTGAGTTGCAGATGCTGTAATTCTGTCAGCCAAGCTCCTTGGTCTGACCTTTCAACTGGAGGCTGTAGTCTCCTGCTTCGGAGCTTTCTACTTATCCTTGGGCTTCTTGTTCTTTTTGCTAGATGAAGCCTTGATGGGATTTTGACAGAAGAACCATCGATCGTGTTCAGAGGATCCACAACGCTTGCATTCGTTGTGTTTGGCTCTTGCTTCTAGCAAACTTTCAGGAATACCCTTATGGGCTTCGGTCTTATCAGAGTGAATCGGCTTCGGTCCCTTCTTCTCTGTTCGAGGTTTTTTGGAGTCAGAACCTCTGTCCTTCTCTGGCTTCTTTTCTTGGTTCTTATCTTGCCCCTGGTGCTTATGTCTCTTGCATTTATTTCTCTTGTTGCTTTGGGAGTGGTCACGATTTTGATGTGGCCTATTCTTCTCTGCCAACCAATCTTCGTATGAGACACCCACTCGCCTCATTAACTCAATGAAGGCCATGTCAGCTTTGGGTGGTACTCCTGCAGTTGACGTTTAATCCAGAATTTCCATGTTCATTCCTTGTTTAAAGGAATGGATGTAAAAGGTCCCCCTGAGAAATACTCGAAAGTTGAGGGTTTCCATCTTCGTCAGGGAATCCTCAACATCCCCAGTATAGTTCAGATCATTCATCTTTTGCGGGGACTTCTCTTCCTCTTGCCTATTGATGAATCTCTCTTCCATCGTACTGGTGATATACATCCAGTAATAATCTTGGAAGAACTTCTTCATGTATTCTTCGCGGTTATCATACTAGGCTAGGGCCTTGTGTTCTATGAGCCCTCCAACCCAAATGATATTATCAATATCATTGTGGAATTCGTCACGGAAGTACTGTAGATAACGTTCCACCGATCGAATCCACCTTTGATAGATTTCCTTGGGATCCTTCTTATCCCCTTTTGAAGAATGGAGGCATTTTCATTTTCCATTTCTTGGAGGATCTGGCTGGTAGGCATGGGTTGGGAGGTGGTATACTATAGTGTGTACTGCCAGAAGGAGGTAGAGGTATTTGACTTGGATGTAAACTTCCTGCATTGCTTCCTCCACTTCCTCCTCCTCCGCCTCCTCCTCCACCTCCTCCTCCGCCTCCGCCTCCTCCTCCACCACTTCCGCTTCCACCTCCACCATCTCTACCTCCACCCTCCTAATGTTCAGAGCCGAATTAACTATGTTCAGATCCTGATCATCCAGCTGGCGGTGGGGGTGGGTTTCCTTCAGGGTCTGGAGTAAGGGCTTCTCTGATCCAATATCCTTCTCCCTTGGACCCTATGCAGTAGCGGAAGCGGAACCCTTCATCGCTTTGTTTGATATCTCCTTCTTTGCAACCAAGGACGGATCTTCCCAGGGATTTGATGGATTGTTTGGTGGATTCATCTGACAGCCTTGTTAAAAGGGTCCTGGTTAACTCCCGAAATTGTTCTCCATATCGTTTCGAGTTTTCCTGATATCACTTTCCCTTTGATTCTTTTCAGCATCCACCTTTTTCCTGAGTTCAGTCACTGTCTTAGCCTCTTCGTTGGCTTTTCGTTTGACATCGGTAAGTTCTTCTGACTGACTGTGTACTTGGACGGCAAGCCTTTCTCGAGCTCTTTCCCTGTTTTCCAACATGGCAGAAAGTGAGGTCCATGCTATCGATGAGGACTGTTTTTGTCTCCCAAGAGCAAGACATAACTCCTCATATGCTTCGAAGGACTGTGCCTGTGCAATGGCAATTGCAGCACTAACATTGGCTGCGAATACCTGCGACTGTGCGACGATATCTGAGTAGTATTCAAGTTGTGCTCTTTGTACACTATCAACTCATGAAGATACGGCATCACAGATTTCGTTTTGCCTATACACTAGGGATTCGTATGCTTGGACCAGATTTGGCAATGCCTCTCTGATCTTGATGTTGCTTGCTTTGGTTTGTGTAATCAATGTGTCCATTCAATTTAGTTCTGCTTCAACACTGTTATTCAAAGAGACTACAAACTCTGGAATATCATTCCGTCCGATGGGTTCCTAGTGGACCACTTCTTTTCCCTTACCTCCTGCCACAACCAATGAATTATATCTTCGTACCTACATCACTGCTTCCCCTATCATCGTATCAGACCCAGCGTCTGTCATTGTTCAGAATATGAAACAAACTTGTCCTTGAAAGCTCCTGCTATTGAAGCTCCAAGTTCCGAAGAAGGGGACTAGATCAAGATCCCAATCAATAAGCAACCTAGCATCAGATTCTTCTTGTAACTGTAACGAACATTCGTAATCTGGTGCGTGGGACATTCAAAGATCTGGAAGGATAAAGGTTGCAATAAGGGCGATTAAGATAATGACCTTAAGGTAGACGAGGGACTGCTGTTTTCGGAGGTGTGCACGATGTAATACTTTGGTTTTAGATCGATGAATCCTTACAGCTAAAGCTAGATGGATATAGTACTCTTCTCGGACCAATTCACAATGATAGCTTCCTGCTGCTAGGGAACTGCTTTCCTAGCTGGTATAAAGATCGAAATCTGATTCGTGATACCAGCACTTTCCCTGTGAGATGTGGCAGCCAATATCTGGGATGTAAAAGTGCATAAGCGTCAAGAACCTTTGATC
Organism: Wilcoxina mikolae CBS 423.85; assembly: GCA_014904905.1. Lineage (NCBI taxonomy): Eukaryota > Fungi > Ascomycota > Pezizomycetes > Pezizales > Pyronemataceae > Wilcoxina > Wilcoxina mikolae. The sequence goes on along the minus strand of MU122186.1, from coordinate 337,403 downwards.
GCTTTTGAGGGTAGAAAGATAGCTTCAAAAGAAGTGTTTCTTTGCTAACAATATAATATAACACCGGGAGCATCACCACAGGTTTATCAATACCACAATTACCCTTACTGCTTTCAGGAATTGATTCTGATGGATGTTATGAAGATTTGCTCAGAATGTGAAAGTCACTAAAAGATAAAGTTCAAGACAAATATATTTGGCTTTCCAATGCGTGTATTGATAAGGCTTGTTCTCCTCGTCAAGAAGCTTGCCCTGCTACCCTCGGAGATTCTAGAGGTCTTTATACCTCTATTCTCTGACTCTAACAATTACTTCTATCCACGCTTTTCTCCTGAGCTCCTCTACCTATCCCTTCCTTTCCACCAATGCCCTTTCTTCCCTTAACCGCTCTTTCGGACCTTTCACTTCTTTTCCGCTCAGATCTCTTTCACAGACAAATAGCATTCCTACTGATATCAGTCCTTCAGACTTCTGTGGTCCTGACGTATCGTATCCTTTTGATCTCTTTGCTTCCAGGCTAATGGTATACTTTCAATTGTGAGGGACATCAGAGAGTACGTCAGCTTACGCTGCAAATGGAGGTGCTTTCATATCTACAGCCTCTCAGCTGTCTTCGCATTATCGATGGTATGAGCTGGCGGGGTATTATTCCAATTACCACCTTTAACTCCTTATCAGTGGTGTGGTTGACTTCATGACAGCTCATCTGATTTCGTTGGGTGCGAGTGATATTCTGTGTAGTTACGATGAGGTCCAGGGATGGCGCTCGTACTATCCCAATATGGCTATCATTGAGTAATCGTACATGACACCGCTCCGATGGCCTTTGCTGATGTACCTCTTGTGAGGTGTAACAATTGCCAATGCACTGGTTAATCATTCCGCTTTGACATGGCTCGGTTTTGGATATGGTTGACATCCCGAAGAATGTTCTTCGCTCAGAGGATGGGATACCGCGGGTGTGACGTCAGCTGAGCCTACGAGGCCGCCGACTACGGATTACTATGGACATCCTCCATACCTCATGCACCTGCTAAGGGAAAACCCCTAACACATTGTATGAGTGAAGAAAACCTTGGATCGACGACCTATGCTTACCGCATATTGATTGATACCAGATAGCAACTACAATTACTATTGCTCCTCTGTGAGGCTCAATTGAGTTACCGATCATTGTTCGAAAAAACCAGCGATGCCACATGATACAACAAAGATTCCCAACTGGACTATTCCGAGTGTTATTATCATGGGTGTGATTAAAGTCGGCAGCAAATCGATTATCAATTAACAATGAGCAATCCTTCGCATATCGACGCGGTCTTCTTATCCCTTGGAGGCATGGATGTCTACTTGACCACCAAGACAATGTCTGGTGGAAATACGATCCACAGTGGCAGCAAGTGTGCCGAATTACCTGCCTTACCATGGGTCTCGAAAGCGGTTCTTGACAACTGCTTCGCCAATATGAAGTGAATCTGCAGCAACAGCAGCCATTTGATGAATATCTGTTCCCCATACAGTCGGACCAACTATCTAGACAAATTGAAGCCCGGTGGCAGCGCCCCCTCCAATTGTTGCGACAGTGTTCACCAAGTGAAACAACAACAGTCGTTTGACAAACAGTACAAGCTCTTATTGAGTGTGAAGGAATGATTATCTTCATGACACCCAAGCTATGAAGGTGTCATGGTGTCCAGGATCAACCAGCATTCATTGCAACCTCGAGCCTGGATGGTAGTGAGATGATTTCTTCAACCGACAGTAGAAATGTTACTCTCTCGGTTCAGTATTTTGAAAGATTCCTTCCAGTTGTTGAATCGGATGTATTATTTCTACCCATAATGGCACAAGAGTAGATTTTGGAATTGCTTTGATTCCATGCTGGAAACTCCGAAATTGACTGCAAAGTTGATCAACTTGTGGCCTTGAAAACCTGCAGTGGCCTGCAGATCATGAATGGGAATTGCAATGGAACCCTGTACACAGATGCCAACGAAACTTGGTACGGGCACGGTAGTAAGCCCACGGAAATTTGTTTCCTTGAAGCAATCAAAGTCGACGATCTTTTGAGAGCAATGAGATCTAAAAAGGTTTCACCCTACATTATGTCGAGTTCATGGAGATACTAGAAGTATCATGGAGTGGAATCCCAGATGAGAAACTACGATGCTGCATAGGCAAGCAGAGATTAGTGAGGGTAGTTGCGTCAGAAGTGTTACTAACAATACGGTGTTTGAATGAAGGCTACCAGCTTACCAAGTCACGAATGGAGGATGCACGCTACAATCATATTCTATTGTGACAGGCCAGCAGTAATGCTACTGCCGGGAATTCCTACTCAGCATCAGACGATGTTGAAACACACAGCTAACGAAATTTGATAGAACATCGGCATCTTAAATGGTGGCTACAGATGACAACAAAACTGCCATATCCTCGCCAAGTTGAAGGAATTCGTGGAGGTCTTTAGTAAGGCCAAGGCAGAGATGCTTACACCGAACCAGTCAATTTACCCTGCAATAGACCTGGAAACCAGGTACAAGCTGCAATATGGGCATATCTATAACCTGTTGGAGATTGAGTTGAGAACTCTAAAAGCCTACATCGAGACAAACCTGGCCAATATCTTCATCCAGCGGTTATCTCCACCGGCAGCACCGATACTTTGGCAAAGATGAAGAAGGATAGCAGCTTGAGACTCTGTGTGGACTACCCAGATCTCAATGCAGGCACAATGAAGAATCGGTGCCCCGTTCCATTGACCTTGGAGAACCTTGACCATGTTGGCAGCGAGGACAACTGGCTGCAGGGTGAATGGCAGTTATTGAGTCTCAGTAAAGCCGCAGAATGCAGATTTCTCCAGTGCAAAGGACAACTTGCACATATTGTGATAAAAGTTTACTTTGTAAGTCTATCCCTTTCTTTAAGAAAACTTGCTTTGCGACTGTTACTGCAAGCTTGGCAATCGAATGCAGATATAGCAGTACGAAGCCTCAAGGGCAATCGAAACCGCCTTATCAATGAGAAAATCAAAGGGAATTGATGAGAATCGACACTGCATTTCGTTCTTAACAGAACACCTAACACAAAATGTGGGGAATGACCGTTCCGGAATATGGGAAACTGCTACTATGATGATATTCGAACCCGAAGTGCTGGAACTATCTCCCATCATGCTGAAGACATCAAGTGCACCTGGCCTCGTAAGTGCACTTGGAATTGTAAATACAATTGGCTCGCTGGGGCACTTGTTGTCGTAAGTGTACTTGGCTCGCAGCCGCACGTGGCCTTGAGAGTGCACTTGGATCGCAGGTGCGCTGGAAATCAATGTGATTTTATCGGCCTACAACTTCACTATCAAGCACCTAGAAAGCACAACAAACCCTGCCAATGAGGTGTCAAGACGTTCCGATTATGAGATCGGCTACAAGAAGCCTGTCGGATGGCTGTTGGTAACCATGGCAGTTGAAACCTACAATGATCTCCAACCGGTGATTAAGAAGGTCCAGGCTACTGACCCATTGGCGGTCAATATCTCGGATATGCTAGTGGATAATCCAATGACCAAATCCGACTCCACAGTGGCACCCAAAGACGGAAGCAAACAAAGTGTTGTCACTGGAGCTTTGATCTAGGAGAGTAGGTTATATGTTCCAGCAGACGATACTCTTAGCGGCAAGTGATAAGTCTCATTCATTACAATCCTGAGTCCAATCACATTGGTGCTCTTAAAACTGCCGATACATAAGATACTGCGAAGCATGTCATCGAAATAAGGTCCTGCAGTTTGCCCGCCACAGTGTGAAGATTCCACACCCACTACCTTCATAACCCTGTCAAGGCGATAGCATCGACTTCATCACAGATATTTACCGCATCTGAGTACACAGGTATTGTCGTCATTGTTGATCAGTTGACAAAGATCGCAACCTACCTGCTCGGCAAAAAGGACATTGCCTCTCGAGAGTCAGCCTAATCAGCAGTCGAGATGTCAAGCTGCATGGAATGTTAACCAACTGCAATTCTTAATGCATGTATGAGATGGCTACCAGGATGGATTTTCATAGCCGAGAACGTGACCGCACCATATTGCATTGTAACTTTGACCATATAAGAATTATATAAATCACCAAATGAATATGTTCTGCAATTGGGATTTATTTACAAGAACATCAAACAAAGCCATGACGATAATGGATTCACATCGCCGCAGATAGTGGTGATTTACTATATCAGGCTAGATTTATGGTGTACTTCAGCTAGGCTCAGAGGGACTTGGTGTATGCAAACCCACTGTTACGGGAATACTTAACAATAAAGTATGGCCGCCTACTTACTTAGAAGTCGTATGTGTCCTGAAGACAGTCTTCAGAGTCGTCGTAGTCAGATTGAACCTAGTAATCTTCGACTGGGAGGTTGTGATATTCGGAGGGAAGTTCACGAGTATAAAACCAGTGAAAATATTCGTACTCAATATCATATGTTTGAAAAAAGATACTCGCAATACGGTAGTCTTATGGAGTAATGGCTCGTTTGTACAGATCGTGTGCGTAAAGAACAATAGAATCAAGGTCTTGAAAATTAATAAACTATATTGATAAAAATAAACATTGTTGCAGTAGAAAAACAATAATGATATTTTAGTGTCTTGTCCGCTGGTGTGTTCTGACTGTGGATTGCAGCTAGAGCTTGCCTTTTTCATTTTGCGGGTGCAAAGGTGGTTCTTTAATTGAGTGAGTTACTCGTGTACTTTCTATAACTTCAGCGTTTGTACTAAGATAGCTATCACCTCCGATCCTTAGGCTGGTTACTCGATCTCGGTAGGTTTCACTTCTTTTCCGTTTAACGTTCGGCACTTTTGTAAAGTACGAGGCATCGCTATAGGTTATCCCCATGCCGCCAGGCTTTGCCCCGTAGCAACTATACCCGTTTGCTTTTCTTCTGGTCTGTGTGCTTACGCAGAAAACAGGTTTCGGCAACGACCGCTGACACTTTCTTCAAACTATCACTTCCTCTGAGATCTCTCGACTCAATGTTAAATCGGATGGTGGGTTGTAGGGATATGTTTACCCTCATAGACTTGCGTCGGCGACCAGCCGCTGCTATGCCACGTATCGCACTTCCCATTTCGCTGGCTTTTACTCCCATTTCAGGGCTGCAGCTTATGTCAGACCAGATCACCTGCGATCTGCCGTTACTAGGGAAATCAACCCACACACAAGTTCTCAACAGGTAGATTTAACTACCGGGGCGCAGTTAATATATCGAGTCCCTAGCCTGTATTGTTATCACCATAGTAAAGTCCCGCTTCTCGAACTCTGACGTGTGCCTGCCTGAGAGTGTAGAGATGTACCCTGCTCTAGCCGGCTGTCCCATATTGCTGATAAGGTACAGTAGTTCTGGTCGAAAGTATCATGCACAGCTGATCCGAAAATTCCCACAATGGCGTGATAGTGCGTTGACAACTCATGATGCCTCTAACTATCGGGGGCCTAGGCATATTGTAGCATACCACCCTAAGTGTTCGAAACTGATGTCTTCGCCAGCTAAGTACTGAGACTATTGCTGTTCGATCGAGAAGGTGCATTGCCCACTCGCATGTTAATCATTCCGCTTTGCCAGGGCTCGGTATTGGATAGGCTCGTATGTCGCATAGGAATTTGTCGATCAGAACATGAGATAGCTGCGGGTGTGACATCGACCAGCCATATTGACAGGTGGTCGAACGCAGATTGCCATGGACATCTTCCGTACCTTGTGCACCTGCTAAGGGAAAACCCCTAACACCTACTACTTGGTGGATTCGGATAGCAATGGCATTTGAATCAGAGAATGGATATCATAATGTACCTGCACTGGCAGCGTACTTCATAACCTTGTGAGTATGACCATATGGCATACTTATGAGTTACCAACTGCATCTCCAATCAGTATGTAGAAATGTATATCGACATATGATTACTGCAATTGAGGACCAAACAAGACTGACACAAGTCAACAAATGTAAAGCAGAATAATTACAGAATGTCAATTTGGGATAAGCAATATATGAGTCAAGCTGGAGCCAATCACTTTGATACATATGATCAACACAGAGAGCGGAGGCTATCCTCAAAGAGACCTGCTTTGGGCTTGGATATACTATACCATTGAGATATGGAAATGATACAAACTCGAGAAGCTCTCAAGAGCAGCAACTATGGTCAGGATAAGTAAATCATGCAATAATTCTAGTTGGGTTCTGCAGAGATGCAAAACCGACCGCGAGGGTCTTACCACTCAGATGACTTTCACGAACGCGTTCCATGAGAAACATTTTTGGCAAAAGCCAAAGGTACCACCGATTCAAGCACTGTGACAAATTCGAGCATCACCGAGCCAGCACTATGGATATCAATTGCTTAGATTTGAAGAAACTGGAAGTCCACATGGATAATCGGAGCCATGGACTTACAAGCCTACTGTTTGAACGGCTTCAATTCGCAGTTGGACTTGGAGGATTCACAGTCAATTGGGTATTTCCCTCTTGCTTTCTTGTTTGATTCTTCTCTTCTTATCGATTTTGATTCGGTATAAAGGGTATCCGCATGGGTTTTACCACCTCCCATTTGAGGTGGATCTTTCTGTGCACCGAATCTACCGTGTGGTCGCCATGAAAGAACCGATCGGTCGTGGGAATTATGCAAATGTTTGAAGCTGTTTGCACCATATCTTGTCTTTTTTTATGTTTATATAAGATTGCAGTGCAGGAGGTCTGCGGATAAAGAGGCAGCTGATGTAATGGTTATGGTATGTATACTTGGCCTCGTAAGTGCACATGACATTGAAAGTGCACTTGGCATTCATAAGTGTACTTGGCCTCATGAGTTCACTTGCCCTGCCAAGGTGCACTTGGATTCCGAGGCCACATAATACCCCTTCATATATAATCTCCTGGCGAAGTTCTTTTCATATGCTAGCAATTACCTTACTTTCTTACTCACTTACCTTACCAATAATCATTATCTTTATCACCTATTCCGTTTCTAAACATCTTTATCTATAACAATTACTACGAGGTTGTAGATCCACATATCATAGTCATATAATTCTCTTATATCAGATTCGCAGTCAAGTACAACATTGTAACACCCGGAGTGTCAACTCAGGTTTACCATTACAAGCAGTATCCTTATTGCTTTCAGGACTTGATTGTAATGGAAGTTATGAAGATTCACTCAGGATTTGAAAGTCACCAAGAGGTAAGATTCAAGACAAAGATGTGTGGCTTTTCAATGCGTATATTGTTAAGGCTTGTTCTCCTCGTCAAGAAGCTTGCCCTTCTACTCTTGGGGATTCTAGAGGTCATTAAACCTCTATCCTCTTGCACTAACAATTACTTCTATCTACATTTTTTCTCATGAGCTTCTCTAACTATCCTTTCCTTCGCCCCGATTCCCTCCCTTCCCTTTACCACTGTTTCGGACCTTTCTCTTCTTGCCGCTCAGATTTCCATCTCAGAAGAACAGCAACACTACTGACATCAGTTCTTCGGACTTCTGTGTTTCGGACATATAATATGCTTTTGGTCTGTTTGTTTCCTGGCGAATAGTATCCTTTCGATCGTGAGGGATATATGAGACTGGGCCAGCTTAGATTGTAAACGCAAGTGCGTTCGTATATATAACCTCTCATGTGTCTTCTATTATTGGTGGCATGATCTGCCATAGTATTGTTCAAATCACCGCCTTTAATCTCTTATCAGTGGTGTGGTTGGTAGCATCACAGCTCATCTGATTTCGTTGGTTGCTGTTCCACCTCACAGAGTTGCACATCACCAATGGCCATCGAAGCGGGGTCACCTACGATCACTAGACGATAGCTGCATTGGGATAGTATATGCACCATCCATGGATATCATCGAAACAATATAGAATATCACTTCCAACCAACGAAATCAGATAAGCTGTCATGAAGTCAACCACACTACTGATAAGAGATTAGAGGCTGTTATTGGGACGAAGCTGTATCAGCTCATGCCAGTGATAATGCGAAGACAAATGAAAGGCTGTAGACACGAAAGAACCTGCATTTGCAGTCTAAGCCGACACAGTTCCCTATGTCCGTCACGATCGAAAGGATGACATTGGCCTGGAAGAATAGATATTGAAACGATATGATAGGTCCGGAACACAGATGTCCGAATGACAGATGTCAGTAGTGTTGCTATTCATCTGAGATAGAAATCTCATCGAGGAGAAATGGAAGGTCCGAAACAGCAGTGATGAGAAGGGAGGGCATTGGTGCGAAGCAAAGGATAGGTAGAGAATCTCATGAAAAAAGTATAGATAGAAGTAATTGTTAGACCAAGAGGATAGAGGTATAAAGACCTCTAGAATCTGCGAGGGTATAAGGACAAGCTTCTTGATAAGGAGAAAAAGCTTTAACAATATACGTGTTGAAAAGCCAAACATCAGTGTATTGAATCTTACCTTTTGGTGAATTTCTAATCCTGAGGGAATCTTCATAACTTCCATCATAAGCAAGTCCGAAAAGCAATAAGGATACTTCTCGTACTGGTAAACCTGAGGTGATGCTCCTGGTGTTACATTATATTGTTAGCAAAGAAACACTTCTGTTGAAGCTATCTTTCTACTCTCAAAGCGATCAAAGGTTCTTGACGATTCTGCGCTTTCATGTCCCAAATATTGGCTGCCACATCTTACAGGGAGAGTGCTGATTCCACGAACCAGATGTTGATCTCTATTCCAGCTGGGAAAGAAATTGCCTACCTGCCGAAAGCTATCACTGTGAATTGGTCCGAAAGGAACACTATATCCACATAGCATAAGTTGTCATGTTCCATTGATCAAAAACCGATGCATTGCACCACGCACACCTCTGAAAACAAAAATCCATCCCATATTTTAAGATTATCATCTTAATTGCCCTGATCACTACCATCATGCCCCAGATCTTTGAAATCCCCACGCACCAGACTTCGAACCTTCGTTACAGTTACAAGTGGAAGATGGTGCTAGGTTCCTCAATGATTGGGATCTCGAATTAGTCCCTTTTTTGGGATCTTGGAGTTTGTATAACAGCATCTTTCAAGGACAAGTTTGGGTCATATTCTGAGCAATTACAGACGCTGGATCTGATACGATGATGGGGGTGGTAGTGACACTGATACAAAGGGAAAATACATTTGTAGTGGCAGGAGATAAGGGGAAGGACCTGGTCCAGTATAACCCCATTGTATGGAATGATATTCCTGATTGGGTAGTCTCTTTGATAAACAGCATCGAGGCAAAGTTAAATCGAATAGACGAATTCATTACATAGACTCAAGCAAGCAACATCAAGATTAGAGAAGCATTGTCCGGGTTAGTCCAAGCATATGAATCCCTAGTCCATAGGCAGTAAGAGATCTACAATACTGTGGCTTTGGGAGTTGATAATCCACAGCAGGCACAACTGGAACATTACTCATACATCGTTGCCCAGTCCCAGATATTTGCAGCCAATCTTAATGGTGCTATTGCCATAGCAAAGGCCCAGTCTTCCAAAGCAAACAAAGAGCTACGTCTGGCCCTTGGGAAGCCAAAACAGTCCTGATTGGACACATGGGGCTCTCTGTCTGGCGTGCTGACAACAAGGGAAAGAGTACAGGACAGACTTGCCCTCCACGTACACAGTCAGTCAGAAGAACTCACCAGTGTCAAACGAAAGGCCAGCGAAGAGGCCAAGAGGGTGATGGAACTCAAGAAGAAGCCTGAGGCTAAAAATAAACAAAGAGAAAACGATATTAGGGAAACTCGAAAGGACATGGACAGAAGATTTCGAGAATTTACAAGAACCCTCATGACAATGCTGTCGGATGAATCCACCAAGAAATAAAATCAAATCTCTCGCCAAATCCGTCCTTGGTAATCAACAAGGAGACATCAAAACAAGTGATGAAGGGTTCCGCCTCTGCTACTGCATAGGTACCCAGGAAGAAGGGCATCAGCAAAAGAATTTTCCGTCCGGGTGGAATAGCTCCGTCAGAATGGACGCGCTCCGTCAGAGCCGTCAGAGACACCCCGATGATGGCTCACTCCGTGCCTGGTGTAAATACCATGAATTGCGTTGCATATTGCCCTCCGATCGCAGTTTCACCGTTTTTTCTTCTCACTCTGTCGGTCTCCTATTTTAAACGAACACTCTGGCGTTGTGGCCAACTGTGACCATACGTCAGAATGGGTTCATTGAGTCCAGTGGAGAGCCAGCCAGGCTGGATCTCGTCCACCCAGCCCAGAGCCAGCATGGCTCGATCGCGTCCGGCCAGCCCAGAGACAGCCCGGCTCGATCGCGTCCAGCCAGCCCGGAGCCAGCACGGCTCGATCGCGTCCAGCCAGCCCGGAGCCAGCACGGCTCGATCGCGTCCAGCCAGCCCAGAGCCAGTACGGCTCGATCGCGTCTATTCAGTCGACAGCCAGCCCAGCTCGACCTCCAAGTGCACCTGATCGAAATGCTAATATTTCCGTCCAGATCTTCTCGTCGCATACAGCCAGTCCAGAGCCAGCACGGCTCGATCGCGTCTAGTCAGTTGACAGACAGCCCAGCTTGACCTCCAAGCGCACCTGATCGAAATGCTAATATTTACGACCAGATCTTCTCGTCGTATACAGTCAGCAGAGAGCCAGCACGGCTCGATCGCGTCCAGCCAGCCCAGAGCCAGCACGGTTCGATCACGTCCAGCCAGCCCAGAGCCAGCGCGGCTCGATCATGTCTAGCCAATCCATAGCCAGCATGGCTCGATCGCGTCCAGCCAGCGAACAGCCAACCCAGCTCAACTTTCAAGCGCACCTGATCGAAATGCTATTATTTCCATCCAGATCTGCTCGTTGCATACAGCCTGCCAAGAGCCAGCACGGCCTGATCGCGTGTAGCTAGCACGGCTCGATCGCGTCCAGTTAGCGGTGAGCCAGCCAATCTCAATCGTCTCCTTTTCCGCCTGTGCACTAGCTCCAAGTGCTGCCCCAAGTGCTGCCCCAAGTGCATCCAAGATCTACCATGATTCTTTGTATAGAGTTAGTTAGCAATAAATTTGTGAATCAAGTGTGATTTTAAGTAATCAATTGATTGCCCTGGTAAATCAAGACAGTGACCGGGAATCAAGGCTGCGACTGTACAGTGTACTGAGTCTGGAAATCAATGCTAAGAGGTTTCGCATGGGACGGGGTAATATACAACGCGACGCATCGCTTGAATAAGAGACATGGTATAATTGCCATTGCATGGCAGGTATGCAACGTGACCCATCACCTGGGTGATAGGTAGCGTGTAATTCTCTGTCAGAGGGTACGAGGTTCCGCCAGAGCCGTCAGAGCAATCAGGAACACCCCGGAATTCCTGACGGAAACTAGGATTGTTGCTGATGGGTAATGGGTAAGAGAAGCCCTTACTCTAGACCCTGAGGGTAATCCACCACCATGATCAGCCGGAGGATCAGGTTCTCAACACAGTTTCTCTAGTTCCGAAGAAGAAGAGGAAAGAGGAGGTAGAGGAGGTGGAGGAGAAGGTGGAAGCAGAGGTGGAAACAGAGGAGGAGGAGCAGAGGGAGGAGGCGGAGGAGGAGGAGGTGGAGGAGGAGGAGGAAGCGGAGGAACTAATGCATGAAGTTTTTATCCAAGTCAAATACCCCAACCTCCTTCTGGCGGAACAGACAATGAGACACAACCCCCCAACCCTCATTTACCAGCAAGGTCCTCCACGAAAGGCAAAATGAAAATGCCTCCCACATTCAAAGGGAATAAGAAAGGCCCCAAAGAAATATACCGAAGGTGGATTCGATCAGTGGAACGATATCTACACTATTTCCATGTCGACTTCAACGATGACATCGATAACATCAAATGGTTAGGAGGGCTGTTGGAAGAAAAGACTTCAGCCTGGTATGATAACCGTGAAGAAGACATGAAGAAGTTCTTTCGGGTTGATATGGGAAAGTCTTTCACCAGCACGATGGAAGAGAGATTTGTCGTTAAGCAAGAATATGAGAAATGCTTCCAAAGATTAACGATCTGAAATATACTGGTGATATTGAAGACCACCTGACGAAGATGGAAACGTTCAACATCTGTGTATGTCTAAGCGGATCGTCTTAAATGGATTCTCTTAAACGAGGAATCAACAGGGAGATTCTTGATCGAATTTCAACTGCAAAAGTACCACCCAACGATGACACAGCCTTCATCGAGTTAATGAGGCGAGTGGATGATTCTTACGAAGATCGGTTGGCAGAAAACAATAGGTCTCCTCAGAACCGGGACAATTCCCAAGGCAAGAAGGGAAACAAGCTGAAGAGAGATGATCACCAGGGGAAAGACAAGAATCAGGGGAAAGACAAGAATCAGGAAAAAAACCCTGAGAAAAACAAGAATTCAGATTCTAAAAAAGCCCGAAATGAGAAAAAGGGTCCGAAGCCTATTCATACTGATAACGCCGAAGACCTTGAGGGAATTCCTGAAGGTCTGCCAGAAGCCAGAACCAAACGCAACAAATGCAAGCATTGTGGGTCTTCTGACCATGATTGATGGTTCTTTTGCAACAATCTCTTAAAGGATTCATCTAGCATGAAAAATAGGAAGAACAAAGAAAAGTAGGAAGCTACAAAGCAGGAGACAACATCCTCCTGTTCGTAGGTCAGACCAAGGAGCTGTGCTGACAGGATTACATCATCTGCAACTCACGCAGTGTTGAAACGGTTGTATAAGGTGGATTCTGATGGTATGTAAATTGACCATTAAGAGACGCCGGGTTTCAAATGACTTTTCTTAGGTAATAGGATGCGATCTTTCCTTTCGGTTCTAGACACCCACATAATGTTCTATTTCGAGTTTAGTTTTAATGAGAAACGATGTCTTTCTGTTGAGCAAGAGTGTCTGAGGAAGAGTTCAGTACTCGATATATGCTGGTTATATAGTACCCAAGTGCAAATATATGACTATCAAATCTTTGAAAACGGTATTACGATCTCCACATATATATCGACTGTACAACCACAACCCATTAAGGCTGGTTCTATGACGAAACGCAGATCATTATGGTTTCTACACGAAATGACAGAAAACGCAATACCTAGACCAAAGCACCTCAACCTAAACTCCAGAAGACCAAGCAAGTAACCCCAGAACCAAAGACTGGTTCAAGACCTCCAGTATGTATGTTTGCATTATTCAAACACAAGAAGAACTTCCTAGTAAGGGTCCTTCTAGATACAGGGTGTCATACACCTATGAGGTCAAAACAGTGGGCAGAGACTAATGGTGTTCAATTGGTTACTCGATCAGAATCAACATCAGTTGAGAACAACAATGGCTAGATAGTAGAAGGAGGTGGCTGGCAGTATACCTTTCCAGTTACTCGTGTGTATGAAAGCCATTATCCCAAGAATCCTTTGAAAGCGGACCTATAGAATAAGCAACTGATATCATGTTGACCTACTGGTGGATTGTCAAGCATGGAGCTCTTAGAGGAGTCAATGAACAAGGTGACAAACTCCAATTCACCTCAAAGCATTGTCATCAGCATTTTACAAAGAGAGCTATTAGCACATTCTCGGTTGAATATGACGATAGCATGTTCAAGTTTGGCACATATCCACAATGGATAGGAGTAATTGGGTATACATATTAATGCAGGAGGCGAATTCGAGATCGATTGGCTTTACCGAATTCCATGGCAGTATCAGGACTTTCGGTCTGTTTATAATGGGGAAACTACCAATACTCTACCGCCAAATTAAACATTTGACCATGCAATAGACTTAAAAGAAGGGGAACAACCTCCGTAGGGTCCCATCTATGCTCTTTCTGATGAGCAACTTTCGGTCGTTAAGGAATATCTAAAGGAAATACTTGATTCTGACAAGATTGTTCCAACCGAGTCACCAGCTGGAACACCAATACTCTTCGTCTCAAAGAGTCTAGAATGGATTTAAGGTGATGTGTGGAATACAGAGGACTCTACCGCGTTACAATTATGAATTGGTACCCTTTGCCACTTATGAACGAACTTAGAGACAGAGTTACGGGATAAAAGCTATTAACAAAGATTGACTTAAAAGGAGGTGACAATCATATTCGAATGAAGCCAGGTAACGAAGAGAAAACAGCATTTCGTACAAGATATAAACACTATAAATATATGGTTACGCCCTTTGGATTGGCAAATGTGTTTCACCTCACAAGCGGTATATCACCAAAGTCCATCGGAGCGGGGTCACATATGATCACTTGATGTTAGCCGCACCGGGATAGTACAAGCGCAATCCCTGGACGTCATCGAAACTACACAGAATATCACTTGCACCCAATGCAATCAGATGAGCTGTCATGTAGTCAACCACACCACTGATAAGGAGTTAAAGGTGGTTATTGGGACGATGCCCTGCCAGCTTGTGCTATCGATAAAGCGAAGACAGCTGAGAGGCTGTATTACGAAACCAGCTGGGTTTGCAGTATAAGATGACGCACTCTGTCATGTCCCTCACGATCGAAAGGACACTATTCGCCTGGAAGCAAGAGATCGAAAGGATATGATAGGTACGGACCACAGAAGTCCGAAGGACTGATGTCAGTAGCAACGCTATTGGTCTGAGATAGAGATCTGCACGTAAAGGAGCGGAAGGTCCGAAAGAACAGTGAAGGGAAGGAAGGGCATTGGTTCAAAGGAAGGGATAGGTAGAGAAGCTCATGACAAAAGCGTAGATAGAAGTAATCGTTAGAGCGAAAGGATAGAGGAATAAAGACCGCTACAATCTCCGAGGGTAGAAACACAAGCTTCTTGATGAGGAGAACAAGCCTTAGCAATATACGCATTGGAAAGCCAAACATCTTTGTCTTGAATCTTATCTATTAGTGACTTTCACATCCTGAGCGAATCTTCATAACTTCCATCGCAAGCAAGTACTGAAAGTAGTAAGGATACTTCTTGTACTGGTCAACCTGAGGTGACGCTCCCGGTGTTACATTATATTGTTAGTAAAGAAACACTTCTGTTGAAGCTATCTTTATACCCTCGAAAGCAGTCAAAGGTTCTTGACGCTTATGCGATTTTATATCTCAGATATTGGATGCCACATCTCACAGGGAGAGTGCTGGTATCACGAACCAGATTTCAATCATCATATCAGCTGCGAAAGAGGTTCCCTACCTGCAGGAAGCTATCATTGTGAATTGGTCTGAGAAGAGGACTATATCCATCTAGCTTTAGCTGTTAGGATGCATCGATCGAAAACCGAAGAATTGTATCGTGCACACCTCCGAAAACAGCAGTCCCTCGCCTACCTTAAGGTCATCATCTTGATCGCCCTGATTACAACCTTTATCCTTCCAGATCTGTGAATGCCCCACTCACCAGACTTAGGGCGTTCGTTGCAGTTACAACAGGAAGCTGGTGCTTGGTTCCTTATTGATTGGGATCTCGATCTTGTCCCCTTCTTCGGAACTTGGAGCTTTTATAGTAGGATCTTTCAAGGACAAGTGTGGGTCATATTCTGAGCAATGACGGACACTGGGTCTGATACGATGATGCGGGAGGCAGTGACGTTGGTATGAAGGGACAATGTATTGGTAGTGGCAGGAGATAAAGGAAAAGAAGTGGTCCGGTATGAGCCCATCGTGCGGAATGATATTCTCGATTGGGTAGTCTCCTTGTGAAACAGCATCGAAGCAGAGTTGAATCGAATGGATGTTTTGGTTACACAGACTCAAGCAAGCAACAACGAAATCAGAGAATCTTTACCTGAGTTGGTCCAAGCATACGAATCCCTAATCCATAGGCAGAACGATATTTACGATGCTGTGGCTTCAGGAGTTGATAGTCCACAAAGATCACAACTTGAACATTACTCAGATATAGTCCTCAAGTCTCAGGTATTTTCGTTCAATGTTAGTGCAGCAATTGCCTTCGCAAAGGTACAATCCTCCGAAGTCTATGAGGAGTTACGTGTGGCTCTTGTGAGACAAATACAGTCCTGATTGATAGCATGGACCTCGCCTTCTAGCGTGTTGTAAAAGAGTGAAAGAGTTCAAAAAAGGCTTGCCCTCCAAGTACACAGACAGTCAGAGGAACTTACCATTGTCAAACGAAAGGCCAGCGAAGAGGCAAAAAGGGTAACGGAACTAAGGAAAAAGTCTAATACTGAAAAGCAACAATGAGAAAGCGATACAAGGAAAACTTGAAAAGATATGTAGGACAATTTTCATGAGTTTATCAGGACACTGTTGACAAGGCTTCGAGATGAATCCAGTAAGAAATCCATCAATTCCCTGGTGAAGTCCGTCCTTGGTCACCAAGAAGAAGACATTAAAACCAAGTGATAAAGGGTTCCACCTCCTCTACTATATTGGTTCCAAAGGAGAAGGGTATTGGATTAAAGAAGCCATTGCTCTGGATCCTGAGGGAGCCCCACCATCACAAGGAGGTTCTGGTTCAGAATCCGGCCTCTCTAATTCCGAAGATGAGGAAAGGGATGGAGGTGATGGTGGAAGTGGTGGCAGAAGAGGAGGAAGTGGTGGAGGTGGAGGAGAAGGTGGTGGTGGAGGTGGTGGAGGTGGTGTAGGTGGAGGAGGAGGAGGCGGAAGCGGAGGAAGCAATGCAGGAAGTTTACATCCAAGTCAAATACCCCTACCTCCTTCTGGCAGTACACACTTTAGTACGCCACCTCTCAACCCTCGCCTAGCAGCCAGATCCTCCAAGAAAGGGAAATTGAAAATGCCTCCAGTCTTCAAGGGGGATAAGAAGGATCCCAAGGAAATCTATCGAAGGTGGATTCGATCAGTGGAACGTTATCTACAGTACTTCCGTGATAAATTCCACGATGATATTGACAAGATCATGTGGGTTGGAGGGCTTTTAGAAGACAAGGCCCTAGCCTGGTATGACAACCGCGAAGAAGACATGAAGAAGTTCTTCCAGGTTGATAACTGGAAGTCTTTCACCAGTACGATGGAAGAAAGATTCGTCGATAAGCAAGAGGAAGAGAAGTCCCTGCGAAAAATAAATGATTTGAAGTACACTGGTGATATTGAGGACTACCTGATGAAGATGGAAACCCTCAATTTTCGAGTTTGTCTCAGCGGAACCTCTTGCATCCATTCCCTCAAACCAGGAATGAACGAAATAAATTTGTATGTAATATCCACTGCAGAAGTACCACCCACAAATGACACAGCCTTTATTGAGTTAATGAGGTAAGTGGGTATGTCATATGAAGATAGGATGGAAGAACAGAATTGATCTCATCAAAATCGTGACAACTCCCAAGGCAAAAAGGGAAATAAACGAAAGAGAGATGAGCACTAGGGGCAAGATAAGAACCAAGAAAAGAAACCCGAGAAGGACAAAGTTTCTAACCCTATGAAACCTCGAACAGAGAAGAAGGGACCGAAGCCTTTCACTCTGATAAGGCTGAAGCCCTTAAGGGTATTCCTGAAAGTTTACTAGAAGCAAGATCAAAATACAACGAATGCAAGCGTTGTGGATCCTCTGAGCATGATCAATGGTTCTTCTGCAAGAATCCCATCAAAGCTTCACTTAGCAAAAAGAAAAAGAAGTCCAAGGATATGGAGGAAGCTCCGAAGCAGGAGACTACAGCCTCCAGTTGGAAGGTCAGACCAAGGAGCTTGGCCAAGAGGATCACAGCGTTTGCTACGCACGAACCCTTGAGGAGGTTGTATGAGGTAGATTCTGATGGTATGGAAATTGAAAATAAAGAGATACTGGGTTTCTTATGTCTTTTTATTGGTTTAGGGATTGCGATCTTTCATTTCGGGTATAAGTACCCACAGATTGTTATATCTTGAGTTTAAATTTAATGAGAAACGACTTCTTTCTATATAAAAAAGGGTGCCTGAGGATGAGTTCAGTACTCGAAATATGCTGGTTAAATAGTACCCAAGTGCAAACATATGACTACCACATTATCGAAACAATCATAAAACACCTCTATGCATATATCTACCATTAGAACCACAACCCGTAGCGGTTGGAACTGTGTCGAAAGACAGTTCATCATGGTTTCTACACCGATAGACAAAAAGCGCAAGGCCTCAGCCGAAGCACCCCAACCTCAACTCTAGAAAGCGAAGCAGTTACCTCCAGAACCAAAGACTGGTTCAAGACCCACAGCACGCATGTGTGCATCATTCAAGGACAAAAAGAATGTCCTGGTAAGGGTCCTTTTGGATGCAGAGTGTGATACACCTATGATGTCAAAACTGTGGGCCGAAACTAATAGTTTTCCATTGGTCACTCGAACAGAATCAATGTCAGTTGAGAACTTCAATGGCGAGATAGTAGAAGGAGGTAGGTAACAGTATACCGTTCCAGTTACACTTCGGTACGAAAACTATTATACCAAAGAAACCAGCGAAATGGGACCGATGGAGTTAGCAACTGATATCATGTTACCTTATTGTTGGATCGCCAAGCATCGAGTACTCAGAGGAATCACTGAAGAAGGTGATAATCTCCAATTCACATCGAAGCATTGCCATCAGCATTGTACAAAGGCAGCAGCCAGCTCCTTCTCGATTGAATATGACAATAGTATCCTCAAGTTTGGTACTGCTCCACGACGGATCGGAGTAATTGGGTCTATGCATATCAATGAAGCAGGTGAAATGGAGATCGATTGGGTTGAGCGAATTCCATGGCAGTATCGAGACTTTCAGTCATTTTAAAATTGGGAAACCAACAATGCTCTACCACCACATCGTTCATTTGACGATGCAATAGACTTAAAATATGGGGAGCAACCTCCTTGGGGTCCCATCTATGCTCTTTCTGAAAAGGAACTTTCAGTTCTGAAGGAGTATCTAAAGGAAATGCTCGATTCTGTCAAAATTCGTCCAACCACGGAACCAGCTGGAACACCAATACTCTTCGTCCCAAAGCCTCATGGAAGGGGTTTAAGGTGGCGAGTGGATTACAGAGGACTCAAACGCGTCACGATTATGAATCGGTATCCTTTGCCACTTATGAACGAACTTAGGGTCAGAATCACTGGGTCTAAGCTCTTTACGAATATTGACCCAAAGGCTGGTTACAATCTTATTCGAAACAAGACTGGTGACGAATGAACAACAGCATTTCGTACAGATATGTACACTATGAATACTTAGTTATGCCCTTTGGATTGGCAAATGCACCAGACTCATTCCAAGATATGATGAATGAGATCCTGAGCGATCTAATTGATCATGGAGTTGTGGTTTATATAGATGATATCCTCATCTATCCCAAAGATGTAGAAGAGCATATACGATTGACAAGAGAAGTCCTGCGTAGATTACAAGAAAACAACTTGGCTATAGCACCAGACAAGTACAAATGTCATTAAAAGCAAGTTGAATTCCTTGGTTATATCACACCGGGACAAGGTGTCAGCATGGCAGAGGATGAGGTTGATACTCGACTGAAATGGGAAACGTCAGACTCAGTCAAGGTCGTTCAGTCACTCTTAGGATTTGCCCATTTCTACCGACGCGTTATAAAGAACCTTTAGAGAATCTGCAGACCATTGACAGACCTAACCAAACAAATTGGTGAACGGTTCGATTGGAAGGCAAACCCACGCTGTCAAGAGGCTTTCGATTTGTTAAAAAAGTATTTTACTGAGACACCAATCCTTCGTCTCTTTGAACCTGAACATCCTGTGGTTATTGAGACTGACCCCAGTGACTTCACCATGGGTGCTGACCTTTCCCCAGTGATTGATGGACGATTGCACCCTGTGGCTTACCACTCTCGAAAGATGGATATGGCAGAGATTAATTATGAGATCCATGACAGGAAGATGCTAGCAATAGCATCTACCTTAAAAGAATGGAGATGTTATCTCGAAGGTGCAGCCCATCCAATCAGTGTGTTTACCGATTACAAGAATCTTGAATACTTCACCACTACTAAGATACTGTATGGAAGACAAGCCTGTTGGGAAAGAAGAACTAGCTGGTTATGATTTTAGGTATTCTACCGACCAGGCAGTGCAAATCCAAAACCAGATTCATTATCTAGGCGTTCGGAGTACCGCCCTAAAAAAGGGGGAGGCAGTATGGAAGAAAACGAGAATCAACCAGTACACCGCGTTTTAAGGCCCGATCAGTTGGTAACATCTGCAGGGGAAACAGTCCAGGTGACAGCAGCAAAGCTACGAGGCGAACAGATAATGATTTCTCCTGCTAAGTTGGGGTCAATCCCAGCAGTCAAGTTCAATTCTTGGTTATTAGAAGCAGTGGTAGACACTGCAAATAACGATGCTGCATGGCAGGAAGAGTACGTTAGAGCAATGGATGGAAATCCAAGTCCTGACATCTGTTTCGATATCGAACCCCTTTATTATAAAGGGTGGCTGTGGATCCCAGACGATCAACAGTTACGAAAGCAAATACTCGAGGCAGAGCATGATTCGAAGGTAGCAGGACATATAGGACAAGACAAGACAATTGAGTTGGTTCGAAGGAACTTCTTTTGGCCAGAGATGGAGTAATTCATGAAAGACTATGGGCGTTCATGCCCTGAATGCCAGAAGAACAAAGAAGCTCATCACATTGGCTATGGAATTCTACAACCTCTCGAATTAGCATACCGTCAATGGGATTCCATCTCTATCGATTTCATCATCGATTAACCTATATCTGATGGTTGTTCATCGGTCTGGGTTATCGTTGACAGGTTCACAAAGATGACTCACTTCATACCACTGAAGGATGGCGAGAAAACAGCCACAGATCTGGTCAAGATCTTCGTGAGAGAAGTTTGGAGATTCCATGGTCTGCCATCGAAAATTGTATCAGACAGAGATTCCAGGTTTACATCTACGTTCTGGTCTTACTTAGTTCAAGCTCTCAATATTCAATTGAAGATGTCTTCTCCATTTCATCCAGAAACTGATGGTCAAACGGACAGAGTAAACCAGACGTTAGAATGCTACCTGCCGAATTACTGCAACTTCGAACAGGATAACTGGTCTGAGATGTTGCCAATGGTAGAGTATGCCTACAACAACTCACTCACCACCACGACTGGCATGTCACCTTTCTTTGCAAACTATGGGTTCGATCCTCAAACGAATTGGCCCGTTGAAGCAGAGGCAAAGAATCCAGCATCAAGAAACTATGTTCATTGGATGTCAAGTGTGCATTACCTGTGTCGAAAAGGTTTAGAAAAGGTACAAGAGACAATGGAAAGGTACCATGATAGGCGTGAGAAGGAACCTCAGAAGCATTAGGTTGGTGACCGAGTAATGCTAAATGGAAAGAACCTGAAGACCAGAAGCCCATCTAGAAAACTAGATGCCAAGCTACATGGTCCATTCAAGGTGCTAAAAGTACTCTCACCTACTGCATTAAAACTTGAATTGCCTAATCACTGGCGAATCCATAATGCTTTCCATGTCTCCCTTATTGAACCCTATCGAACAGCCACTGTTCCCATCAGACCTGCACAAGAACTCGCCACCAGCGAAGGAAACGAATTAGGTTATGATGTACAAGGCTATGAGTATGAAACAGGCTATGAGGTTGAAGAGATCATTGGTAGCCAGTATAGCAAGAAACGAAAGAAGGTGCTATACCTGGTTAAATGGAAAGGGTATCCAGACGATGCAGATTTGGACTGAGGAGCCTTATGAGATCTTTGATGACAAAGGGTTATTTGAGGATTATCATAAGCGGAATCCCCAGGCAGCTAAGGACATCAGTTTGCGCTAGTACCTTTTCCCCACAAAGTGTTTTTAATGGCTAGCAAGACCCCTAGCGAAAGGAATTGGTTTTTGGGCACAAGTAATCAGTTTTACCAAAGGCAACGAAGAGTAGCTTAGTATAATGGTTCAGAGACGAACTCTATAAGGAGGGGTGTAGTGTTACACCTAACAACCGGTACATTATCAAAGGGCATTGGAGCGGGCGTCACATACGGTCACTCGATAATAGCCGCATCGAGATCGTACAAGTGCCATCCCTGAACGTCATCGAAACTACACAGAATATCACTCGCACCCAACGAAATCAGATGAGCTGTCATGCAGTCAACCACACCACTGATAAGGAGTTCAAGGTGGGTATTGGGATGATGCCCTGCCAGCTCATGCCATGGATAATGCGAAGACAGCTGAGAGGCTGCAGATACGAACGCACCTGCCTTTGAAGAATATGGTGAAGCACTCTCTCATGCCCCTCACGATTGAAAGGACACCATTCGCCTGGAAGCAAAGAGATCGAAAGGATAGGACAGGTCCGGACCACAGAAGTCCAAAGGACTGCTGTCAGTAGGAACGCTATTGGGCTGTGATAGAGATCTGAGCGGAAAGGAGCAGAATGTCCGAAAGAAGAGTGAAGGGATGGAATCGCATGGGTGCAAAGCAAGGGATAGGTAGAGAAGCTCATGAGAAAAGCATAGATAGAAGTAATTGTTAGAGCGAGAGGATAGAGGTATAAAGACCGCTAGAATCTCTGAAGGTAGAAACGCAAGCTTCTTGATGAGTAGAACAAGTCTCAACAATATACGCAATGGAAAGCCAAACATCTTTGTCTGGAATCTTATCTATTAATGACTTTCACATCCTGCGCGAATCTTCATAACTTCTATCGCAAGTAAGTCATGAAAGTAGTAAGGATACTACTTGTACTGATAAACCCCAGGTGACGCTCCCGGTGTTACAAAATGCGCCAGCGTCATTCCAATATATGTGGAATGAGATCCTAAGTTACCTAATCGATCATGGGGTTGTGGTTTATATAAATGATATTCCCATCTATATCAAAGACGAAGAAGAGCATGTACCATTGACAAGGGAAGTCCTTCGTAGATTACAGTAAAACAACTTGGCTATAGGATCAGATAAGTGCGAATGGTATCAGAAACAAGTTGAGTTCATTGGATACATTATATCTGGAGAGGGTGTCAGCATGGCAGAAAACAAAGTTGATACTATCCTGAAATGGCAAACACCAGACTCAGTCAAAGACTTTTAGTCGTTCTGGGATTCACCAATTTCTATTGACGCTTCATCAAGGACTGTTCGAGAATCTGGGAACCATTGAGAGACCAAACCAAACAAACCGGTGAAAGGTTCAATTCGAAGGCACCTCCATACTGTCAACAGCCTTTCCATCTGTTAAACAAGTGTTTTTTTGAGGCACCAATCCTTTGCCACTTCAAACCTGAGCATCCTGTTGTAGTTCAGACTGACGCTAGTAACTTTGCTATCGGCGCGATCCTTTCCCAAATGATTGATTCATGATCAAACCCTGTGGCCTACCACTTTCGAAAGATGGATAAGACCGAGATTAACTATGAGATCCATGATAAGGAAAAGCTAGCAATACTATCTGCCTTCAAGGAATCGAGACATTATCTCGAAGGTGCAGCGCATCAAATCAGTGTATGTACCGATCACAAGAATCTTGAGTACTTTACCACTACCAAGATACTGAATGGAAGACAAGCCCGCTGGGCACAGGAACTAGCTCATTATGATTTCAACATATTCTACCAACCAGGCAGTGCAAATGGGAAACCTGATGCATTATCTAGACGTTTGGAGAACTGCCCTAAAAAGGAGGGAGGTAGTATTGAGGAAAACAAGAATCAACCAATACACCGCATTTTAAGACCCGATCAGTTGGTAACATCTGAAGAGGAAACAGTCCACGTAACAGCATCGATGTTACAAGGTGAACAGATAATGATTTCTTCTGTTAAGTTGTGGTCAATCTCAGTAGTCAAGTTCACTTCTTAGTTATTTGAAACAGTGATATACGCTGCAAGTAACGACGCTACATGGCAGGCAGAGTACATTAGAGCAATGGTAGATAATCGAAGCTCTGACATCTCATTCGAAAACGAAGACCTTTACTATAAAGGCAGGCTGTGGATCACAGACAATCTACAGTTACGAAAACAGACACTAGAAGCAGAACATGATTCAAAGGTAGCAGGACATATCGGACAAAACAAGACAATTGAATTGGTTCGGAGGAACTTTATTTGGCCAGAAATGGAGACATTCATCAAAGACTATATCCACTTATGGCCTGAATACCAGAAGAACAAAGCAGCACGTGACGCTCGCCACAGACTTCTACAACCTCTCGAATTATCATTCTGTCCATGGGATTCAATATCTATCGATTTCATCTTCGATTTACCTGAAACTGATAGATGTTCATCGTTATGGGTTATTGTTGACAGATATATAAAGATGGCACTCTTCATACCATTGAAAGATGGCAAGAGAAAGCCACAGACCTGGTTAAGATCTTCCCGAAAGAAGTATGGAGATTCCATTGTCCACCATCGAAAATAGTATCAAACAGAGATTCTAGGTTCACATCACATTGGGAAGAAATCCCTGGGCCCTGGAATATTAGTCACACCCGGACATCAGTACTGTGACAGGACCGCCTGGAACGTTGGTTGGCAGGGTTACATGTAAGTTCGCGATGATACGATGTGAGGCACTAGAAAAACATCTCCTGGTACTAGGTATTCACACAGTCGCATGTCACTCTGCACAGGGCCTTGGGACGCTTAATATACCGTGTTCTTCGTCTGACTGGTGAATTGCATGGTTCTTGGTACTCGGAGGCAACACTACTCTGGGCATTTTAATGACGATTCTATGCATCGCATATTTTACAATAACTTTGCTTGTGTCCATGTCTTGGCTGGACACAATTAACCTGAAGGTCTACATATCGGTGTATGGTGCTCGGTGGCAATACTCCTCTGGGCATTGTAATGACGATGCTATGCTCAGGATATTGTCATTTTACAGTTCTATCATCTTACAGTTCAAAACACTGTTTATACCCTCTTCACCGCTGTATTCGACTCATCTTCCAGCATATATTAAATATCGTTCCAGGTCCCTAGGTCTATAAGAATATTGACAATCCATCCTTTATTCTCTGACTTTGAAGAAATGGGCTCCTCTGGAATTATGTGAGCTGCACCTATAATATTTCCTACACTAATAACTGCCTATGCATCTCTGGAAAATTGTTTCACTACTCTGACTAGCTGTGATGCACTTTCCGCCATTGCACCATGGGCAGGCTTCGTCCCTTCAACATATGATTGCCAAAAGGTATTCCTGATGCACTGATGGTTGACTCGCAATTCGAATAGACGAAGCATACGGTACGGTACGCAACCCTGTAGCGCCATGTGTGACAGCTCCTGCACCTCCTTACGTTGGGAAGTTTGAACCCATACCCAGTCATGGTGGGAAGTCCCAGAATACCATCGTGTATCTACAGTACATCTGAGCTTCTGAAAGATGCGCTCATCATGCTTGTTGCGTGATTGTACCTCCAATCCATGGTAAATTGTGGCAGCACTGTTTAAGAGATCATCCGTATCGATATTTACCTGCTTGGCATATCAGAAACGATGGGTGGCATCGTATGGACTATTGCGGAGGACGTCGTCACTGATTGTTTTCAAGAGGCCTTGAAAGTCCATGACTTTCTCTTTTTCTTTGTACTGCTGCGGAGAAATGAAACTCACTAAACAATGCCTACAGATAGAGGTTACTTCCGCTGTCACTTCCGCCGTAACTGATGCTGTAACTTCCGCCATCAAATCCACCGTCACTGACATTATCTGTGAAGCATGTTGTTTACGCTTCCATACGTCGTGATTGGCCATTCTGACAGCAAATGCATCACTCCAAAGGTAGTAGTTGATTATCTGAGTATAGTAATCACCCGTCTTGTTGGAGGCATTAAACCCGTCCTTATTCTGCTTTCGGTGAAAACTTTCTCCGATCTCCATCGACCACTGTTTAAGCGAACCGTCCCGTTGTATCTGCTCACGAGTGTGCTGCATGAGATGTATCTTGGGAAAGTTGAAATCGCTACCCGCTTCAATGTAATCGGCCATTGATGCATCGTTAATGTCTTTCCAGGTGTCGCGAATGTGCTGTCAAAAGGTCGCCATTTTGTTCATGTTTTTCTCCAACTTGGTATCCCGCTCGGCACACAATTCCGTACGTCTCTCTTTGGCCTCTGCAGCAAGTGGTTTCCTACCCAGGAATTGTTGAAACACAACCTTAGAATCGTGAAAGCGACGTAGAGCATTGTCTATGATATCTAGTATTTCGTTGTCGTGAGAGTCATACTGCCAAAAGACATAGAACTCAATAAGAGAGCGAGAGCACTCAACTGCACGGTCAAAAACACTGTGCTGAGAGGGAGTTGGGTCCCGTTGAGTATTGTGTACGACACCCCCAAGGAATTGTGTCATCGTCTTGATTTCTCCTCCTTTCCAATGCGAAACCTGCTCATGTGCAGATCTGGGCTTCGTCATATCAAGGTTTGCAGGCACTGAGAGCCAAATATCATTGAACTTGCCAAGGCGCTTATGGTGCTCAAGAAATTTGTGAAGCCATGTCAGGACGTGCTTCAACATTCCAATTTGTATCGTGTGGAGTTGATCAGGCTTGGGAAGATCGCTTGTAACGCAATGAAGATACCATATGATGTTGAAACCTAGATTGACATCGTAGCGTTTGAGATGGGCGATTCCCATGGGTATATTTGAATCTGAGAGTATTCGATAGATATTATGATCCTGGAGATTGTGTCACTCTTGTAGGTGGCGAGGTAGATTATCCATTTCCTGCAATGGGCATTCGCACCAGTAGCATACACTATTGTTGATGTTGTGAAGGTCATATTGCTCGGGCTAATCAGCCATCCATGAAGCCAGTGTCGAATAACAATACAGGAAGTTTCCCTCAGCACAGTGGGCATAGAAGGTGAGGATCTCGGAATTGAGTAGGGGTTGCAACACATACTGCAGCATGTTCTGAGAGACCATACAGTTATGCTCCCTCTGAGCATTTCTTCTTTTGAGGGGGACATTGCACATCTTGACTGGAATGGGCAAAAGGACAACCAACAACACGCTGTCCATTGTGTGGTTTATCTGTGTGGCTGCAGATAGGTTGCCGATTGTCATATATATCGGCCATGCCTTCTTTTTGCCAGAGAAGTTCGTGAGCTGGGTTCTGTCAGCCATGAATATCATTGGCATCAGCGTATCACTGATGCGTAGTGTTGTCTGCACAATTGTGGGCATTATGAAGGGTTTGTAAATAGTGTTGGCAATGAACCGGATCGGTTTGTCACGGATCGAACCATGGCGGGGTTCGACAAGGATCCGATCCGAGGTTTGGACGAAGTTCCGAGGTTTGTCACAAACCGGTTCGCGAACCATCTATCTTCGAACGATAATCGGTAAGCGAGTTCTTGTCCGATCGGGTCGGTTGTTAGCGCATCTTGTAGCGGGAGAGGTTAGCTACAAGATGCACTAAAAATCGAGCGGATCGGACAAGAACTCGCTTACTTATTTTTGTTCGCAGTTGTAGGTCGAAATGGTGGGGTTTGAGGCGAAACGCTTGGCAAGGATCCGGGTTCGCTCGAACCAAACCGGTTCCTCAATGGTACGGATCCCGGGCGGTTCGTTGCCAACACTATTTGTAAAGTGTATACTAAGAAGCAAGCTTACCTGCTTCCCGCACCACCAGTCTCCAGGATACATCTCGTTGTAAACACGGCGCCCAGCATTACGGAAGCAACGTATTGGTGTGTATGTAAGATTTTCCTTGTATGCTGGCTGTCGGAGTAGCCATTTTCCACACTGTATGAGCTCACGGTGCCAAAACTCAATTGCATCTGGTTGATGTTCATACCATGCCCTCTGCAACGTAGCTTTCTTTCAGCAGTCATGGCCAAGTCTGTCTTCCACCGGGTCGATTTTCTGGCGTAGGTTGTAATTCGATATGAGATCGTCACGCACACAATCTTTAAGGTCGCAGTTGCCCTTCAGGAAGTTGTCGATGACGTTGGCGGTAAGACCTTTCAATGTAACCAGCTCTGCAAGATTGAACTCCACCACACTGTCGAACAGATGGAAGTGGTTGTTCAAGGAGTGCTCAGCATTGTGCTCATTGTCAGTCGGAATGTATGTGACACGGACTGCAGCATCGTGATATGAGAAGCTTTTTGAGTCCGATTAAGATGGTTCTGGAGAAGGTGACATGGGCAATGGAGGAAACGCGTCAGGATCATCAACGTGGTCATGGTTGACATGAAAACCACTTTACGAATCGTCAACACAACGCTGAGAGTTATTTTGAATGCGTTCAGGGGGCTTGGAGTCTGTCTTGGCCTCAAGAAGTTGGGCGCGATATCGAGGATGGTCGCTGTCGATATGTTTGTAGAGCCTCACATCAGACTTGTAAGATTTGAAGCAAGCAGGGCAAAAACGATTTGGAGATCTTATGGGAGGCAAAGGGGCGCGTCGTGTAGACAATGCTGAGGGTGGTATATGCAGTTAGCAGAATGTTATGAGTCTTGCCAAGCAGGTAATTGAGCCGCATAGCATACAAAACTCACAGAGCGGTATATTAATTGTCAAGACCCTGGAATATCCTGCAGGCAGAGTTTGTCACAATGTAGCCACACCCAGAGCCCAATTTGACCCAAATTGCTAGGCAAATATTAGAAAGAATCCATTGACTTGCTTGTTTGGTTGCTTTTTTGAAGTTTGGCCAGGCGGATCATATGAAACATGTATGACAACATGTGATATCATCCGTTTCGTGTGCCAAGACACAAGTTCAGAGTTCATGATACCACCGCACGGTGTCTATTGGAGGTGTTTGGAGATGCCCATGCAATGCTAGAGATGCCGGTGACATTTCTCAAACTTTATTCGGCAGGTTCCGACAGTTTGTCACACCCCACTGGCACTGCATCATTATATTGGAACTTGATATCACTGCCATATGGTAGGAACCCAAAATGGGAGACTTCGACGCTTTGAACTAACATTCGCCTAACGAGTTTTTCTCACGCATAAGAATTGGTTCAATCAACTCTCAGAGTGATGTAAAACATGAGGTGTATCTTTCAGGTCAGAAGGGAAGTGCCGATGACAGCTCACACCCAGGAAAGCTCCTTTGCAAGTATGATATTTGATATCACCAGCAGTTTCAACTCTTCTGAGACCCTCTCCAAACGATTCCAAGCACCATGATGGGCCATTCTGCACTGTATATATCCTGCCGTATACTCCCTCCATTTCAATTCTTCTCCATCATCTCTATCTACTCCATCTCAGGCTGTACCTATTTACCACTCTCATTGTCGTTTTTAGACACATTAACCCTAACCCTGCCCGACCCCTCAAACAACCATATACACTGCTCAGCACATTGTGATGCCACACAAAATGATCCCATCCACCCACTCCAAAACAGATGCAATTAAGGACACTCTCCACCTTGATGGTTTCGTGAAGCAGTTCATGGCCGAACACGTTCAGGGACTTGTTCAGATGTATGCCATTCATGGTGTTAAGGATGATGGCGCGACTGACTTGATGTATGATATCCTTATTTTGTACCCAGTCACTACAAGGCACTTTGCACAGTTTCAGGGGATATGTAAGCATCGGACATCGTCTCAACCACGATACATGGAATGGTGGAGTGGATTCCGTGAGTTTCTGCAAGACTGTTTTGATAACACTCGGGTGCAGATGAACAGATATCACAAAGAAACTCACCTTTACCTACCGACCCTGAACCCGACAACTGCGACAACTGTGACGACCACGACAACTCCAAACGTCACAAAAGCCGATGCCAAAAAAGACACCTGGTATCCCAGGACACCAAAGCTGCAGCCACCGTCCCATAAATGTGAAACGCCACCAACCATCGTTTCAACTGCCCTTCAGAAGAAACTAAAACTCGATGTGATCTCCACCAATGCCGTCCCTACCGCCCCAGCACTTATATACCCCTTCAGGGTTTTCATTGTCGACCCTAAAAGCTACGGCCCAGGAAGCTATGACTGTTAGGACTACATCTATGTTCACAACAGCTCGAATAGATGGCATAATTCACCAGTCAAGAAGCTCAACGCAAAGACTCTACATCGTGCTGTGTGTCATCTATGTTCTGTCAGAGATGTCAGTTGAATTCTTGGGTGTTTAGTCGTGTCTGGAGAAACCTCTCTGCAGCCAGGTAATGCGACTCGACTTTATGGCAAGGAGTCTGTGGCCACCTTCTTTTCCATTACAGCTTGAAACCCACTCATCGTTGTGGCTGTTCTGAAGGCCATTGCAGTTGCGTCTCCAAGGATTGGAAGAGCTGCTCCACGACCACCACCACCACCACCATGATAGTGTCCGCCAGGAACACCTGGTGCCTCCGAACAGGCCGAGCGCCCGACACCTGCTCCCAGGTTCATTTCAATAAACTCCTCGGCAATAAACCACTCGGCAATGACACACCCGGAGGTGATTGCTACTCACCACATCGAGTGTGCCTCTCACCAGGTTGTGTCATCGTTTGTTCTGGAGGAGTCAATCAGTGCCAGAGTTGCACGAATGGCGGAGACAATGCAAATTGTTGACACGACGTAGCAAGCGGCGGTGGAGTTACAAAAATAGCGGGAGGCGTGGTCGCAAATAGCACAGGTTTTGGTGGAGGAGACAATATATGACGTTTCGTTGGTATCAATGGGTGTTTATGAGTTGTCGGAGTCGGTGGCAATTGGCTCGCACCAAGATGTCCATGCCGGTATGAGCTTCACACAGCTGGAGGCGTCGAGTTTGACTCCACTATGGATGGGTCAGCAATTTCAGTGATGGCTTTCGGTATGTCCAACAGTGCTGCAATTAACTAGAATACTGACACAAATAGGTTCACATTTTGTGGTTGGATTAGCGTTTTGTTGTGAGGTTTGTGTTTGGAGCTTGGATTAGATTGGGTCTTGGCCTATTATATTTGGGTCGGGTGGAGTGGTTTTTGCATTTTGCAGAGTTGGTTTTAGTCTCGTTTAGGTTTTCTTGGGATTAACGTATTTGGTTATCAGGAGTTGCTTCTATCCTATTTATTTGGTACGCAACAATTTTGTGACCAACAAATACTAAATTGTATGAATCTACCTCATTATGAGAAAACTGTTAAGGTACAATGCTGAGTGACATGTCAGTCCTTTTCCACACTGTATTACCCTTCGTCTACATTGCAACTGCACTCTTGGTCTGCCTTTCTGACATTTCTGCCTTTCTGACATTTCTGCCTTTCTGACATTCCTGTCTTCTGAAAATGACCTGAACAACAAAGCCACTGCACAAGGCCGTAATCTCAATTCTAAAAGCAGTACTGACCAGTCCTGCAGTTGTCTCCCCAATGCCATGTACAGCTAACGATCACAAGAGGAAACTGACTTTGCATTTTAACAAGCAGAAGTGAAAGCAAATGAATGCTACAGCCTCACGAAACAAAGGTTCGATTACTTAGGTCTCCTCAGCATCTGCACCCATTGTATCCGATCCAAACCCCGCCCTGACACAGGCTCTGCCCCTGGCGAATCAGGCCTCCAGTTCGATGTCATCAGCACCAAGTGCCATTTCCAATGTCGCTATTCTTTCAGCAACGAACCTTAGTCACCTTCAGTGTCCACACCCATCATCATCGGCTTCACCACTCATGCCATCATCTCTGCCAAGGCCACCGTCTTCGGTCAGCATTGAATGATATGGCAGTCAATGTGTCCATGAACCAGGTGACCTTCGAGTTACTGCTGTACAGGGAACCATACGTCGCATGATGGAGAAGCAACAGCTGAGCGCAATACCATATCCAACCGAAGCTGAGTTTCTGCTGCTATCTTATACAATTCCCAGAGTGGTATATACCGTCTAACATATTGTGTTCAACACAAAATCTGTAGATCATTCTTGGCCGAAGGCATGCAGGCAGAAAGGAGTCAATATTAGCTTCCAGGAACGTCAGAAGGAGTGTCTCAAAATAGTTAGGTATCTCTCAGAACTTGTAAGGACGTGGGTCCTTGTATGGGTACATATGCATAGATAGGGTTGCAGACGGGAATAACTGATAAAGATAGCAATTGTACTGTAAGGTCGTAAGTAAGATAATCGCTACCATGCCAAATGCACTACCCGAGGTGATTATATATGAAGGGCGCTTACCTGGCCTCGGCTTCCAGGTGCACCTGGCACCGCCATTATATCATCCCCCTCTTTATGTGCAGACCTCCTGGGCTGCATACCCGTACATGAAGAGAAGAAGAAACAATCCAAGCTCGTACACCCTCATATGGCCTATTAAGTCCCGCTGCCAATCCGTACCGCCTGAGGGTGACCTTTCAGTGGATCCGGCGTACAGAGAAAATCCACCTCCAGTGATAGGTGCTGAAACCTGTTACGCGGATACTTAGGGATAAAGTATGGCCGCCTACTTCCTTAGATGTCATAAGTATCTTGAAGATAGTCTTCGGAATTGTCGTATTCGGATATAACCTCGTAGTCGTTGACAGGGAGGTTATGATATTCGGAGGGAAGTTCTCGTGTATAGAACCAGTGAAAATATTCGTACTCAATAGAGTAGGTGTGGATAAAGATACTCGCAAGCCTAAAGTCGGCTGGAGTGACAGCTCGTTCGTAGAGAGCGTGAGCGTAAAGAACAATAGAATCGAGATCTCGAAAATTCATAAAGTATATTTGTAAAAATAAATATTCTTGAAGTAGAAAACAACAATAATATTTTAGTGTCTTGTCGGCTGGTGTGTTCTGACTGTGGATTGCTGCTAGAGCTTGATGTTTTTTACTTTGCGGGTGCAAAGGCGATTCTTTTATAGAGCGAGTTACTCGTATACTCTCTATGACTTCAGCGTTTTGTACTAAGATAGCTATGGCCTCCGATCGTTAGGCTGGTTACTCAATCTCGGTAGGTTACGCAACTTTTCCGTTTGACGTTCGGCACTTTCTAAAGTGCGAGGCATCCCTATAGGTTATCCTCATGCCGCCAGGTTTTGCCACGTAGCTCATAAGCACCATTGCTTTTCTTCTGGTCTGTATGCTTATGGAGAAAACAGGTTTCGGCAACGACCGCTGACGCGTTCATCGAACCATCACTTCCTCTTAGATCTCTCGACTCAATGCTAAATCGGATAGTGGGTTGCAGGGATATGTTTACCCTCATAGACTTGCGTCGGCTACCAGCCACTGCTTTGCCGCGTATCGCACTTCCAATCTTGCTGGCTTTTACTCCGATTGCAGGGCTGCAGCTTATGTCGGACCAGACCACCTGCGATCTGCCTTTACTGGGGAAGTCGACCCACACACAAACTCTCAACAGGTAGATTGAACTACCGGGGCGCAGTTAACATATGGAGTCCCTAGACTGTATAGTTATCCCCATAGTAAAGTCCCTCTTCTCGAGTTCTGACGGGTGCGTGCCGGAGAGTGTAGAGACGTACCCCGCTCTAGCCGGCTGTCCCATATTGCTGATAAGGTAAAGTGATTATGGTCGAAAGTATCATGCACGGCTGACCCAAGAGTCCCTGCAATGGCGTGAGAGTGCGTTGACAACTCATGACGTCTCTAACTATCGGGGGCGTTGGCGTATAGTAGCATTCCACCCTAAGTGTTCGAGACTGATGTCTTCGCCAGCTAAGTGTCATGACTATCGCTGTTCGATCGAGAAGGTGTACTGCCCACGCGCGGTATAATCATTCCGCTGTGCCAGGGCTCGGTATTGGATAGGCTCATATGTCGTATAGGACTTCGTCGCTCAGAGGATGGGACAGCTGCGTGTGTGACATCGACCAACCATAGTGACAGGTGACCGAACGCAGATTACCATGGACATCCTCCATACCTCGTGCACCTGCTAAGGGAAAACCCCTAACAGTACCTCCCTCTCTAGCTCTGGTGACCTCAACAGAATCTCCATCATAAAAAGTGTTCAAACAATAGATACCACTCAGACAGCGTGTCATAATAATAACTGTGGGTATCAAAAATAAAATAAATATTCTCTTAACATAATAATGACCTCCGTGTAACTCAGCACAGTTTGGGTTTAACAAATGAAATTCATAACTTCCGTCTCTTTCGTACCGTCGATTTCTTCCCTTGGGGTTTCCACCGAGAATCCTTCTCCATTGCTGAAATTTTGGTGTAGTATTCGGTGATAAGTTCGGGTGCGACGTTGCCAAGATGCTCGAACGATTCCCAAGTATTTTCGTCGTGCGAACAGCCAGACCACTTCACCAAAAAGACATGCTTTCGGGGATCATTATCTGTTGGTCCGCTAGCAACAATTGACTCAGGTGTCCAGCCACTATCATCGGCTTCAATTGGGGGTACCTCACTCTCTAAGGGGTCACCTCGATATGGTTCAAGTAAAGCGACGTTGAAAGCTAGGTGAATCTTCCATATGGTAGGAAGTTCAAGTCGGCACCATCGTTTGTTGTTTCCAACCTTGGTGATCTTGAATGGCCCGTATATCTTATCATCGAGCTTCCGACATTGTCTTTTCGTCCGAATGTTGCTTCCGTTAATCATAACTAAATCTCCGAATTTGTACTGAGGGGCTGGGCGTCGTTTTCGATTGTAGTATTTGCCTATCTTTTCCTTAGTTTCTTCCAGTTGTTGTTCAAGACGTCGATAGACTTCGATCGTGTAATGTGCATATAGTTACGAACTGGGGTTGCGAAACTGAACCTCTGTTGGCCAATTCAAACGTGCTTCGTATCCATAGTTGGCATAGAAGGGTGTGATTTTTGTCGATGTGTGCTTTGAATTGTTATATGCGTATTCGGCCATAGGCAACATTTCGCTCCAGTTAGACTGCTCATAATTGCAATATGTACGCAGGTAATATTCGATTGTCTGATTTATACGTTCTGTCTGTCCGTCCGTCTGCGGATGAAAGGCCATAGACATTGATCGTTTGATGCCAAGAAACTGGTATAACCTGCGAGAAAATGGCCGGTAAAAACTACGTCGCGATCTGATACTATATCTAGTGGCATCCCGTGGTATTTCCAAACATTATTGAGGAATAGTCTTGCGACTGTGGATGACTCTCGTTTATCTGTTGGGATGAAGTGCGCCATCTTGGTAAACCTGTCGACCACCACCAGAATGTTTTTGTTACCATTGGACTCCGGTAAGTCGGTAATGAAGTCGACCGAAATGTAAGTCCAAGGTGATGATGGTAACTCGAGTGGATGAAGCAACCCGTGCTTGGCATGTCATGGTTTTTTTTCCGTTGACATGAGTCGCACTTGTTGCAGTAATTCGGTACCTCATCCTCGAGCTTAGGCCAGTAAAAGTTCCTCGTGATTAGCTCCAGCGTGTGTTCGCGACCGAAGTATCCGGCGATGCGTGAGTCGTGTTCCTGGTGGAGTACCTCCTTCCGAAATCCATCTGGTACATATAACCTTCCTTTCCAACACAACATTCCTTCTTCATCTATTCCAAACCTTCCGTCAACATTCTGATCGTTCTACTCAACCTTCCGTAGTATCTTCCGATACTCCTCATCTTGACCAACTTCCTTTTTAAACTTTTCCTTCACTGTCTCCGTCAACTGACTAACCGTGAATCCTGCCAAACTAATTTCTTCCCAATCATCATCATCTAAATTCATCGCACCAACCTCTTGCCAATTTTATGATCCTAACAAGGTTGCCGAAGTTGTACCCCCCTCTCTTAGGGCGAACTCTGGGCGCCTTGATAATGCGTCGGCTTTTCCATTAGCTGCACCTTTCCGATAAACAATCTTAAAATTGTATTCTTGTAATACTTCTGCCCAGCGTGCTTGTCTTCTGTTGAGCTGTTGCGTTTCTTTGAAGTATTGAAGGTTCATGTGATCGGAAAAGACTGTTGTTGTATGTATTGCTCCTTGAAGATAACATCTCCATGTTTTGAATGCGTACACAATGGCGAGCATTTCCTTGTCATATATCTGGTAATTTAGTTCGGCGGGTGAAAACTTCTTCGAGATAAAGGCGACTGGATGTATTTTGCCATCATTAAACTTCTGTGAGAGAACTGCTCCCATGGGGAAATCTGATGCATCTGTTTCGACCATGGCAGGTCTGTCATCGTCGTAATGTCAGAGTATTGGCGTGTTTTCTGCTGCGAATAAGATGCAAATCTTATAATAAGCTGCTTTAGCTGCATCCCCGAACTGGAAATTCTTTCTGTCTCCCTTAAGGGTGTCTCTGATAGGTGCGACGATACCGGCGAATTCTTTAATGAATCGTTGATAGAAGTTCCATAAGCCCATAATAACCTGGACCTCTTTTTGGTTATTTGGCATTGGCCATTTCGTTATGGCTTTGCTGCGACTTGGTGCCATCTTAAGTCCTTCGCTGCTGACAAGAAATCCAAGAAACTCAACTTCCTGTCTATCAAATTCGCACTTATCGATTTCCACCACTAGGTTGTTGTCTTGTAGGACTTGAAGTATCTTGGCTACATATTAGTGGTGTTCTTCTCGTGTCCCCTTAGTGGTAATAAGGACGTCATCGATATAGACAACTGTAATGTCGTTTAATCCCCCCAAAAATGGCTGAAGGATACTGTTCATCCAACGTTGAAAAGTTGCTGGTGCGTTGGTGAGGCCAAACGGCATAACTGTATATTCGTACGATCCGAATTTTGATCTGAATGCCGTTTTCCATTCATGTCCTTTGGCCATCCGGATTAAATGATATCCTGATTTCATATCCAACTTCTTTATCCAAGTTGCTCCCTTCATCCGACTTTGAAATTCATCCATTAACGGTAGAGCCGTCTTGTCCTTGATTGTCAAATCGTTCAGTCTTCGATAGTCGACACAAAGATGCAGGCCTCGTCCATTTGGTTTGGGCACAAAAAGGATAGGTGATCCTGCTTGTCCCATGGACGGTTTTATTTTTCCTTTTCTTATCATTTTGTCGATATATTCTTTGAGCAATCGTTCTTCTTCTCGCGAGAATTGGTATATTGGTCCCACCTTTACTTGATCGTCAGGTACTTTCAAGTTAATCTGATGATCGTGTGGACCGTGAGAGGGTAGCTTTTCAAATTTGTGAGGGTCGAATAGTAACATCTACTTATGATACTGTTGAGGAAGTTTTTCTTCTAATATTCTAGTTGACGCGAAGCATAAACCACCGATATTAATTGCCTCCTTGTGTGTGGCAATACGATCGTTATAAGTGATCTTCCAATCCGTGTGAAGATGTCCGTGATTGTAACATTTCTGTTCACATTCCGTAAAATGCAAACATCCGTATGTAGCGCCCTGTGCCTTGTGTTATTTCAAATACCACACAGGTATAAGAACATCGTAGTCAGTGTGCATCGGCACAATTTCAAACGTTTCAAGTGTGCGATGGTTACCAAAAGCCAATCCTTAAGGTACTGTATATAACCCTGGGAGTTGTGTTGATATACCGCTAAAATCTTTTGCTTTCATTCCTTTTAAACGCCTGACTACAGGAATCTTAAATACCTTGGCACACTGAGGTGACATGGTAAAAGATGTCGATCCCAAATCCAGTATGGCTCGGACCGGAAACTGGTGTATCTTTCCATCACTGTCCGTGTGGTGCACAAAGAACCGGTATACGGGTCGTTCTCCAATTCTGGTTTTTGGGATTTTGTGTACGTGTTTTATTTCATAATACACAAAGTCGTCGGAGGTGTTTTGTCGTTTTGATGTGGGTTCCTCTTCCGAGGAGGAGTGTTTTCGTTTGGTAGCCATCCTCTCGACAATGGTCGGCCACCACGGGTCGTTGAGGGCAGTATCCTTCTACTACTCGTAATTGGGTTCTTCATTTAGGAGTTCTTCAAATGTTACTGGTTCGTTGTTTGAGAAGCCCTCCTCTGGATAGTGTTCTTCGACTTCGAAAATAGTTGGAAGAGCGTCGAGTGCTCTTCCGATTGTTGTGCGAGTACCTCCGCAGTTATGTTCGCAGTAACAAGTATACCACTCTTCGCAACCAACATGCATACCCTTATATTTGGTACAGGAGTCACCTAATACTGGGTCGTCAATAGCAAGACCTCCCCCGTATCGGGCCGACTCTGTCCAGTACAGATTCCAAGGGTATGGGTGATCAGGTTGGTCCCAGAAGAATTACTCAAGAGGTTCTTCTGGTTCGTTAAGAATGGCATCAATGGTTGCGAAGGCGTTGAGAGGTTCTGGTTCTGCAAGAGTACAAGATATTCCTGCTAAATCGAAGAAATTAATGCGTCCGTGATTGTTCGTATCGTATGGTATCATGGTTAAGTTCTTTTTTGGTGGTATTGTTTGTTGCGTCACTACTGACCAGCAGTTTCATCCCTACCGGAATCCTCAGGGTGACGACCGGAATCATAAAACAATAAAGGCTTTCTCCGACCTATCTCTGTATCCTCCATTCCATCTCAATACTTACCATTAATCCGAACTATCTTGATGTTCCCACCAATTATCTGCCACATCCAAATCTTCTTCTTCACTGTTAACCGATTCCGAACCGGATGGTTTTTCTCCGTCTGAAGTTTCCTCAACCTCCTCTGGTTCTCCAACCACATAATCATCTCCTTCATCATCCAATTGGTCGTATGCCCCGACCTTCATCTTCTGATATGCTTTCGGGTGGCCGAAATCGGCGGTTCCTTTTGACAATTTAATGTCCCGAATGCATAGCATGGTATTATGATTGCCTTTTCTATCGTCAGACCATGCGCAGTGTTGACACTCTTTCGCTGCTCTTCTTCGTGCCAGTTCTCCATTGTCGATTCCTTCTGTCAGTTGGCGAAATGTATTGCCGTCTGAATTAATAAAAGGGTTTGGTTTAGACGATCCTCGATTATCTGTTCGTTGTTGCGTACCCTTTTGTTCAAAACGTTGTCGCTGTCTTTGGAATCCAGAGCCAAGACCCCTGGGTTTTTGGATCTTTCCTCGATCTTTGTTGATTCGGCCGGACGATGTTTCGGATATCCTTAATTTTCCCATAAATCCGAAATTCTACTCATTTGCCTTCCAAACTTCAACATTCTTGCCGGCATTGATAATAATTTCTCGAAGTTCGTCATCTGTCTTATCTGCCGGATTGATAAGAGTAAGATGTTTAAAGATTTCCGAGGGTAGCTTGCTCATCAGCATGGTTCGATATGCCACTCCAAAAATCTTTGATTTTGCGTTCAGTGTATCAAACTCCGTAATCATGTCCTGAACATTTCCACCGTATTTAAGTTCGGTGAGCACCTTGTATGCTGTTTCCTGTTGATGTTTGTTATGGAAACGAGCGTTGATTGCTGCTTGGTATACCGACCAACTGCGAAGATGTTTCCCCGCATGTGCTTCCGATTTCCATTGTATGTGCCCAGCCAGTGCATGATTTTCCAGTCGTCCTCGTACGTACTGAATTTTGAGACCTGGGCTGGTAAACAAATGTGGCTGGTCTGCGACAAATGCCTCCATACTCATCCACCATACGTCAAAATCCTCAGAAGCTCTTCCTTTGGACTTCGCCGGATCTGATAGCTTGAGACGTGATTCTTGACGCTTCTCGGGCTGTTGAGTATCTGTTCTCTGACGGCGTCCATTGTTTCCGTTTCCCGAGCGGTGAGTTCCCGAATGATGTGATCCTGGTGGAGGTGAATCCCCGCCCGCAGGTGGTGGCGGGTTCGATGGTCCTGGTTGAACTTCTTCTGCTGCGGGGGCTTCTCCTAAGACAATATCTGTTCCAGATCCTCCCCTTAGGCCAACAATCTCTGCAACATCTGAATCTGATATTGGTGAAACGCTTCTGCCTCGTTCCTCTGCCCGTTGTTGCCATTGTTGGATCTGAACTCGTCTGTCTGGGTGGACCGGTGTTGACTATGATACCTTAGGTTACTCAAAAGCCGGGGTCAATCCCGTATGTTCCTTTTGGAGTTTGTTGACTTGTGCCTCGAAAAGTTGGTGATCCATCCAGGACGGAATTTCCTCCGCAAACCTTTTCTCTATTCTTGTCATCCTTTCCTGTTGCGACTTCATTGCTGCATTCCATGCCGACATTTTTACTTGAAGTGCCCTAATTTGATGCTTGCACTCCGTTATTCTGTCCCGTAGACCAACAAATTCTTTTGATGCCTCGTTGACCACATAATCATTCTGACATTGCAGTGCTGCCAGTCCCGTCCTCGTCTCGTTCAACACTGCGTTGAGGATTCAAATTTGTTCCTCGTATCCCACGATGACCTGTTGTTCGAGGACCCTGTCGGTCTCTACCTGCTGACTGAAGAGTTGACAACCTAGTCGAACGTCTTCGAATTCCGCCTCGATGGCTTGCTTCTCGCTGTTGCAGGCCTCGACTAGTCATTGAAACTCCTGGTCCAGATGACTGACCTGGGCCAGTATGCTGTCGATCATCTCCGTGTCTTTGTCCTTCTTAGAG
This sequence comes from Wilcoxina mikolae CBS 423.85, assembly GCA_014904905.1. Lineage (NCBI taxonomy): Eukaryota > Fungi > Ascomycota > Pezizomycetes > Pezizales > Pyronemataceae > Wilcoxina > Wilcoxina mikolae. The sequence continues at coordinate 297,111 of MU122186.1, read as the reverse complement.
TTGAGATACTATCTCCTCGAGGCCTCGTATTGCTCTTGCAGTTTCCTGACCCATTCTAGTAAGGGTCTGGAGGGCTTTTTGGATTTCGCGACTCCATATGACGCTGGTGCCAACTGGTTCGCTCCTGAGAGAAGTCGGCGCCTGTTGCTGGCCATTGTGAAGCTGTCGAGAGGGGAATGTATAAGGTCCCGAGGGTCGCTGTGATAGTTGGGGTCGAATTCTTGAAAACAAATTGCAGGTTATACAATTCCCGTTGCAGCCTTGCGTACAGTGCTCTGCGCAGAAATGTTGTGACGTAGGTCCCTCCGGATGACCCGTGAATGTTATTCTGCAGCAACCTCTGTTATCGCAAACAATGCAATTTGTAGTCATAAACACGTTTTGGACGTGTCCAAAATATTATACTGTTACGGGGATACTTACGGATAAAGTATGGCCGCCTACTTCCTTAGAAGTCGTAAGTATCTTAAAGATAGTCTGCAGAATCGTCGTAGTCGGATATAACCTCGTAGTCGTTGACGGGGAGGTTATGATATTCGGAGGGAAGTTGTCGTGTATAGAACCAGTGAAAATATTCGTACTCAATATCGTAGGTGTGGATAGAGATACTTGCAAGCCTAAAGTCGGCTGTCGTGACAGCTCGTTCGTAGAGAGCATGAGCGTAAAGAACAATAGAATCGAGATCTCGAAAATTCATACAGTATATTTGTAAAAATACATATTCTTGAAGTAGAAAACAACAATAATATTTTAGTGTCTTGTCGGCTGGTGTGTTCTGACTGTGGATTGCTGCTAGAGCTTGATGTTTTTTACTTTGCGGGTGCAAAGGCGATTCTTTTATTGAGCGAGTTACTCATATACTCTCTATGACTTCAGCGTTTTGTACTAAGATAGCTATGGCCCCCGATCGTTAGGCTGGTTACTCAATCTCGGTAGGTTGCGCTACTTTTCCGTTTGACGTTCGGCACTTTCTAAAGTGCAAGGCATCACTATAGGTTATCCTCATGCCGCCAGGTTTTGCCACGTAGCTAATAAGCCCGTTTGCTTTTCTTCTGGTCTGTATGCTTACGCAGAAAACAGGTTTCGGCAACGACCGCTGACGCGTTCATCGAACCATCACTTCCTCTTAGATCTCTCGACTCAATGCTAAATCGGATATTGGGTTGCAGGGATATGTTTACCCTCATAGACTTGTGTCGGCGACTAGCCACTGCTATGCCACGTATCGCACCTCCCATCTCGCTGGCTTTTACTCCCATTGCAGGGCTGCATCTTATGTCGGACCAGACCACCTGCGATCTGCCGTTACTCGGGAAGTAGACCCACACCCAAACTCTCAACAGGTAGATTGAACTACCAGGGCGCAGTTAACATATGGAGTCCCTTGACTGTATAGATATCCCCATAGTAAAGTCCCTCTTCTCGAGTTCTGACGTGTGCCTGCCGGAGAGTGTAGAGGCGTACCCCGCTCTAGCCGGCTGTCCCATATTGGTGTTGAGGTAAAGTAATTCTGGTCGAAACTATCATGCACGGCTGACCCAAGAGTCCCCGCAATGGCGTGACAGTGCGTTGACAACTCATGACGTCTCTAACTATCGGGGGCGTCGGCGTATAGTAGCATTCCACCCTAAGTGTTCGAGACTGATGTCTTCGCCAGCTAAGTATCACGACTATTGCTGTTCGATCGAGAAGGTGTACTGCCCACGCGCGGTATAATCATTCCGCTTTGCCAGGGCTCGGTATTGGATAGGCTCATATGTCGTATAGGACTTCGTCGCTCAGAGGATGGGACAGCTGCAGGTGTGACATCGACCAACCATAGTGACAGGTGACCGAACGCAGATTACCATGGACATCCTCCGTACCTCGTACACCTGCTAAGGGAAAACCCATAACAAAACCCATGCGGATGCCATTTGTACCAGGCCGAGATCCAATCAGAAGAGAAGCGCAGGAAACGTCCAATTGACCATAGATCCTCCACGCCCACCTCTGAACCAAAGCCACTCAATCAGCAGGCATCGTTCCAAGCAATTGTTCTCCGTAGAGCTTGCTCATTGATGCTCGAATTGGTAAATAACATTGGCCGACTTGCGGGCGTCATTCGGCATCGATATATCGTAGTTGACATGCAATATCTCTGACGAAGTCATCATTGCTCAACTTCCGACTAATCGATCGATCGATCGTGTATAATTTCTTTTGTTGAACGTGTTCGTAAAGGTCATCTGAGGGTAAGGCCATCGTGGCCGGTATCGAATCACTGCAGCAGTCCACTAACATAATTGCATCATGTACTTATCTTGGTCCTAGCTGCTGCTCTTGAGAGCCCTCTGATTCGTATGATTTCTCCAATTCCATGTCTGTGCTTTTGCATATCCAAGCACATGGAAGGCCTGATCGGTGATAGACTTCGCTCTCGGCATTGATATGCATCTCACCGATTGGCTCCAGGTTGATTCGTATATCGATCGTTGGGATTCGACTTTCCATAGCTATATTGCTTCAGATCCAGTGGTGATTGACTGGTGTCGACCTCGTTCGGCCATGGATTGAATTCATATATGAACATGTGTCCGTATATGGTCATTGGAGTTACGATATCTAACTCGTAAGTGTGCCATAAGGTCGTACTCACAATATAACCATGTATGCTTCCACTCCAGGTGCATCAAGACATCCATTCTCTGATTGCCATACCTTCGACTTCCGAATCCACGAAAGTAGTGGGTTTGCATTTGCCATACCCTTCCGTGCTTAGCTGTAGGACACGCACCCTACAATCTAGCCTGATACGGTGAATCCCCACAATCTGCGACGACTTTAATCGATGATCGTCAGGGCTTCGTTTGGTGCTCTCGCAGATAAAGGGCAATTGCTGAGAATTCTTCATTCGTTGATATATCTAATTGGTAAGCAACCCTCGTACATGGTCATAGTAACCATGTAATTCGGTGTATTCGCACTCTTGGATCTGAAGCTTCCACGTGGTAGACTTCTCATACGTATGTTAAAAATAGGATCCGGTTGTGCATTCGGTACATTCGGTGATGATGACCAGTAGTATAGCCATTGACTTCACGTTTGCTCCCAGGCTTTTCGGTGCACTTGTACTTGATCTCGTTCACTTACTTCGTAGCCGCTGACGTACTTCTTTCTGTACGCATCTATCGTAGGCCAATAGAAATCCCTAGGGACTAACGAGCTCAGTAGTTTTAACGGCTCCGAAGTGTTCGGACTCAGGGTTGTCATGAAAGAGACTTATCACTTTACCGGTTATCCTCCCCTCGTAGGTCAGAGCTCCAGCGTCGACACTGCATTGGCTCTCGGATTCGGCTTCGCCCTCGGCTTTGGCTTTGTCCATTGAGGTATCTACTAGTTCACCCGAGACATCGACCGCCAAAAGGTCAATAGACAGGGCTTTTATAATCGCCGGTAGGAGGTCATCGTGGGGTTCGACTGTTAGAGTGGCCAAGAGGGTGCTCCTTCGACGACTAAATGCAGCTGGTAAATGCGGTGTCGATTCTCATCGATTGCAATCAATTTTCTCATTGATAAGATGGTTTCGATTGCCATTGGGGCTTCGGGCTTCTGTATCTGCATTCAATTCCAAGTCTCGCAGAATCTCTTATAAAGTAAATGTTTCTTAAAGAAAATAATAGACTTAAAACGTAACCTTGTATCGCCATATTGGCAAGACCCTTGTTATCCTTCTCAAGTTTGAGTACGATTCCACTCTGCACTCGAAAAATCTACATTCCGCGGATCTCCCATGTGTCAAGTACCATCCGCCTAGCAGCGGTGTCTCTTCGCTGCCAGCATGGTCAAGCATGTCCGAGATAAATGGAATGGGATACCGATTCTTAATTGTGCTCATATTGAGAGCTCGGTATTCAACTTCAGAGTTTGAAGTTGCCGTCCTTCTTCTTTGCAAAATTATCGGGGCCAATGGCCACTGGATAAAACCATTGGCCAGGTTTGTCTCAATGTATGCCTTTAGAGTTCTTAACTCAACCTCCGACAGGTAAATAGTTACGGCCATATAGCAGCTTGTGCCCGGGGCTGATCTCATGGTCAATTGACTGGTACGGTGGCAGCGTCTCTGCCTTGACTAAAAACCTTCACAAACTCCTGATACTTGTCGGGAATATCGCCGCCGTCATCTATAGGCACCATGTCAAGTGCAGCTCCATCTATACTCGTTAGCTTTGTGCTCATAATCTTGAGATGGAAGCGAAGGTTGGAATCCAGGAACCCTTGTTATAACGAGTTATCCTCAATGGGAGCCCCCGCCCTCCCGTACTTCTTTGTGACTCGGCGAGCCGGAAGCAGTCATTCAACCTCCTCAATGTGTAACTCTTCTACGGTTCTACCGCAACTACCGCCGCTGCTCCTGCTCGCTCGTCCAGCTTTAGGCTCTCCTCTGACCATTGGTGATGCTTTCCATGGAAGCTTACAGTAAACCTGTGCAATCCTCAAGGCCTATGACGAATGCCACAAGAATCCCTTCGCTAGCTAACAGACTCTCGAATGCGGTGGCTCCGAGCAGATGTCAGGAGACTTAATTACTTTACCGCCCTTCTGCAGCCGTGGCTTGTCATTTGTGTGTTCATTAGCAAAAAATGAAAAGGTATTCTGAGCTTTCTGAGTATTTTGAAATTTAAGTTCTCATTTTCTCGATTATGAAGTATATTCTGGATGGAATTATACTCAGTAAAATTGTTTTAATATCTTTGTGGGATTTTTAAACTTTGTATAGTATTCCCAAAACGGTATAGCTTAGTCTGTTACATTGTTTTAGAGTCGAAAGTCAGTCTACTTTTAAAAATAAAATATGTTATAGACATACTATTGCTTGCTTAGTAATATGATGAAACTTTTGGTTTATATATCTTCATGACAAATCATAATGAAACTAACCATTTTTGGAATACCTCCAGCTGTAATCAACTAATAACTGAATATCTTTTATAATATTTCGAATTTGAGTTAATTTGTTTTTGATTTGTCATTTCTAAATACTAATGTCAAGTTTCATATCATTACTCAGCAAAATATTCTACGTTCATTACATTTTTCAAAAATAAAGTAGATAGCTTTAAGCAATTCAGAAATGTATTCAACTAGGCTATACCAATTATGAAACACTATACCAAGTTTGGAAATCCCGTCAAGTTTTCGATGCAATGTTACTCAGCATCATTCCCATTTCTGAACCTGTCAAAATCGACTAAACGAGAACTGAACTTTCAAAAACCTCCAAAATGCTTGGAATGCTCAGAATGACTTTTTCTCTTTTTGCTGATGTGGAGGTTTCGATGTCACCTGGGCGGCGGATACCGCTGCACTTGCGTCACCGCTTGGGGTCCGCAAAGCTCAGAAGTCAACTGGATGTCAAGTCGACCTCAGGGTTCCTAGCCTTGAACAATTCTAGCCTAGAACCAGGTCATATGCCATGGGCACGACCAGCACCTCCAGTTTGTGAACCGGAGTGCTCAAAATATTGGACCAAGACTCTCGTCTTTTGGCACCCAAAGGCTATCATATGACTGAACATGAGGGATTCCCATGCATGTCTCACCCGATTGGGATTTTAGATAACTTAAATGACATTTATTCTCCTACATATACAAGGATAACTATTTGCCAAATCCTGATCAGGGATATGGAGGAGATGGTGCATCAAGTTCCGCTAGGGGATACGATGCCAATGATGCGCATACATCTCCGCTAGGGGATACGATGACTTGATGTGTGATTTTGTTCACGTTTCGTAGAATCGCTCAATGGAGTATCGGTTTGACCTGCTTGACACTTTAGAACATTCAGGGGTTGAACTTCCCACTGAGAAGTATCTGTAGTGTTACGGGAATACTTAACAATAAAGTATGGCCGCCTACTCCCTTAGAAGTCGTATGTATCCTGAAGATAGTCTTCAGAGTCGTCGTAGTCGGATAAAACTTGGTACTATTCGACTTGGAGGTTGTGATATTCGGAGGGAAGTTCACGAGTATAAATCCAGTGAAAATATTCATACTCAATATCGTAAGTTTGAATAAAGATACTTGCAATACAGTAGTCGTATGGAGTAATAGCTCGTTCGTACAGAGTGTGTGCGTAAAGAATAATAGAATCAAGGTCTCGAAAATTAATAAAGTATATTGATAAAAATAAATATTCTTGAAGTAGGAAACAACAATAATATTTTAGTGTCTTGTCCGCTGGTGTGTTGTCTGACTGTGGATTGCTGCTAGAGCTTGCCTGTTTTCATTTTGCGGGTGCAAAGGTGGTTCTTTTATAGAACGAGTTACTCGTTTACTCTGTATGACTTGAGCGTTTGTACTAAGATAGCTATCACCACCGATCGTTAGGCTGGTTACTCAATCTCGGTAGGTTATGCTTCTTTTCTGTTTGACTTTCGGCACTGTTCAAAAGTGCGAGGAATCCCTATAGGTTATCCTCATCCCGCCAGGTTTTGCCCCGTAGCACTATACCCGTTTGCTTTTATTCTGGTCTATGTGCTTACACAGAAAACAGGTTTCGGCAACGACCGCTGACGCATTCATCGAACCATCACTTCCTCTTAGATCTCTCAACTCAATGTCAAATCGGATAGTGGGTTGCAGGGATATGTTTACCCTCATAGACTTGTGTCGGCGACCAGCTGCTGCTATGCCACGTATCATACTTCCCATCTCGCTGGCTTTTACTCCCATTTCAGGGCTACAGCTTATGTCGGACCAGACCATCTGCGATCTGCCGTTACTAGGGAAATCAACCCACACACAAGTTCTCAACAGGTAGATTTAACTATCAGGGCGCAGTTAACATATGGAGTTCGTAGCCTGTATAGTTATCACCATAGTAAAGTCCCGCTTTTCGAACTAGGACGTGTGCCTGCTGGAGAGTGTAGAGGCGTATCCCGCTCTAGCCGGCTGTCCCATATTGCTGATAAGGTAAAGTAGTTCTGGTCGAAACTATCGTGTACAGCTGATCCAAAAATTCCTGCAATGGCATGATAGTGCGTTGACAACTCATGATGTCTCTAACTATCCGGGGCCTAGGCATATAAAGGCATACCACCCTAAGTGTTCGAGACTGATGTCTTTGCCAGCTAAGTGTTGTGACTATTGCTGTTCGATCGAGAAGGTGCATTGCCCACGTGCAGGTTAATCATTCCGCTTTGCCAGGGCTCGGTATTGGATAGGCTCGTATGTCGCATAGGGCTTCATCGCTCAGAGAATGGGATAGCTGCGGGTGTGATATCGACCAGCCATATTGATAGGTGGTCGAACGCAGATTGCCATGGACATCTTCCGTACCTCGTGCACCTGCTAAGGGAAAACACTTAACAGTACCTCTCTCTCTAGCTTCTGGTGACCTCAACAGAATCTCCATCATACAAAGTTTGCAAATAATAGATACCACTCAGAAAGTATGTCATAATTAATCATGTGTATGAAAAATAAAAATATTTTTTTAACATAATAATAACCTCCGCCTAACTCAGGGCGGTTTGTGTTTAACAAATGAAATTCATAACTTCCGTCTCTTTTGTACCTTTGGTGTTGGCATTGTTTTCCACTGTTTATCTTTTTCGATCACTGGGTGCTTTTCATAATACGCGGTAATGAGATTGGGTGCGATGTCGTTAAGATGTTCGAACAACTCCCAAGTATTTTCATCGTGTGAGTAACCAGCCCACTTGACCAGGAACACATGGTTTCGGTGATCGTCGTCTGTGCGTCCAGTAGCAACAACTGATTCTGGTGTCCATCCACCATCGTCGGCCTCGATTGGTGGTACCTCTCTCTCTGAGAGGTTGCCTCCATATGTCTCTAAGAGAGCTACGTGTAAAGCCGGGTGTATTTTCCACGTCGAAGAGAGCTCAAATCTGCACCATTTTTCATCGCCTCCGACCTTGGATATCTTGAATGGTCCGTACATCTTGTCATCGAGTTTGCGGCATTATCACTTAGTTCGTATATTGCGTCCACCAAGCATAACCAAATCTCCGCCCGTGTACTGAGGGGGTGAGCGTTGTTTGCGATCGTAGTACTTGCTCATTTTCTCCTTGGAAAACTCGAGTTCTTCCAATCGTCGATAAACCTCGACCATGTAGTACGCATATAATTTCGAACTGGAGTTTCGAAACTGAACCTCTGATGGCCAATTCGTGCGAAATTCGTAGCCATAATTGGCGTAGAAAGATGTGATTTTAGTTATCACATGCTTTGAATTGTTGTAAGCGTATTCGGCCATGGGTATCATTTCGCTCCAGTTGAACTGTTTGTAATTACAGTAGGTGCACAAAAGGTGTTTGATGGTTTGGTTGATGTGTGCGGTTTGTCCGTCAGTTTGTAGGTGAAAGGCTGTTGACATGGAACGCTAGATTCGCAGGAATTGGTATAAGTCTGCGAGAAAATGTCCGGTAAAAACTGCGTCGCGGTCCGATACTATATCTAGTGGCATACCGTGGTAGTTCCAAACAATGTTAAGGAATAGTCTTGCGACCGTGGATGATTCTCGTTTATCTGAAGGAATAAAGTGTGAAATCTTATGAATCTGTCTACTACCACAATGATATTCTTGTTGCCGTTGGATTCCGATAGGTCGGTAATAAAATCAACCGAAATATAAGTCCAAGGTGACGATGGTAGTTGAAGTGGGTATAATAACCCATGTTTGGCGTGTCGTGGTGACTTTCTCCGTTGACATGAGTTGCACTTGTTGCAGTATTCCCGTACGTTGTCATCCAGTTTGGGCCAGTAAAAATTCCTCATGATAAGTTCCAGGGTGCGTTCGCAACCGAAATGTCTGGCGATGTGTAAGTCATGTTCCTGGTGTTAAACCTCCTTCCGAAAACCCACAGGCACATATAACCTTCCTTTCCAACACAACATTCCATCTTCATCTATTCTGAACCTTTAGTCAACATTCTGATCCTTCCCCTGTACTTTCCGAAGTATCTTCCGATACTCCTCGTCTTGACCAATTTCCTTCTGAAATCTCTTCTTAACCGATCCCACCAACTGATTAACTGAAAACCCTGCCAAACAAATTTCTTCCCAATTGTCGTCATCCAAATCCATCGCTCCAACTTCTAACCAATGTTCTGGTCCTAACAAGGTTGCCGAAGTTGTACCCCCCTCTCTTAGAGCGAACTCCGGGCCCCTTGATAACGCATCGGCTTTTCCATTTGCCGTTCCTTTTCGATAAACAATCTTAAAATTGTATTCCTCTAATACTTCTGCCCATCGCGCTTGTCTTCGATTGAGCTGTTGTGTTTCTTTGAAGTATTGAAGGTTCATATGATCTGAGAAGACTGTTGTTGTATGTATTGCTCCTTGGAGGTAATATCTCCATGTTTTAAACCAATATACGATGGCTAACATTTCCTTGTCGTATATTTGATAATTAAGCTCAGCTGGTGAAAGTTTCTTCTATATAAACGCGACTGGATGTATTTTGCCGTCATCATACTTTTGAGATAAGACCGTTCCCATCGCAAAGTCTGATGCATCTGTTTCGACCATAGCTGGTCGATCATTGTCGTAATGAGGAAGAATTGGAGTGTTTTCTGCCGCAAACAAGATGCATATCTTGTAATAAGCTGTTTTAGCCGCTTTTCCGAACTTAAAATCTTTTCCGTCGCCTTTGAGAGTGTCTGCAATAGGTGTGATGATGCCAGCGAATCCTTTGATAAATCGTTGATAAAAGTTCCATAATCCCATGATTATCTGAACTTCTTTTTGTGTTGTGGGCATAGGCCATTTAGTAATAGCATCGCTTGGAATTGGTGCCATTTTAAGTCCTTCGCTACTGACAAGAAATCCTAAAAATTCGACTTGTGGTTTGTCGAATTCACATTTATTGATTTCCATCACGAGATTGTTGTCTTGTAGGACATGTAAAACCTTGCCTACATATTCATGATGTTCTTCGCGGGTTCCGTTGGTAGCAATAAAGATGTCATCGATATAAACATCTGTGATGTCGTTCTGTCCTGCTAACAAAGGTTTGAGGATACCAGTCATCCAGCGTTGAAAAGTAGCTTGTGCGTTGGTAAGTCCGAACGGCATGACTGTATATTCTTATGATCCGAACTTTGTTCTGAAGGCAGTTTTCCATTCGTGTCCTTTTGCCATCTGAATCAAATGATAACCTGACTTGATATCGAATTTTGTAACCCAGGTTGCTCCCTTCATTCGACTTTGTAATTCATCCATTAATGGTAGAGCTGTCTTGTCTTTAATGGTCAAATCGTTAAGTCTTCGATACTCGACACAAAGACGTAGGCCTCGTCCATTCGGTTTGGGTACAAACAGGATTGGGGCTCCAGCTTGTCCCTAGGACGGTTGTATTTTTCCCTCTCTTATCATTTTGTCGATGTATTCCTTTAGCAACCTTTCTTCTTCCCAAGAGAGTTCATACATGGGTCCCACTTTTATTTGATCATGGGGTCGTTTAAACGAATTTCTTGATCATGTTCGCCGTGATGAGGTAGCTATTCAGCTTCATGAGGATCGAACAGTAGTATCTACTTATGATACGGTTCTGGCAACTGTTCTGCCAATATGCTTGTTACTGCGAAGCATAAGGCACCGATATTGATCACATCCTTATTTGTCGCAATACGATCATCTTAGGTTATTTCCAATTCGTATGAAGATGTCCGTGATTGTAGTATTTTTGTTCACATTCTGTAAAATGTAAACATCCGTATGTTGGGCCCTGTGCCTTGTGTTGTTTCAGATACCACGCAGGTATTAGAACGTCATAATCAGCATGCATCGGCACCACCTCGAAAGTTTCGATAGTGTAATGATTTCCAAAAGCCAAACCAAGGGGTATAGTATAAAGATTTAGTAAACCGACTGCCTTACCACTAAAATCTTTCGCGTCAATGTGTCTTTTTCTCCTAACAACCAGTATCTTAAACACTTTAGCACAAGGGCACTTCTGCTAAGTCGAAAAAATTAATGCGTCCGTGGTTATTGGTATCGTATGGTGTCATGGTTGTATTTGTTGCGTCACTACAGACCAGAAGTTTCATCCCTACCGGAATCCTCTGGGTGACGACCGGAAATAATAAAGGCTTTCTCCCGCCTAATCAACAATTCCTCAATTCCATCTCAATACTTACCATTATTCCGAACTTTCTTGTTGTTCCCACCAATTATCGGCTACGTCTGATTCTTCCTGTTCTTCCGTATAGAGGGATTCCGAACCAGATGGTATTACTCCGTCTGAAGTATCTTCAACTTCTTCCGCATTTCCAACCTCATAATCATCTCCTTTATGATCCAACTGGTCGTATGCCCCAAACTTCATCTTTTGGTATGCTTTCGGGTGGCCGAAATCGGCAGTTCCTTTGACAATTTTATATCCCGAATGCATTGCATTGTATTGTGGTTCCCTTTTCTATTGGCGGGCATTGCGCAACGTTGACATTCTTTTGCTGCTCTCCGTCGTGCCAGATCTCCATTATCGATTCCTTCTGTTAACTGGCGAAAACTTTTGCTGTCAGAATTTACAAAAGGGTTAGGGTTAGACGACCCTCGGTTATCTGTTCGTCATTGCGTACCCTTCTATTCAAAATGTTTTCGTTGTCTTTGGAATCCGGAAACAAGACCCCTGGGCTTTTGGATATTTCCCCGATCTTTGTTGATTCAGCCGGATGTACAGTCTGTGCTTCGGGATTTCCCCATAAACCCGAAGTTCCTTTCTGTCGCTAGCCAAACTTCAACATTCTTTCTGGCATTGATAATTATTTCTCAGAGCTCATCGTCAGTCTTATCTACCATGTTGATGAGACTAAGCTGTTTAAAGACTTGTGCGGGTAGTTTGCTCATGAGCATGGTCCTATAGGCAACCCCCACAATCTTAGCCTTAGCGTTCAAGGTATCAAACTCCGTGATCATATCTTGAACGTTGCCATTATTTTTGAGTTCTGTGATGGCTTTGTATGCCGTTTCCTGTTGGTGCTTCTAGTAAATACGGGCGTTAATTGCGGATCTGTATATTGACCAACTCCACTCGTGGTTTCCTGCTTGGGATTCGGCCTCCCATTGCATATGCCAAGCCAGTGCATGATCCTCTAACCTTCCGCGCACATACTGAAACTTCAGGCCTGGTCGGGTGTACAGATGCGGTTGATCACCAATAAAAGCCTCCATGCTCATCCACTACACATCAAAGTCCTCAGATGCCTTTCCCTTAAACTTTGCTGGATCTGACAACTTAAGTCGAGAATCCTTTTGTTTTTCAACTCTGTGAGTGTTACTACGACCATGTCGATGTGAGCCGTGTCTACTCGCGTGAGAAGATTCAGGTGGTGGAGGTGGAGGGTCCAAGCCCATTCCTTCAGGTGGAGGTGTATCTCCTGATCCTCCGGCTCCCGTGGTTACCGCTGGCTGTGGTGCATCTTCCAAACTGATGTCCATTCCAGATCCCCCTCGAAGGCCAAAAATTTCTGCAACGGCAGAGTTGTCAATAGGTGAAACGCTCCTGTTACGTTCCTCAGTCTGTTGTTGCCACTGTGTAATTTTTTGTCTTCGATCAGGGTGGACTGGTGTAGATGCTGACACCTTCGCCTTTTCAGATGCTGACGTATGTCCGGTGTGATCCCTCTGAAGCTTGTCGAATTTTGCTTCCAAGATCTCAATATCGGTCCACATAGGTATCTGCTCCCTAAGCGCTTTGTCAATCCCGTTCACCTTATTCTGGTATATTTTGCCCGATGTCGACCAGGCTAATACTCTAGAAGTGAGTGTCCCGATCTGTCCATCACACCATTCAATTTTTCCGCGCAAAATTCCGAATTCCTCCAAGGCTTCCTTGACTACCCAGTCATTCTGTTGTTGAAGGCAGCTCATTCCGGTCCTCGTCTCCCTCAACACTGCGTTCAGCACCTGTATTTGCTCCCCGTGTCCTTCTAGGATTCGTTGTGCTAGAGCTCTGTCTGTTTGCACTTGTTGGCTGAAGATCTGACAACCAAGCCCAACGTCTTGGAATTCCTCCTCGATGGCTTGTTTCTCGCGGTTGCATACCTCGACTAGGCGTTGCATTTCTTGATCCAGACGGCTGAGATGGACATGTACTGAGTCGGTCATTTCCGTATCCTCGTCTCCCTGCAACTGCGGTCTGGCGTCCAAGTACTGCCTCCTCGATTGCTCGTACTGTTCATGTAGTTTCTACACCAATCCTGGTAAGGGCTTCGAGGGCTGTTTGGACTTGCCTACTCCAGATGACGTGGGTGCCAATGGGCCCGCTCCGTAGGTTAGTCGGCGCCTGTGACTGGCCATTGTGAAGCTGTCGAGATGGAAATGTATATGGTCCTGTGGACGGTCCTATCGGCTGAGGTTGAGTTCTCCAAAAGAATCTGCAAGTGATACAGTTTCCGTTGCAACCTTGTGTACAGTGTTCTGCGCAGAAATATTGTAATGTAGGTCCCTCCGGATGACCAGTAAACGTAATTCCACAGCAGGCTCTGTTATCGCAAACGATGCAATTCGTAGTCATTAATACTTTTGAACGTGTCCAAAATAGTATACTGTTACGGGGATACTTAACAATAAAGTATGGCCGCCTACTCCCTTAGAAGTCATATGTATCCTGCAGATAGTCTTCAGAGTCGTCGTAGTCGGATAAAACTTGGTACTTTTGGACTGGGAGGTTGTGATATTCGGAGGGAAGTTCATGAGTACAAAACCAGTGAAAATATTTGTACTCAATATCGTACGTTTGAATAAAGATACTTGCAATACGGTAGTCGTATGGAGTAATGGCTCGTTCGTACAGAGTATGTGCGTAAAAAATAATAGAATCAAGGTCTCGAAAATTCATAAAGTATATTGATAAAGATAAATATTCTTGAAGTAGAAAGCAACAATAATATTTTAGTGTCTTGTCCGCTGGTGTGTTCTGACTGTGGATTGCTGCTAGAGCTTACCTCTTTTCATTTTGTGGGTGCAAAGGTGGTTCTTTTATAGAGTGACTTACTCGTGTACTCTCTATGACTTCAGCGTTTGTACTTCGAGCGCTATCGCCTCCAATCGTTAGGCTGGTTAATCGATCTCGGTAGGTTATGCTTCTTTTCCGTTTGACGTTCGGCACTTTTCTAAAGTGCGAGGCATCCCTATAGATTATCCTCATGCTACCAGGTTTTGCCCCGTAGCACTATGCCCGTTTGCTTTTCTTCTGGTCTGTGTGCTTACACAGAAAACAGGTTTCGGCAACGACCGCTGACGCGTATATTGAACCATCACTTCCTCTTAGATATCTCGACTCAATGTTAAATCGGATAGTGGGTTACAGGGATATGTTTTCCCTCATAGACTTGCTTCGGCAACCAGCCGCTGCTATGCCACGTATCACACTTCCAATCTCGCTGGCTTTTACTCCCATTTCAGGGCTGCAGCTTATGTCGGACCAGACCACCTGCGATCTGCCGTTACTAGGGAAATCGACTCACACACAAGTTCTCAACAGGTAGATTTAACTACCGGGGCGCAGTTAACCTATGGAGTCCCTAGCCTGTATAGTTATCTCCATAGTAAAGTTCCACTTCTCGAACTCTGACGTGTATCTGCCGGAGAGTGTAGAGGCGTACCCCGCTCTAGCCGGCTGTCCCATATTGCTGATAAGGTAAAGGAGTTCTGTTCGAAAGTATCATGCACGGCTGATCCGAAAATCCCTGCAATGGCATGATAGTGCGTTGACAACTCATGATGTCTCTAACTATCGGGGGCCTAGGCATATAGTAGCATACCATCCTAAGTGTTCGAGACTGATGTCTTAAACAGCCAAGTGTCGTCACTATTGCTGTTCGATCGAGAAGGTGCATTGCCCACGCGCGGGTTAATCATTCCGCTTTGGCAGAGCTCGGTATTGGATAGGCTCATATGTCGCATAGGACTTCGTCGCTCAGAAAATGGGATAGCTGCGAGTGTGACATCGACCAGCCATAGTGACAGGTGGTCGAACGCAGATTGCCATGGACATCTTCCGTACCTCGTCCACCTGCTAAGGGAAAACCCCTAACAGGTAGACATTTGTGTAAGCGCACTTCCGTGCTCGTGTAATTGTTCTCCATAGGTTCACATCAGAGCTTCCACTCCGATCATAGGAAGGTAATTGTCAAGTGTACTTCATAACTTCCGGGCAGATCGCAGGATGGTATTCGTCAAGTGCGCTTCAAAGCTTCCGGTCAGATCACAGGATGGTAATCGTCAAGTGCGTTTTAGAGTTTCCGGTTAGTTCGCAGGATGTTAATTGTCAAGTGCGCTTTACAGCTTCCGCTCAGATCGCAGGATGGTAATCGTCAAGTGCACTTGATCAATCGTGTTTATCATTGGTGACTTCTCGTCAGCCTCGATCGTCAATGAATCGACGCATATAGTGGATGTCGATGAAGACTTCACTGGCACTTCTTGCTCGATTAGATTGGATTGTTCTTGATCGCCCGTTCGTATGCGATGGATATCTTGAAGGTGTTTCGAGGTCTTCCAGCAGTGGCCACATGGGCTGGTGATGCAGTTCTCGTGATTGATTGACCGTGAATCGTCTGTATAACGATCGCGATACGTGATGCGATTCTGGAATTGATTGACCACCGAATCGCCTCGGAATGGTCTCTGCCGTAGTCAATTGACTTCGGAATCTCCTCTGCGGCAGTCGACTGACTGGATTGACAGGTATACTTATCCTTATTCATCGTTCTAGTAATGATACTCATTGTAGGTCGAGGATAGGGTTTTCAAGTATTCAGGAGTGCCTATCATGGCAGGTAACACGTCTCTTCGAGACCAATTGACATCTAAATCATCCCCGAATTGTCTCTACTGCTATCAGTCAACTCAATTGGATCATTACTCATCATGTATCGACAATCAAGAGATAGTTCCTGGTGTCGGTATGACGTGTCGAAAAAGTAAAGATATCAGGAAATCCCGTTAGCGAAACATATCTGGTAACTGAAAAGCGAGTGTGGTGCAAGGACGAATGTCCTCATATGGGTAGATATCCATAGATACGGTTGCAGACGGGAATATGTGATAAAGATAGCAATTGTACAGTAAGGTAGTAAGTAAGATAATCTCTACTGTGCCAAAAGCACTTCGCGAGGTGATTATATATGAAGGGCGCTTACCAGGCCTCGACTTCCAAGTGCACCTGGGACCGCCATTACAGAACTGCTTTCGCACTGACTAACCAACTGTATGTCTGATCAAAAACAGATGCAATGCAGTCAGATTGCAAATCATCAAGAAGGCCCTTGAGTGTGTAGGGAGACTATACAACTTGCACCGTTTTGAAGATGATGAGTACCACATACACATTGACTGAATTCTTTTCAGATTTTACATTCATTGTATGCCAATGTGATCATACGAATGAACATGATGTGAGTTCTGAGTGCAAACTGTAGCGTCGATAACACCATCAGGAACGAGCTAGCCACTTTCTTGCGGAGATGATTCCACAATTCCTATATGTACATTTCTTCCAACGAATTCGCAAACGTGACAGACATTCACAGGACTTCAATGAATCGATTTGGGAAATGACACCCCGACACTGATTGTGTTAACATGTATGGCATTGCATTACGTATTGACTGAGTGGCAAAGATATGGAGGTTTAGCTCGAACAATGGTTGCAATCCATGCTCTCGAACTTTAAATCTGGCGCAACAGGTCTGAGTGGGAGTACAACTTCAATTGAGATCATGATGGCGGTAAGTACGTCCTTCACAATGCATGCAATTGCTCTAACAATTTGCAGAGACTTACACTGATCTCATGAATATATGGAACAATCTCCCATTTCCATTGAGACAGAAAGTAATTAAGTATATAAGGGCGGCCCTGAACAACGTCATTCTACATGACAAAGGAGCCAATAACATGCCACACGTGGCCAAGCCTCATCGCGTGGTATTAAACACGACTGCGATAGAAGCCCTGATGATGGAGCCGGATATTGAGACTCCAATGATTTCTGAGATCTGCATTCCCATTTCTAAAGATTTGTCGCTTGATGCTGAGGCTGGAATTGACGATGGAGACAATCATGGTAACAATCATGGCAACAATCATGGCAACAATCATTGCAACAATGACCATGATGACATTCACACTGCCAGGAGTCGTGCTCAGTGACAATGTGATCTCCTGCTGGATGATGACTAGGTTAAGAATAATGGGGATGAGGATAATGATAATGTCGAGAATGAGGAGGATAAGGATGAGGTTCAGGATGATGACGTAGAGTCAGAGTCTGTGGAAGACTGCGATGGGGAGAATTCACTGCATGGCTGTGTCAGTATGGAATGTGTTGGGACAGGAGGTGCAAGCGCAACGCCACTCGTTGTGAATATGTACGCGGAGTATGACTTCACGACGAAGCCCGCAAGACTTCGTCTTAAGCAGCTGATGCGCGCTGAACGTTATAGAATCCGGTGCGTGACATGGTATTTTTCCCAATGCAGCCGTTTCATGCTCGTTGGTTAAAGCTCTTAATATTCAGTTGAAAATGGCTGGCCGATTTTACCGACAGACTGATTGTCAAACCGACAGAGTAAACCGAATGTTGGAATGTTACCCATGAAACTACTCCAACTATGAACAGGATAACTGGTCAGAAATGTTGCCCCTGGCAGATTATGCCTTCAACAACTCACTCACTACTGCCACTGGCATGTCACCATTCATTGCACATTATTAGCTTGACTCTTGAACGAATTGGCCCATTGAAGTAGAAGTATTGAATTCGGCATCAAGGAAATACATTCATTGGATGTCCAGTGTGCATGACCTATGCCGAAAGGCCTTAGAAATGGCACAAGAGGCAACAGGAAGGTACCATGATAGGCGTGCTAAGGAACCTCTGAAGCATTGGGTTGATAATCTAGTAATGGTAAATGGGAAGAACCTTAAAACCAGATGCCTATCTAGAAAGCTAGATGCGAAGCTACATGGTCACTCTAAAGTGCCCAAGGTACTTTCACCCACAGCAATAAAGCTTGAATTGCCTAAGCGTTGACAGATTCATAATGCTTTCAATGTCTATCTTATCGAACCTTATCGAACTGCCACTGTCCCCATCAAACCAGCACCAGAACTCGCATCCAGTGAAGGAAATGAACTGGATTTTGATGTGGAAGGGTATGAAAACGAAACAGATTATGAGGTCGACGACATCATGGGCAGTCAGTATAGCAAGGAACGAAAGAAGGTACAATATCTGGTTAAATAGAAAGGGTATCCAGACGAAACAGATTGGAATAAGGAACCTTTTGAAAACTTTAATGACAAAAGGTTATTGAAGGACTATCATAAGCAAAACCCTCAAGCAGCTCAGGACAAGAGGTTGCACTAGTACGTTTTCTCCACTGACACAAAGGGTATTAACAGCTAGCAAGATACCTAGGAAAAGAATGTGGCTTTTGGGCACATGGGGTTATATTGTTACCATGCAGGAAAGGAGGGACTTTGGGTTGTGGGCACAAGAGATCAATTTTTACCAAAGCAACAAAAAGCAGATTAATATGATCGTTCAGAGATGAATTATATAAAGAGGGAGATAGTGTTCCACCTCACAGAGTTTGAAATCACCAAAGGACATCGATGCGGGATCACCTATGATTATCAGATGATAGCTTCATTGGGATAGTATATGTGCCATCCCTGGACATCATCAAAACTATATAGATTTTCACTTGCAATCAACGAAATCAGATGAGCGGTCATGCAGTCAACCAAACCACTGATAAGGGATTAGAGGCTGTTATTCGGATAAAGATGTGCCAGTTCATGGCACTGATAATGCGAGGACAGCTGAAAGGCTATATATACTAATACACCTGTGTTTGGGGCGTAAGCTAACACAGTCTTCTTTTTCCCTCATGATCCAATGGATACCATTTGCCTGGAAGCAAACAGATCGAAAGGATAGGATGGGTCCGGACCATAGAAGTGTGAAGGACCTTTGTCACTAAGGATGCTATTCATCTGAGATACAAATCTGAGTGGAAAGAAGCGGAAGGTCGGAAAGATTGGTCAAGGGCAGGGAGCGAATTGGTGGGAAGGAAAGGATAGGTAGAGAAGTTCATGAGAAAACCATATATAGAAGTAATTGTTAGAACGAGAGGATAGAGGTATAAAGACCTCTAGAATCGCCGAGCGTATAAGGGGAAGCTTCTGGAGGAGGAGAACAAGCCTTAACAATATATGCATTGAAAAGCCAAACATCTTTGTCTTGAATATTTATTTGTTAGTGACTTTCACATCATGAGCGAATCTTCATGACTTCCATCACAAGCACGTCCAGAAAGCAGTAAGAATACTTCTTGTACTGGTAAACCTGAGGTAATGATTAGTGTTGGCAACGAACCGGATCGGTTTGTCACGGATCGAATCAAGGTGGGGTTCGGCCAGGATCCGATCCGAGGCTTGGACGAAGTTCCGAGGTTTGTCACAAACCGGTTCGCGAACCGTCTATCTTCAAACGATAATCGGTAAACGAGTTCTTGTCCGATCGGGTCGATGTTTAGCGCATCGTGTAGCGGGAGAGGTTAGCTACATGATACACTACCAATTGAGAGGATCGGACAAGAACTCGGTTACTTATTTTTGTTCGCAGTTGTAGGTCGAAATGGTGGGGTTTGAGGCGAAAGGCTTGGCAAGGATCCGGGTTGGCTCGAACCAAACCGGTTCGTCAATACTAAGGATCCCAGGAGGTTCGTTGCCAACACTAGTGATGATTCAGGTGATAAAGTTGCGAGTGATATTCTGTGGAGTTTTGATGACATCCAGAGATGATGCTAGATCTATCCTAATATAGCTATCATCGAGTGATCATAGATGACCCCACTCCAATTGCCTTTCAGTGATGTACAACTTGTAAGGTGTAGCACTTCCTTCCTCCTAACAGAGTTCATCTCTGAACGATCATACTAATCTTCTCTTCCTTGTTTAAGTAAAAAGTGAACTTTTGTACCCAAAACCCAAAGTTGCTCCATTCTTCCTTGGTAAGAATATGACACTTTATGTTCAAAAACCACTTCCAATTCCTTGGTGTCTTTCTAGCCATTGAAAAGCCTTTAGGTGTAAAAGGTACTGGCTCTACCTCTTGTCCTTAGCTGCTTGAGCGTTCCGCTTATAATAGTCCTTCAATAACCATATGTCATCAAAGTTTTCATAAGGTTCCTCAGTCCAATCTGCTTCATCTGCATAACATTTCCATTTAAACTGATATAGCACCTTCTTTCGTTCCTTGCTATACTGGCTGCCGATGACATCCTCAACCTCCTAACTTATTTCTTATTCATAAACCTCCAGATCATAACAAAGTTCATTTCCTTCAATGGTTGCGAGTTCTGGTGCAAGTGTGATAGGAACAATGACCGTTCAATATGGTTCGATGATAGAAACATGGCAAGCATTATGGATCAGCCAACACTTATGCAATTCAAGCTTTATTACTCAGGCTGTCGGTGAAAGTACTTTTAGCACCTTATAGGGACCAAGTAAATTCGCATCTAGCTTTCTTGATGGTCGTCTGGTCTTACAGTTCTTTCCATTTAGCCTTACTAGATTAACAGCCGAATGTTTCGGAGGTTCCTTAGCACACCTATCCCGGTACCTCCCCATTATCTCTTATACCTTTTCTAAGCCCTTTGGACTTAGGTCATGCACGCGTGACATCCAATGAACATAGTTTCCTTGATGTCCGATTTATGGGGTCTGCTTCAATGGGCCAATTCTTTCAATGATCAAACCTATAATTCGCAAAGACTGGTGACATATCAGTCGCTATAGTGAGTCAGTTGTTGTAGGCATATTCTGCCATTGGCAACATCTCAGACCAGTTATCCTGTTCATAGTTGCAGTAGTTTCATTGGTAACACTCCAAGATTTGGTTTACTGTTTCCTTTTGAACATCAGTCTGCTGATGAAATGGTGAAGACATTTTCAACTGAATATCAAGAGCTTCAACCAATGGCGACCAAAACTCTGATGTGAATCAAGAATCTCTGTTTCATACTATGCTCGATGGTAGACCATGAAATCTCCATTCTTCTTGCAGAAAGATCTTAACCGGGTGTGTGGCTTTCTTCTCACCATCTTTCTGTAGTATGAAGTGTACCATCTTTGTGAATCTGTCAACGATAACCCAGTCTGATGAACAAGCATCACATATAGGTCAATCGATAATGAAATCTATGGAGATTGAATCCCATGGATGGTACACTAGTTCGAGAGGTTGTAGAAGTCCGTAGTGAGCGTGATGAGCTGCTTTGATCTTCTGTCATTCAGGACATGAGCGGACATAGTCTTCGATGAATTTCTCCATCTCTGGCCAAAAGAAGTTCCTGTGAACCAGTTCGATTGTCTTGTCCTGTCCCTAATGATCTGCTATAGACGAATTGTACTCTGCTTTGTATGTCTGTTAACGTAACTGCCCAACATCTGGAATCCACAGTGTGCCTTTGTAATAGAAGGCTTCGTTTAAAAACGAGGTGTCGGGGATTGAACTACCTTCGATTGCTCTAATATATTCTTTCTGCCATGCATTGTCATTATTTGCAGAGCCTACCACTGCTTATAATAACCACGAACTGAACTTGACTACTGTGATTGACCACGACATAGCAGAAGAAATCATTATTTGTTCACCTCGTCGCTTGGCTGCTGTCAGCTAAACTGTTTCCCCTTCAGATTTTAACAACTGTTCGGGTTTCAAAATGCAGTGAATTGGTTGATTTTTGTTTTCTTTGATACTACTTCCCCCCTTTACAGGGTTGTACTCTGAACCCCTAGATAATGTATCAGGTTTCCCATTTGCACTGCCTGGTCAGTAGCATATCTTGAAATAATAACTAGATCGTTCCTCTGCGGAATAGGCTTGTGTCTGATTCTTTATCTTAGTCTGGGTGTTGTACTCAAGATTCTTGTAAGCAGGAAAGAAACTTGTTATATGGGCTGCACCTTCGATGTAACGTCTCCAATCCTTGAAGGCAGATACTATTTCTAGCATCTCCTAATCATGAATATCATAGTTAAT
Organism: Wilcoxina mikolae CBS 423.85; assembly: GCA_014904905.1. Classification (NCBI taxonomy): domain Eukaryota; kingdom Fungi; phylum Ascomycota; class Pezizomycetes; order Pezizales; family Pyronemataceae; genus Wilcoxina; species Wilcoxina mikolae. The sequence continues at coordinate 275,040 of MU122186.1, read as the reverse complement.
TTCTGCCTTATTCATCATTTGAGTGTGGTAGACCACAGGACGTAATCATCTATCCATCACTTGGGTCCAGAACCGCGCTGATGGCGAAGTCACTAGCATCAATCTCGACCACCACAGGATGCTGAGGTTCAAGGTGACGAAGGATTGGTTACTCAGTAAAACACTTTTTTAACAAATCGAAGGCCTGTTGACATCTTGGATTCGCCTTCCAATTGAACTGTTCACTATTCCGCTTGGTTGGGTCTGTCAATGGTTTGCAGATTCACAAAAAGTCCTTGATGCAGTGTGCATAAAAATTGAAAAATCCTAGGAATGACTGAATGTCCTTGACTGAGTCTGGCGTTTCCCATTTCACGACAGCCTAAACCTTGAGTTCTTCCATGCGGATACCTTTTCCCGATATAATATATCCCAGGAATTCAACTTGTTCTTGATGCCATTTTCACTTATCTGGTACTATAGCTAAGTTGTTTTTCTGTAATCTACGAACGACTTCTCTTGTCAATCATACATGCTCTTTTTCATCTTTGGTATATATGAAAACATCATTTATATAGACCACAACACCATGATCGATTAGATTTCTCAGGATCTTGTTCATCTTATCATGTAATGAGGCTACCACATTTTCCAAATTCCAAAGAGCATAACCAATTATTCATAGTATCCATACCTCATACGAAATGGTTTTTTCCATTTGTCACTAGGCTTTATTCGAATGACATTATATGCAGCTTACAGGTCAATCTTCGTACAGAACCTGCAGCCAATAACTCTGTCCCTGAGTTCGTTCATAAATGACAAAGGATCATCAGTAAAAACTAATTTGCTTTCTGACATAATACGGTACGGTCGAAACCATTCTGAACGTTCTAAGCATCACTGAAACTTGATCCTGTGCTGCCACCCTCATCATACAAAATTTATACTCAAAGCATTTCAAATTGTTGTCCCCAAGTTCGTAACTCACTGAACAACATTCATTATCAATTCTTAAGGTTCTCGCTCAAGATTTGGTTCCCATTTATCCTGATCTCATGATAATATCAACTTATGTCATTATTATCAAATATTAGTATACGCGATTCCATATATCGTCGTGAGAGGTGTACATTTCACACTGCAATGTCTAATATATACTAAATATACAAATTTCTTCCACAAATAAAAGTGATCAACTTATATAATTTGTGCAATGATGATATCTAGTGTCCTATCTACTCATACAATAAATTGAATGCATCAAAGGCAATAGTATTATTTAAAAACCATTGACTAATAACTGGATCAGCTGAAAATGAAAGCATATGGGCTGCACACTGAGTCATGTGTAAAAGGATGACATATGTCGATTCAACACCAAAAAGTGGTTTTCAAAGATAACTACTGTCCTTCAAAGGCAATGTAGGTGTCTGATCTCGCTGCTCACCAATCACCAGCCCCAGATCATCGCGCATTGGGCCTGCAACCAGTGTGGTAAAAAGGTCCAAAAGTGATCGTTGATTTTACTCCGTATACGCTATGACAAAAAGATATCGTAATCTCGCTGGAATTCATTCTGTTGATGACATGGACTGTGCCTGCGTTCCATCCCAATGTAAAACTGTATCCTTTTGGGGAGGCTTATGCTGCCTCCATTGGTTGGTTTCAGTGGATCGTACAATACGAATGGTCTGCTTGTCCCCTTGAAATGATTTTACTTGAATGGCTGCAGAATCATAACAACTGTATATTGCGTTTTGTGGACAATGAAATTCTTCTTCGTTATTGAAATATCCGGAGAATTTACCATATCTTTTGAAATACCATACGAGGTGATTTTGATGTTTCCCATTTGTCATTCCACACCACAATTAGAGGTATGCAAGAGTCTTGATTCCTGGCCGCTAATTGATAATCATTTGAATTGCTGGTGATGTCGGAAATAGATTTTGATTTTCATGATGACTTTTTTCGGTGTTGAGATTTAGATCATTGAATTGGAACACCTCGTTCCGGACTCTTTTGCGTAATATCTGGAAAGATGCGTCATGGCAGTTGAATTGGCTGTACTCATGTTTCAAGTTCATCATTGCCTTTTTCAGTAGTTCAGAGCTTACATTTGATAATTGCCCTGGATGGCGTATGTTATCTGAAAAGTGTTTCAACAGATGCATCGTGACAAAGTTGAAGTCAGACTCATCACTCAAGTGCGACGCTATGTCTGAATAGATTTGAATTTTGCCTTCGTCAATGCGATAACATCGTGCCACTGTGGAACAATGTGACCTTGCAGGATCATTGTTGCGCCCATATTGCAGATCAATGGCCAGCTGCTTTCGCAGAGCTATGGCAACCTTTTTGGAAGACCTTTTGGCATGAAAATGACTACAGACATCTTTGTGAAGATCAAATTCACTGAGAGAGTCTTCCACATATTTGATTGTCTCATTGGTATTGGTGTGATACTGAGTCATGATGTGAAAGTAGCTGAGGTTTTTGACACAGAGTATGGCAGATTTGAATGGACCTTGCTACTCTGAAGAAGGATTGAAAAGCATCGTCGCAACAATCGGAACAATAACACGGCATAATGCTTTCCTCTTATTGCCACTCCATCGTATCACAGCTGTGTAGGGCTTATTGAATTGTGACAATCCTACATAATGAGACATTATTGCCCAAAGATCATTGAGTCGGTCAATTCTTTTGTGAAACTCCAGAAATTGCAGTATCTGCTCGATCAAATGCTTCAGAATACCGAGATATATAGCGGGTAAAATATAAGGTATGGTCAATGTATGTAAAGAAACGCATTTCATAATCCAAAAGATACCTTCCGTCATCGCTATGCCTTAATCCATAAGATAATAATATGAATAGTTTTGGTCTTGATTATCGAATCAAGTGGCTTAATCATCTTTTGGAAATATGGTCGATCATCACAGTGTTGCCAGGGAAATAGATTGCCCTCTCCAAATGACAATGTCGGGGCTTTACCCACCGGGCAATCTGGCTGTTTAATTGCATGGAGGTGAATATTTTGAAAGTAAACGGCCTTTCAAAAACAGATGATTCGAAAGCGTTGTCGCATTTTTTCGTCAGCACAGAGTATGGGTTTTCTTTTCTCGAAAACAGCTTTAAGAGAATCATAATTAATCTCAAAAACCTGTCTAACTACTTCCCCATTGTATTCTTGTTGTTCTTTGATAGCAGCTGTTTTTCCACGACCACAGTGATGATGCTTCAGGGGTACTGGAAGCAGGGTGACGATGAGACTGGCAAAGATCGAGGCCTCTAATTGAATTGTCAAATTAATTTTTCCAAGATTGAAGTAGATCGGCCATTCCTTTTTATCCCCAGATTATTTGGTCAAATGCTTTTGATCAGAGGTGCAAAAGATTGGAACAAGAGTGGAGCCGATAGGCTTTTTCAACTGTCAAGAAGATTTAATTATGACGATGCGTCAACGAAATAAAAACTCTTACATGCTCATTCCACCACTGATCGTATTTGTGAACTTCAGAGTATACTCTCTCACCCAATTCATTATAATTCTTAATCGGTGAATATACCATATGCTTTTCAAATGCAGATTGTTGGAGTAGAAATGCGATGCAGTCAATAGAATCTTGATAATAAAAATACATCTTTACATCATCACATGACGATTATGAATCGACAGGACCTGCATAACTGACTTCACCAGATTTCTATTGGTCATTTCCAAGTGTATAGGTCACTTCATTGATTTTCGTGTACAGAGTAAATGCAGATGTGAAGTTCATATTTACCCTCTGAAGCTGCTTCAGCTCATCGATGACAACCTCACTTAGTTTGTGCTTGACAGACTAGGGTGCCAAACGATATTCATACTCTCCAGAAAATCGTACCCATTGGTCGATTTTGACGTTCAAATGTTGAAATAACCATCTATTGTCTTTTCCGCTTTACGCGAGTACAATGTCATCATTTGTTGTTCATTTGGCTCAAATGTCAGCTGTAGTAGATCCGTGTCGCCATTGCTATTGTCATCCTCATCACGTGTAGAATTATCATCGGAACATTGAAACAGAACATTTGGACATAGACAGAAATAGTCTGGAAGTTGGGTATCAATATCGGCGGTAATTGTGTATCCTTCGTCTGGAATCTGCTCCAGAGCCATGTAATTTACCCTTTTTGAATGGTGACGTCAGAGGTGATTGATGTATAAACTCGTGAAATAGTAAACTTTATTGCAATAATTGCAAAGTGTAGAATTGATCAAACTGATTGGATATAAATTTGGTCGTCCCAATGATGACATGTGTAATGGAGAAAAAATGTACTTATTTTGGTCAGAGATATCCAGTAGAACCCCTAACCTCATCTTTCCTTTTTCGGTGAAAGGGATCCTATTGAACTTTTGCTTCATCCTCACCAGCCGTGAGCAATCATCAATTGTGTTATAGTCATTGCAACTTGGGATTCAGTTGAAATTCCTGCCATATGATAGACGTCAATTCTGCACATTGTGAGGATCTCCTCGATACTAAACTCGGCATTTCCACAGTAGGTAACTCTCCAATGGACACTGCATTTGGTACCTGACCTGAATTCGTAGCAAATGGGTTTCGACTTGACTGAGTAGGTTCTACATTATCGTGGTACAGAATCATTGCGGGGTGACGTGTGAGGAGGTAGATGTCTAACAATTAGATATTTGTTGACAAGACACTGATTTGAATATTTGACACATCAAAATTGGCATTACAAAGTGGACATTGCATCAATTCTTGGCTGCCCCAGACCAGGTTTCCGGAAGTCAACTTCACCTAGTCAGCTCGATCACTATGGGATGAGTGAACAGAACTATTTAATACTCCCATCTTCCGCCTACCCTCCATTCTACTTCTAGTTACCTTTTTCTCCTCATTACTCCATATCATCATAACCTTCATCTCATTTCAAGTTCATATCGCCGATGTTCAATTCCATCTTTACAACCTTTCGAAACTCACCTCTATTGTTTCGTATCCATTTAGCACCCATTCTCAATTTAAATTCTTTCGCCCTGTTCGAACAATGAACTTCGTCGTTAGACATACTAACTTTGTCTAGATTCTGATTCAACAACTGAAAGTATGTGATGCAGAAAAGGGTATTAGGGAATCTAATTGAACATTGAATGAATTGGGGCTCTACAAAGAGAAGGAAACAACAGGCAAGAAGGTCAATCGCGTCATAGAGTCAGTTTTTAGGATCGCTTCGAGCCTTGGTATCCATGGTAACAAGAAAGCAAGCAAAGTCGGATGGGATAGCATGATCAAACAATACATGAATTCAATCCCCGATTTATCAGGTTATAGAGTGCGATTTCGTCGATGGGAAGCGGATCCTAATACCAATAATGTTGATGGAAGAAAATTCAAAATTGCTATTGATGATATTGTAGAAATAGCCATCAGGAGGAGGAAGGATAAATCCCCAGTGGAGATTACACAAAAGAGAAAGCGAAACGTTCAATCAGGTATGTTCTGTGTCATTGTGATCACTTTTTAAAAGCTGACAAAATTCGATGGTTATGAGGACATAACGCAAATCAAGCGTTGACGTCTAGGAACCCCTCCTGATGAGGAAGTGTTGAATTACACTATTGTATACATTGATCCTGCCACGGCACAGAAACGCAATGGAGATATAAACTTCTGATGGCAATGCCCCAACAAGGATGGCCTTTCTTTGTTCACAGTGTTTGCGAGGGTCATCGAATCTACGATATTGGTCGTTGTAAAGACGGTAATTGAAGGGATGTCTGATCCCTCACAGAGAATCCGCGGATTGTGGGGCATCAGATGTGAGCTGGGTGACGATGATGGATTGCTAGTAGGAGATGTGGCTTCCATATATAACGACAATACAATACTTGCATGGCATCGATCGATGATCCTTTTTGGAGGTCCAAATACTTTATTGCATTCTGCCGCGAATCGACGAGATTCAGAATACTCCAATTCTTGCAGGCAGGTCATTCCTATTTCTCGACTAAATTCTTCCTCAGAAGTAAGAGATCTTCAATGATATATGCCAAGAATCCAATGACAAATTGGCATGTTCCAGTTCCAGACCTTACAGCCATCCAACGTCCCTAGCGTATCTCGTGGCCTGGGATAAACTTATTCACAGCAAGCTTATTTGTCAAAAACGATATTTGACGATTATTCAGAACAGAGGGCAAACCATTTTGAGTGACGACTATCTACCTCCCAATCGTTGGGAGGCAAGTATCAATTGGTAGCACGATGATCAGTATTTGGTTAACACTTCACCTCCAGGATTGGAAGCCCATCTGAAGCCTAATGAAAAGTGATAGAAAAACTGAGACGATGGAAATTGTCACTGGCTATTTTCTTCAGGATTTGGCTGTGAATAGATTTTGGCTTGGATTATCATTGGCTTGATTTTTGCTTGGCATTTGTTTACTTTTTGTTTGGTTTTTGATTTTATTTATGTGGGGTAATTGGATAGCAATGGAATAGGTTTTCTTTTCTTATACAGTGTTGGTGTTGTTTGAATTACAATATCTGTTGTCGCATTGACGTTTTCAATTATAAGCTTAAATGCTCTAATATATATCAATTTTTGGTGTGCACAATTTAGTGTCTTCGCTACACCTAATGGGATTTCAGACGCTAATTGATGTTCAAACACAGTTGGCCATTTCAAGCTACCATGCCGATGTGATCAAACACAAAGGCAATTTTCAATTCAAATGTTGTTGTCAGAATGACAAATTTCTTGGTTTATACCATAAATGTATACTACACTCAATTGCCTATACTATACATATACACCGCACCTTGGTGCTCATGGTGTTTCAACCATAATCTGGTCAGTAGTGTGTAGCCCAATGTTCATGAGGACGATTGTCGCGTTTTAGATTTATAACAACTCTGTAGACTAACCTCTTTTCAAGCAATGGAACGTGTTCTGACAGGATCGACCAATATCTGGGGATTTGTTTGACAGGTAGCTGCCTCAACCATAATGGTTGATCTACAATACAGAACATCCATCCGATGACTATTATTGTCTTATCTTTTACACTTTTCATACATTCTGTATTTTGATTAATTTAGGCTTTTTATATTTCATATATTCTGTCATTATTTCCAATCGAATGACTCATAGCCGCAAGCATTCTCCACCTCCCTCCAATTTAAGGCAACGACCATCCAGACAAGACGATAATGGCAATAACAAGGTCACAGAAATTCCAGATACCAAAGATTATCGCCACCTTATCGAAGAAAATTCATAATTCTCCTTTCAAAGATGTACTATCAAGCGCTCCACTTTTTGCCGACCAACTCCTCCTTGAACCTAACCTCACACCACGAGTTGAAGAGAGGTCAATATTGAAATCGATCAAGATCATAAGGAGGAGCAAAGTACCCCCACGATTTCTTGCAAGCAGGTATGAACTCAGATAATGAGTTGACAATTGTGGAATTGTAATAATTATTATAGTGCATGACACATAAGGAAAGGGGTGAGCACTGTGCGGTCTTGAAAGAGCTCTGGAAGGAGCAGAACCTATTGACAAGGTGATAGAACAAATAGTTGGAGCAGAATACCGTATCCAACAGATGCTTTCCAGTATCAAATCATTGGTTCTTGCCGAAGTGAAGCCCATCACCAGCAGATATATAATGTTCAAAACCCTTTCGCCACTAATGCTGTCCAGACAGCCCAGATCCACTCATGGTGGTATCATTATGTTACAAAAGTCGATCTGGCAATGAGAAACACCAGCTCTCCTCGTGCATACATTTCAGTGGTATTTATTTCATCTTCTCTACGACAATTTTAGTCTGACAAGATATTAATGCCCTCAGCAAGATTACCTCCTCACGCTCAGCAATGGTCTATAAGGGCAAGAAAAAGGTGGATTGCTTGTATGGCTTCAGAAAAATACACCAGGACAGAATCGAACAACGTATTGCACACCACCTCGCTCCAGACTGATTCAAATGATCTGAGCGAATGAGATTGGTATGTCTTTAATGAAAGTAGAAATTTGTTGTCTAATATATCTTTTTAGGATTGCAAATATCGTTTTACAGCGATCGAAATCGTGAACCTACTATATCAGACATACTTTGCAGGAGTAAGACAATTGGGAATGAAAGACCATAGAATGATCGATATGTTCAATTCGATGTTCATTGTACTTGCTGCCACCACGATGTACCATTGCCATGGAGCATGGAAAACCGGGATAAACAAGGTATCAGCTGAGTTTGGCCCCTGTGGAGGTGCATATCGTGAGATCACATTCAATCACATTTGATTATGACTACAAAAAGGTTGCTACCTAGTTGTATTTTGTCGTCTCGAAGCCAAGTTCCTTTCAACCACCTATGCAGTACAAACCAACACGATCGAAGACACGATAATAATGACTTGTCTAAGGCAGGAATGCACAGGAGCTGTTGAAATGAATGTATCAATGCCGTACAAGGACCAGGGAGTACATGAGAAGGAGTACCTGTGATATGTCCCTGAAGAACTTGCTGATGATTTCGACAACACATTTCGTCGTATGACTGCCGAAGTTGAAGCTGCGCAATCTGCACTCCTACCAAGTCGCATTCGACATAATATCATCTCCAGTACTGTTGATATCAACGGAATCAGCAACACCAACACCAATATCAATGACAATTGCAATGACGATTTCAATGTTGCAGACACCAAAAAAGTTACTTCAGAGGATTGTGGAAGCTTTGACTTCAACATATCTGGCATCAATGACTGTTGAGAGAGCGAGTGTGGGTATCTGACTTAGGGAATATACATAATGGAGAGGTGACACTTAATTTGGTCTTCGCAGTATGGTTCTTGGGTTCTTAAGATCGCCGAATTTGATTTTCATAATCCTTGCACAGACACTTGTAATCTTTAGTATAGTAACTGTCATCGGTCAGTGAGCACAATATACAATTAAGGGTTTACTGAAAAAATATTTGCGATGACCATTTGTGATGTCAACTGGTGAGAAATATGACAATATATCATCTGCCAACCAAAATTATTATCATGAGAATAGATACTATCTTAAATGAAATGAACATTCTTATCAATTTGAGTAAGTTGAGGATGACTAATATTGTAAGCTTGGAAAATTATGAGAGTGTACGAAATGGCCATAAAAATTTAAAGTGGTTTGAATAAAGCCAATAAAGGCGTATTTGAAACATCTCAACAACGAAGACAAGACAATTGTTTTTTGCATCAAAAGGGGTGACAAACCCATTTGGGCCCATGGCATTTGACTTCACCCAAGTGTTGACGAAAGTAGCATGGAGAGTTGGCGGAAATCAAAGCACAACCAGAGAGAGTATAGATGGGACTCTTGCACTAAGGTTGTTCCCCTTCTTTTAAGTCTATTGCATGATCAAACGAACGTTGTGGCAGAAGAGCTTTGACAGTTTCCCCATTGAGAACTGACTGAAAATCTCGATATTTCTATGGAATTCGCTTAACCCAATCGATTTCAATTTGGTTTGGTGCATTAACATGCATAGATCCAATTACTCTGATTCAATGCCGATCGGTACCAAACTTGAGGATGCTGTCGTCATAGTCAATCGAGAATGTACTAACAGCTGCCTTTGTACAATGATGATAACAATGTCTCGATGTGAATTGGGGTTTATTATTTTCTTCAGTGACTCGTCTAAGAGCTCAATGCTTGACGATCTACCATTAGGGTAACATGATATCAGTTGCTGATTCCATAGGTTTATTTTCAAAGCATTCTTTGGTATAATGGCTTTCATACTGAAGAGTAACTGGCAAGGTATATTTCCATCCAGCCCTTTCAACAATCTCGCCATTGATGTTCTCAACTGACTTCGGTTCTGATCGAGTACTCTATAGAACACGATTAGTCTCTGCCCACTGTTTTGACATCACTGGTATATCACAACCTGTATCCAGAAGGACCCTCACTAGGACATTGTACTTGTCCTTTAATGATGCAAACATACGTACTGTGGGTCTTGAACCGGTCTTTGGTTCTGGGGGTAATTGCTTTGTCTTCTTGAGTTGAGGTGGAGGTGCTTCAGCCAAGACCTTGCGTTTTCTCTTTGTTTGTGTAGAATCCACAATGAACTGGCTTTCGACAGAGTTCCAGCCGTAACGGATTGTGATTCAGCAGTGGATATTTTTGTACAGATGGTAATACCGTTTTCGAAGAGGTAATAGTATTATGTTTGCACTAGGGTACTATATGACCAATATATTTCGAGTACGGAACTGATCCTCAGGCACCCTTTCTCAAAAGAAAGGAATCGTTTCTCATTAAAATTAAACACAAGATTTAACAGCCTGTGGGTGTCTATACCCAAAAGGAAAGATTGTATCCTATAACCAAAGGAAAGGCATTTGAAACCCAGCATCTGTCAATCGTCAATTTCCATACCATCAGAATGTACATCTTACAACCTTCTTCAGGCTACGTAAGTTGTAGACGCAGTAATCCTGTCAGCCAAGCTCCTTGGTCTAAACCTTGAACTGGAGACTCTAGTCTCCTGCTTCGGAACTTCCTCCTTCTCTATAGTGTGCTATTTTTTCATGCTAGATGAAGCCTTTAAGGAATGCTTGCAAAAGAACTATCGATCATGGTCTGAATATCCATAACGCTTGTATTCGTTGCGTTTGGCTCCGGCATCTTGTAAACTTTCAAAAATACCCATAAGGGCTTCGGTCTTATCAGAATAAATAGACTTCGGACCCTTTTTCTCATTTCGAGGTTTTTTAGGATCAGGATTTTTGTCTTTTTCTTGGTTCATATTCTCATTCTTGTCTTTCCCCTGGTGCTGATCTCAATTCTGCTTGTTTCCCGTTTTGCTTTGGTAATTGTCACGTTTATGATAATACCTATTGTTTTCTGCCAGTCGATCTTCATATCATACACCCACTCAGGTCATTAACTTGATGAAAGATATGTCATCTTGGGGTAGTTCTTCTGCAGTTGACATGCGATCCAGAATTTCTTTATTCATTCCATGTTTGAGGCCATTAATATAGGAGGTGCCGCCGAGACATACTTGGAAGTTGAGGGTTTCTATCTTCATTAGTTAATCCTGAATAGTTCCAGTTTATTTCAGATTGTTCATCTTTCTCAAGCATTTCTCTTCTTCCTGCTTATCGATGAATCTATCTTGCATAGATCTGGTAAAAGACTTACAGTTATGTACCTGAAAGAACTTCTTCATGTCTTTTTTGCAGTTATCATACCAGCCTAGGGCCTTGCCTTCTAAGAGGCCACCTATCCAAATGATTTTATCAATGTAATCTTGGAATTCTTCACGGAAATACTGTAGATATCGTTGCACTGATTGAATCCACCTTCGATAAATTTCTTTGGGGTCCTTCTTATATCCTTTAAAGACAGGCAGTATTTTAATTTGGCTTTTCTTGGAGGACCTTGCTGGTATGCAAGGGTTCATCAGGAAAAGATCCCTCCGTCCGGATGTATTTGTCACGTCTTGACGTTGATGCTGCACCAAGAGCGCCTGGATTGTCGGTTGGCAGGGTAACATGTAAGTCCGCAACCATACGATGTGAGGCACTGCAAAAACAACTCCTGGCGCTGGTATTCACACGGTCGCATATCACTTCCCACAGTACCTTGGGATGCTTAATATACTGTGTTCTTCATCTGGCCATTGCAATTGCATGGTATTTGGTATTCGGTGGCAACAATACTCTGGGCATTTAAAGGACGATGCTATGCTCGGCATATTTCATCATAAGGTCATTTTCCATAGAAATCCACTTTGCTTGTATTCATGTCTTGGCTGGATGCAAGCAAATGGAAGGTCTGCCTATCGGTACTGGGTACACAGTGGCAACACTGTTCTGGATATTGTAATGACGATACGATGCATGTTATATTTCACTATATGGTCGTTTTCCATGGTGAACAACTTTGCTTGCATTCATGTCTTGGATGGACGTAACAAACTTGAAGGTCTGCCTAATAAGTCTATTTACAGTTCTAACACCTTACAGTTCTAAACACCATTTATACCCTCAGCACCGCTATATTCAACTCGTCCTCCAGTATCTAATAAATATCGTTCCAGGTTGCTAGATCTATATGACTGTTGACTGTCCATCCTCTAATTTCCAACTTCGATAAAATGGCCTCCTCTTGAATTCGGTGAGACACTACCACAATATTTCCTGCACTAATAACTGCGTATGCACCTCAAGAAGATGGTTTTACTATCCTGACTATCTGTAATGGCCTTACTGGCATTCCACCAAGGGCAGAATTCTTTACTTCAATGTATGCTAGGTAAAAGTTATTCGTGCCGTACGAATGGACAACTCGCAGCGTTAATAGAAGACGCATATGGTGCAGTACACATCCCTGCAGTACCCTGTGAGACAGCCCCTGCCCCTCCTTACATGGCGAAGTTTAAACCGATACCCAGTCATGGCAGGCTGCCCCAGTATACCATTCTTAATCTCCAGTACATCTGAGCTTCCGAATGATGCGCTTAACATGCATCTTGGGTGATTCTACGTCCAATACATGGTAAATTGAGGTAGCACTACTTAAGAGATCATCCGAATCGATATTTACCTACTTAGGGTGTAAAAGATAACTGGTGGCATCGTATAGACCATTTCGGAGGCTGTTGTCACTAAATGTTTTGAAGAGGCCTTGAAAGTCCTTGATGTTTTCATTTCCATTGGGCTGCTGAGGAGATATGAACCTCAATAAACGTCGTCAACTGGTACTGGTTGCTTCCCATGTGACATCGGTTGTTGTCTGTGGAGCAGGTCATTTACGATTACATTCGTCACAATGGGTCTTTCTGACAGCGATTGCATCACTCCGAAGGTCTTAGTTGATAATATGAGTTTAGTAATCATCCGTCTTGTTGGAGGCATTAATCCCGTCATTCATGTGTTTGCGGTGAGAACTTTCTACGATCTCCTTCGACCACTGTTTAAGCCAACCGTAACATTGCATCCGCTCTCGGAAGTGCTGAATGAGATGTATCTTGGGATAGTTGAAGTTGCTACCCTCTTCAATTTATTCAGCCATTTCTCCATTGATAATACAATTTCAGGCGTCTTGAATGCGTGGTCGAAAGGCTGCCATTTTCTTCTTGTTTCCTCCAACTCGGAACCCCACTCATCACCCAATTCGGTTTGTCTCTCTTTGGCCTCTGGTACAAGTCATTTACCAGCCCTGAATTGTTGAAACACATCCTTCGATTCGTAAAAGCGATATAGAGCATAGTCCATGAGGTCTAGCGTTTCATCATCATGAGAGTCATACTGGCAATAGAAATAGTACTCAATAAGAGAGCGGGAGCACTCAACTGCACCATCAAATACACTGCGCTGAGAGGGGATTGGGTCCTGCAGAGCATTGCGTATGACACCCACAACCTATCGTGTTATTGTCTTAATTCTCCTCCGTTCCAATGTCAAACCATGTCATATGTACATCTGGGCTTCGTCATATCAAGGTTTGCAGGCACCCAGAGCCAAATATCATCGAACTTGTCAAGCTGCATATCCTGCTTGTCAAATTCATGAAGCCATGTCAGGAAATGCTTCAACATCCCAACTGGCATCGTGTGGAGTAGATCAGGCTTGCGAAGATCAGATGTAATGCAATCAAGATACCATAAGAGGTGGAAACCTGTATTGACATCATGCTGTTTGAGATTGGCGATGCACTGGGGTGTGTCTGAATCTGACAGTATACGATAGATATTATGATCTTGGAAGTTGTGTTGCTCATATCGGCGGGGTAGATTATCCATTTCCCGCATGGGGTATTCGCACCAGTAGCATACACCATCGTTGATGTTGTGAAGGTCACGGTGCTCAGGGTAATCGGCCATCAATGCAGCCAGTTTCGAATAACAATTCTTGGAGTTGCCATGGGCACAGCGGGCATAGATGGTGCAGGTTTCGCAATTGAGTAGGGGTTGCAACACCTCTTGCCGTACGTTCTGAGAGACTATTCGGTTATGCTCCCTCTGAGCATTTCTTCTTTTTTTTTGTTTTTTGTTTTAATGATACTGTATTCACTCTATTTAGAGTATAACAGGACCTTCATCTCTGCCGCCTCCGGGCAAGCCGGTTATAGGGCGACGCTCCGTTCCTGCTACCCATCGTTCCCATCTGACAAAGAAAAGTGCAAAGAAAGTGAAAAGATTGGTAAGGACAAAAGAAAGAAGCCGAAACGAAAGACCCTCAAACCATCTCACTTCTCCGCTTGCTCATTACCCGGCTGTGGATTCGACCAATCAAGTTGCTTGCGTCCAACCAAGCTGCTGAGACATGGACGCAAGAAAAGTGAGCTCGTTTCCCGGCTGTTGCTTTGACCAATCAAGAGTCTTGCATCCAGCCAACCTGCCAAGACACGGATGCAAGCAAAGTGAGATCGTTATCCGGCTGTTGCTTTGACAAATCAAGTTGCTTGCATCCAGCTAACCTGCCAAGACATGGACACAAGCAAAGTAACTGTTTGTTTTTCTTTCTCCGCTACTCACTTGCATGGGAACTTTTGAACGTCAGTAGCTTCCAGCAATTCCATCACCGTCTGATCACACTTCTCCATGAGAAACTGCTCAGAGACCTGTACGTGTCGGCATCTGCCCGCTTTCCAGCCTGTCACCGTCACCACCGCTTTCCACAGCGCTTTCTTCTGGTCTTTCCATCGGCTGCAGTGGCGGAATTGATGCTCTTGTGTCTGCACTACTCTGCCTCCACACCACCATCATTTGTGGTCGTCTCAGTGCCCGAACCACTTTAAGTACTTGACCACTGGAGCATGCCCACTCTTCAATTGATAGAACCTTGTGACTAACCACTTCACACTTGTGATCAGGTAGGTCTCTTCCTCTCCGCCTTGCCCTTGAATCTATAGCCGAAGTGCTTGCTGCACTTGTCAGTCTCCCACTGTGTTTTGCGGGCGATATAGCCTCGGTCATTCATTTGGTTCTATTTGCAGCCGAGGTGTATACTTGTTTCCGTACCATGCCTGCTCTGCGTACTTCCCGGGCCAGGTTTGCTTGGCGATGTGCTTCTTCATTCCCTGGGATGCCCGTGTGTCCCGGGACCCAGTGGATCACCGTTTTCATTCCGTACTCGGGATGGGTCCTTTCATTGAGGTTAATCCATCTGGCTAGTAGTTGTCCTGGTCCTGGATCTAGATGCTCTGTTCGTTGGATGGCTACCTGTGAGTCGCTGCAGACTGCCACCTTTGTCACGCTGTTTGCCTGTAGTATGTCTCTTTTCTTGACTGACTGCCAGAGCCCTAGTCCGATTGCCCACAGCTCTGCATGGAAGAACTCCATTCGTCTGGTGCTCATGTTGATGCGGAAGTACTTCCAGCCGTCTCTGTGCTTGCATACTGCTACAGCTCTCCTTCTCCCATTGTCAGTTCGCTATCCGTCTGTCCACCACATCCAGACTCCCACTCCTACTTTGGCCTCTTTCAGCTTGGACCCTTGGCACGCATTTGCCAGCCTGACTGAGAATTGTTATTGCCTGTACTCCAGGGCTACTGGCGCAGGTATGAGCCCTGAGTGTCGCATAAGCGCACCTATTGGGGTCGTGGGCAGGGCTCCTAGGGTTGATCTGGCTAGTTTTCTTGAAAAGAAGTTGGAGGTCATCTCATCTGCCCGTTTCTTTCGGGTCCCACCAGAGCGCACTCCCATAGAGGGCGACAGCTTGGATGCCAGCTATTTGTACAGCTCTAACCCACACTGGAACGATCCCGTGCACACTTGTTATCGTGCGGAGTCTCGCTTGTGCAGCTCTGGCCTTCGTTAGGCATCAGTTGTGGTGCTCTCTGAATGTCAGGTGCGCATCCATCCAGACTCCGAACCACAGTGTCGCTTCTTTGTTAAACCGAATGACGCCGTTTTGTACCTTGATTCTGCCTGTGAGTTTTGGCCGAAGGTGCTTCTTATGTCACCGCCTGCGTGTATACGGTGCTGCTTCCGTGTAAGCCATGTCAAACAGGAGATCCCGTTTCCTGGCCCATTTGATCCTCTCCGCCGCGCAGGCTTCGAGCTTCCTAACAACCTGGTTAACGTCCTTTCTGATTGCCACCCACCCGAAGTCATCCACTAAAGAGTGTCCTTGGAGTCCTTTGACTCTCTCTTCCACCCACTCTGTCATCCCATTGGTATATATTGTGAAAAGAATTGGTGACACAGGAGAGCCCTGCGGGACACCTGCTTCCACCTGATGGCTCTGCATTACATTCCCCTCGATCACCATCTGCACCGTACTTTCACAGAGAAAACTTTCAGTCCATCGTATGAGGTCTGCATCTATCCGCTTGGACTTCATTGCAACTACCAGACTCCCTCTTGCCACGCTCGGAAATGCTGCCATTATGTCCTTTTAAAGGACGCCGGCGATGTTGACTTCTTTTTATGCCATGTGCACCCTGTCGACCATGATGGCTGCAGCGTTGATGGCTAACAGCCTCTTTCCACTGCCAAACTGGCCCTCACTTAGTAATTCTCTCCTGTATGCTTCCTGAGACAATAACTTGGCAACCACTTTTTCAACCACTTTGCCCATTCAGCTGAGCAGGGAGATTGTACGGTACGACTTGAGTTTGGGGTATTCACCTTTTCCTGGCTTTCGGATAACTTCCCGACTTGCACACTTCCACACAGCTGGATACCGACCAGTCCAGAGGGCTGCCCTGGTTATTCCCAAGATTCTCGCTCTGTTCCACCTCCAGAGAAGGTGGATGGCCCTGAAAGACAACTTGTCTCGACCTGGAGCCTTCTTGACCGAGTATGAGATGACGGCTTGTTCGACTGCCTGCCCTGTAACCCGTTGTAAGGACGTACGTCCTTGTACGGCCTCGTATAGATGGATATGCGTAGATACGGTTGCAAACGGGGAATAAGCAATATATATCAATTGTACGGTATGTAGGTAAGATAATTGCTAGCATGCCAAAAGCACTTCGCGAGGTGATTATACATGAAGGGCGGTTACCCGGCCTCGGTAGCCAAGTGCACTTGAAAGCCAAGTGCGCTTGAGAGCCAAGTGCACTGGAGAGCCAAGTGCACCTGGCACCGCCATTACATCATCCCCCTCTTTATCAGCAGACCACCTGGGCTGCAGCATATATACATTAAGAAAGACAAGATAAGATGCGTACGCCTTTGTACGTCCGCATAAATCCAACAACCGATCGGTGCCATCAAGGCAGCCTCAATGGCGGATCCGGTGAACGGGGAAACTCCACCTCCCGTGGCGATGGTAAAACCCATGCCAACGCCATTTATACCATGCCGAGATCCATATGAAACGAAAAGAAGAGAAGAGAAGGAAACGTCCAATTGACCCTATATCCCCCAAGTCCACCTCTGAACCGTAGTTCGCCTCTGAACCGTACTGCGGCGATGTCGTCGATTATGGCCGTGGCTTCCTTGGGTGCTTCCGATGAAACTCGTCGACTAGTTCTTGAGCATTCTCGAGATTTTCTGCCAGCTCCCAACTCGTACGTAGGTAGTTGTAACCTGCCCACTGAACGAGATAGTGGAGCTTTCAGTAGCGTCGCTTGGAATCAAGAATCTCTTTGACATCTCACTCGTCCGTATCATCGACAATTGCCGGTTGCGGTTCCGATAGAGGCTGTCCGATGGCAGGCGGCAAGTACCTATCAAGCAGGGAGACGTGAAACACATTGTGAATACACATTGTTTTTGGCAAGTCTAATTTGTAAGCATTCTTGTTGATGACTTTACTCACCGTGTACGGTCCCACGTGCTATGAATCTAACTTCTTTGACATCCGTGCCGTCTTGATGTTCCGAGTCGAGAGCTAGACCTTATATCCGACCTCGAATGTCATCCCTTTACCGCCGGCGTACTTCGTCTGGCGGGCTTGGGCTTCCAACAAGTTCTCCCGGAGGGTGCAGTACGTCTCTTCTAGCCCGGCGGCCAAGGTATCTGCTTCAGTTTCCGACTTCAGGCGGGCTAAGCATTTGGGTGCCTTGAACTGCATCGTCGGGTGGTAGTTGTAGTTGGCCCAGAAGGGGGTCATCCTTGTCGAAGCATGCACGGCGTTGTTGTACGCGAACTCGGCCAATGGTAGGAACTCCACCCAGTTATCCTGCTCATAGTTGCAGAAGGCTCGGAGGTACTGCTCCATCGTGTGATATTGCCGTTCCGTCTGGCCGTCCTTCTGCGGGTGAAAAGCGGTTGACAGTCGGTGATCCATGCTAATGTGGCTGCAGCCCCTCGCCCAGAACCGACTCATGAATTGGGTGCCCTGATCGGTGATGATGTTGTCGGGGATGCCGCGTTTGCAGATCACGTGCTTGAAGAAGAGCCTGGCCAGCTCTGGTGAGTCGACATCCTTTCTGCAGGGCAGTTAGATTGCCATCCTGGTCAGTCGAGCGACGATGACTAGGATTCCCGTATATTCGGACACGGACGATTCTGGCAGATCTGTGACGAAGTCCATGGTGACACCTTCCCAGGGTGGTGACGGTGGTGCCAGTGGCATGTTGATTGTGGGGCAGGCATGCCGTGGGGCCTTGATTTGGTGACACACTTCGCAGCCGCTGATGAACTTCCTTATGTGCGTGTCCATTGAGGGCCAAAAGAAATCCCTAGAGACTAGCTCAGCAGTTTTAAGAGCTCCAAAGTGACCGGACTCGGGGTTGTCATGGAAGAGACTAATCACTTTGCCGAGGAGAACATCATCCGCAGGGACATATATCCTCACCTCGTAGGTCAGAGCTCTTTCGACGACCCTCCATTGGTTCTCGTTGGCTCCGGCTTCAGCTGTGGCCATTGGTTTATCGACTAGCTTACCCGAGATGTCGACCGCCAATGGGTCAGAAGCCTCGGCCTTTGTTATTGCCAGTAGGAGGTCATCGTAGGGTTTGATAACAGGTGTAGTCAGGGTTGCCAAGAGTCGGCCAATGGGCTTTTCGTAGCCTTGCTCATAGTGGGGCCGTCTAGACCGGCCGTCGGCAGGGATTTTGGTGCCTTCCAAGTGTTCGATGCTAAAGTCATATGCCGAGAGAATTTCCGACCACCTAGCTTGTCTCTGTGAGAGGACTTTGGAAGTTTGGAAATACTCAAGGTTCTTGTAGTCACACCGCACCAGCACTTTGTGGCGTATGCCCTCCAGATTTTGCCGCCATTGCTTGAAGGTCTCGACGATGGCGAGGAGTTCCCGATCGTACGTGTAGTAGTTCTGCTCAGCCGCAGAGCATTTCGGAGAGTAGAAATTGACTGGTCGAAGGTTCCCAAAGCCATTATACTGGTTCAGGATGCTCGCAATCACTAAGCCGTTCGCATTGGTCTGAAGAACGATCGGTTTGACAGGGTCAAAATACTGCAGAATCGATGCTGCGGTGAAGGCGTTTTTGAGTTTCCGGAAGGCCAGCTCGGCTTCCCGAGTTCATTCCAATTCAGACTTGATCCGCTGCGCTCGATTTGATGGTTGTCTCGACTTACTGCTCTGCCCATTGGATTTTAGTAATTCCGTGAGTGGGAAGGTCACCTTGGCATATTTTCAGATGAACCTCCAGTAGAAGTTCGTGAACCCGAGAAGGACTTGGACATCCCGTACCGACTTGAGAGTTGGCCAATGCTCAATCGTCGCAATCCGATCTGTTTCCATGCTAACACCATCGGCGGAGATGACGAAGCCGAGAAAGCCGACCTCCGAGACACCAAATTGGCACTTCTCTGCTTTGCAATAGAGGCCGAACTCCAGCAGTCATTGTAGTACCTTCCGTACGTGCTCCTCATGCTCCTGCTCGTTGGTGGAGTAGATCAGCATATCGTCGAGGTAAAACAGGGCAAAGTCGTCGATGTAAGACCGCAGGCAATCGTCGATATACGACTGAAAAGTAGCTGGTGCGTTCGTCATCACGAATGGCATGAACTTGTACTCAAACTGACCGTATCGTGTTCGGAAAGCCGTTTGATACTCGTCACCTTTCGTTATGCGGATAAGGTGATAGGCTCCGCGAAGGTCGAGTTTCGTAAACATCCTGGCGCTGCCAATACGGTCAAGCATCTCCTAGATCAGTGTTCGGTGGTACCAATTCTTGATTGTGCCCTCGTTGAGAGCTCGGTAGTCTACACAGAGTTTCAAGCCTCCGACCTTCTTATTTGCAAAGTGTATTGGCGCCACCGCTGGTGACGATGACCACTGGATGAAACCATTGGCCAAGTTTGTGTCAATGTAAGCCTTCAGAGTTTTGAACTCAACCTCCGACAGGTTATAGATACGCCTGTAGGGCAGCTCGTGCCCGGGTACCAGGTCGATCGCATGGTCTATTGACCGGTTCGGTGGCAGGGTCTCTGCCTTGGCCTTGCTAAAGACCTGTATTAATTCCTTATTCTTGGCGGGCATATGGCTGCCGTCGTCTGTAAGCACCAATTCAGGTGCAGCTCCATATATACTCATTAGCTGTGTGCTTTCAACTTCGTCTGATGGAGGGTAGGAATTCCCAGGAGTAGAGGTACCAGCCGGCCCAGACACAATAGAACAAATGATTGTGGCGCGCCTCCTCCCTTCGTGGCTCGGCGAGCCGGTAGCAGTGATTCAAGTACCAGCAAAGTAAGTGTTCTGCCGCAACTATCGCCGCTTCTCCTGCTCGCGCATCCAGCTCAAGGGGCTTCTCTCACCTTTGGTGGTGATGCCTTCCATGGAAGCTCCCAGCAATCCTGCGCAATCGCAAAGTCGTATGGCGAATTCCTCGAGAACCTCGTCGCTAGCTATGCGAACCTCGAATACGGTGGCTCCCAGCGGATGTATTTGTGGATCCCTGCCCTCCGACGTCACCTGGGTGGCCGCCGGTAGTGCCACGGGCTCATTTGAGTCTGCGGCCTTTAACCTGTGGTCTCCACTAGGGGTCTGCAGGGCCAGAAGTCGACCGGATGTCCAGTCAACCTCAGGGTTTCTAGTCTTGAACCAAGGCAAGCCTAGAACCAGGTCGTAAGCTATAGGCACGACTAGCACCTCCGATTCGTCAACCGGAGCCAAGTGCTCAAAATATTGATCCAAGTTGGTTGTCTTTCGACTCTCCTTCGGAGACATCATCAATTGGCTGTTGAGGCCCTGCATAGCTGTTAATGCCGGTTCATGTTGTAGACCGAGTCGGCTGAGCAGCCTCGGTGACATAAAGATGCTCGTCACTCCGCAGTCGATTAGAGCCCGAATGCTCTGCATCTCGCCGTGTCGATCTCGTACGATTACTTCATGAACAATGTGAGTCGAATCTGGCTTCTCTGTACTACATAAGTATTGATTTGAAAATAGAGGCCGGGGGGTTTCAAGGATAACTCTCGATTTGAGAGCGATTCGGTGGGGCTGGATCTCATCTATCGTCGCCAACAATGAACTCATTCCCAACTTCTCTAGCCCTAACTCCTCCTCGTCCAGCCTCTCCCGCCGGGCTAGGTGCCAGGAGAGGTATGCGAGTTTTTTGACTGTTGAGTGTCGAACGACTTTTGACGTTTCACTTGGTGGTGCCCACCGCTGCCGGGCTTTGGGGTTCTCTCAGGGAAATTTGGCGTATTGTATTTCGGGCAGTGGTGTGTCCTATGCTCTCTTCTGCCGTACCATGTACACTGCCCATTTGCCTTTCTGCTCTCGTAGACCTCCTTCGAAACCCACGGTGCTGTGGTCAACTTGTCGCGGGTGCTTCCGGACTTGTCGTTGGTCGACCTCTCGGTCACCGGTTCTGAGATGGATGGCCGGTAACTTCGTTTCCCGCCTTTTTGGGACGATTCCGGCTGTCCTTGCTGTTGCTGCTGCTGATGCTGCTGTCCGCCTGGCCTCTTATCAGTTTGTATGCCCTCTGAAGCTGCGGCTTTGTCGAAAAGGTCCTCAATTGTTTATAATCTCCCACAAGCAGGGGTCATCGGTCCGACCTTGTTTTTGAGTGCGTGTCGGAGACCTGCCCAGGCCATGTCGTAGAGCATCTGCTTGCTCTTTTGTATGGTCCATCCGGCCTGTCTCCAATTAGCTTTCACACGGTTCGCGTAGGCTCTAACCGGCTCATTAGGCAATTGTATGTATTCATCCATCGCCTTCATCACCGCTTTCCCGCGGCGATCCTTGTCTCCATACATCCGAGTGATCTGTTGTGGGAAGAGGTCGAAGTCCTCCAAACAGGGGTCAGAATACGCGCGTAGGTCACTGGCCCATTCGGATGGGTCCGTCATCGCCGTCTGACGCTGCGTCGGATCCGGGTGATTGCTCCAGCAGTCGAGGAGTGAAACCGCGTATTTGACTTTATAGCGTCCACCGCGTGGAAACAAGTATTTGTGTGAGTTGAAATTGGAGCGTAACGCGTCGATAAACTTGTTTAAGTCCTTGGCTCCACTGCAGTATTGTACAGGGTCAACCATGGTGAAGATTGCGGGTTTCTCATTCGTCGTGGCTTCGCGTTCGGCGTGTTCGGTGGCCGATTTCTCTCGTTCGGGAGCCAATCGTGCTCGCTCAGCCTTTTCGAACATCGTCTTTAGCATCCTCTTTTGGGCCAACACTTTGCTAAGATCCTCGTTAGTCATCATGGATCTGAAGCTGTCATCGCGGTCATCGGTGTGACCTTCGTCTTCGTCGTCGACCTCATCCTTGACTTCATCTTCGTCGCCCGCCTCGTTGATCTCGATGTCTGATTAGGCTGCCGGAGCGGTCCTGGATCTGGTGATCAGACATGTTTGGTTCTCGGACCCGGAGGTTGCGGCCGGCAAGAATTCCTCGTCATCACGACTGTCAGTGATGCGCAATTGCGTTCTAGATGACTTCTTTGAGGGCATTGGGGCTGCAATTGAATGATATCGACAAATCTTGTGTTTGTGTACGTGTCGTGACGCGTTGAAAAAGTAAACAAATCACAAAACCCAGTGGGCGAAACATATCTGGTGACTGAAAAGCGATTATAGTGTAAGGACGTACGTCCGTGTATGGCCTCGTATAGATGGATATACGTAGATACGGTTGCAAACAGGGAATAAGCAATATATATCAATTGTACGGTATGTAGGTAAGATAATCGCTAGCATCCCAAAAGCACTTGGCGAGGTGATTATATATGAAGGGTGGTTACGCGTCCTCGGTAGCCAAGTGCACTTGGGAGGGCCAAGTACACCTGGTACCGCCATTACACCCGTGCGTGTGCTCTTCCTGCAAATGGTAGTTCATAGTTCTGATGGTCGTTGTTTGGGGGAAAGGATTCGCATCTGAGCATCTCCTCCTTTTCGGTGATTGAGCTTACCTTGATCCCCTCTCTATCAGTCAGGGCCTACACGTTCGCCCATGTTCGAGGGTTGACGAACTTTGCAGCCCTGCAAACCTCACCACCCCTGAGGTTCTGTAAATAGTCGTTCCACATCTGGTTGTTAGACCATCGGATCAACCTATGCTGGTCTGCCTTCGCCTGGGCCACAGCTTCTGACCTTCATCCCCTTCTCATTTGTCTCCCAAGTGCGCTTCTCTTCTACTTAATCTCACCGTTCCACCATCCCTTAGATCAAGTACAGATCCTTATTTTCTTCGCTGTGGCATCCAGCACTTTGCTCGGTGTATGCTGGTACCATTTCGTCTCTCGCTCGACATCATCCCCAGTGCAACCTTCCCCTAGGGGGGCTTTCTCCTTCTGGAATTCCTTCCAAGCTTCCTCTGCCGCCTTCTCATCCTTCTGCAACATAGCAGTGAGATTCCACCCTATGACTTGTATTCCACCCGCTTGTTCCTGCTTCCCCACGTCTACCTCCCATTCTATCACCTAGTGGTCGGAACCTGTGATATGGCTCTCCTCCTCCAAGATCAACCATTTCGCATTTGGTCGATTGGCCATAGTCACGTCTATGACATATGCGCACTCACTGACACTCCACCCCCAGTAGTGAGTTGGCCGGCCATCATTCCCGATCTCCAACTCATGCGTGTCTATAATCTCCTACCAATACGTGGTGTCTCTCCGTTCCATACATCTTGGGTCCCAGAACTGACTGTGTGTGTTTAAGTCTCCTGCTAGCGCCGTGCTGCCTTTCTGCCGAATAATAGTCTGCCAGTTTAACTTCCTCGCTGATCTCTCCCCTATCTGCATGTCTTTCTGGTCCAAAATATTTGTGAGCCTGGTCATCTTCTTCCCACCTCTTTTGACATTGATCCCAATCACATCATTGTTTGCACCCCTGCTCAAGTCTGTCCGTTCGTCAGTTGCAAGGTCGTTCCCCTTGGGCACCACTGTCCAAACTCTCTTTATTTTTCAAATTTCGTATGCCGGAAGGTTGGTTTCAATTCCTCCTCGTTCTTCCGGCGGGTCTTGCAAACATATCACATCTGCTTTCCGTTCAACTCCCGTCTCTAGCGCAGCCTTGGTCCACACATAAGATCTGGCGCGGTTGTGCTGAATTACTCAAATCATTGGAAGCGGAGGCTCCCATTTCAACTTCTACTGCGGTCTCGGTCATGGGCAGGTCCATCTCTCCCTCTACCACCTCCTTCTCCGCGGGTCTTTCATCCTCCTTGATCGGAGGCTCCCCTGATTGGCCTCTGGTATCCATCGTCTGCCTGGTCCCGAGTGCCACTGTGTTTGCCCCTTTGCCTCCTCCAATTCGATATTCGGCCGGTTGTCTTCCACTGTTTCGGGTCACTCTGATAGCTTCGGTCATCTTTGTAGACCTTCCACTGAATGAGATATGGGTCTCTTTGCAGTTCGGACATTTTGCTTGGGTGTGACTGCAAAGGGTACACTTCTGTGAACTGCATCCCACAACGTTCCACTGATACTTGCTCGTCTGGTGCGGCCCTGAGCAGTAGACACACCTAGGCTGACCGCATCACTTGCCCTCGATATGGCCCCACCGGCAATAAAGCTCGCACATGATGTCCTGGTCCGCGATCGTGTACGGTTCGACCATGCACCTTACCCCCACACCAATGACCCCTTTCTCGACTAGTCTCTTGACTACTTTCTTCCCCTTTACAATAAAGACCACCGATGATGCCTTTATCTCTCCATTTTGCTGTATCTCCCTGATCTAGTGAGGGTTGGATAGCCATCTCACTTGTGTAGGGGCCGTGACTTCTTCGTTCTCCGTCTGGATTTCTTCTCTCATCTTTTGTAGGCCGTCGGGGCCTCTGCCCATGTATCTCACCAGCGGAACAGTGTGGATCTTGAGTCTATCTTACGATTCGTTCCCCTCCACATCAATAATCCCTTTGTCGACCGACCTTGCTGCGTTGTTGATCACATCTCAATACAGGAGCGCCATCTCCGCTGTGGCATTCCGGTGCGTGATCGCAGGTATTTCACCCTTGACATTTCCCGTATGTTCATGTTTCATATGTGGGCAAGGGCTTGCTGCCGGAACAATGCCCTGTTGATTGTTCATACGACTGCTTCGTCTATCTTGTTGGACAGGGGGACGCTCTCGTCCCTTCTTACGATCAGGTGGCTGTCTGCCATGCCCGAACTATTTGTCGGGGCTGGGGCTGGGGCTGGCCTGCTTGTGATCGCTCCCTCAGACGTGACGACCTTGGCTGTCGCAGCTTTCCGCCCTTTATAAGTTGGGACTGTCTCCCACCGTCTCGTCAGTGTTTTTAGTTTCGCTGTTGGTGCCGGCGCTGAGATTGGGGTCAGAGTGGTCGGATGCTGCTGCGGTTTCGGTTGCAGTTCGGCTTGTCGCTGCTTGTCTCTCGCTCTTGTTGCACTACCATGTGTATACCTGCATGTGTCGAGGCCTCCAGTCCGTTGTCGGCCTCACGTTTCTTCTGGCCTAGTGCCGTTTCCGCCATAACCTTCGTGACCATGTTTGTGATGCCCGTCCACCAAAGTACATTGTCCTCATGGCGGGCAATCCACTTGCCCTCTCTCTCTTCTAATCACGCTCTCATGCCAATCCATTGCACCTCCTCGCGCGCTGTATGTGCCTCCAGTGCTTTTACCAAGTTCTTGACAGTTCGGTGCAGCTGCGCTACTTCACGTGCGTGCTGCCTGATCGTTCTCTCAATCCGGCTTCTCAAGTCCCCCGGCAAGCTTGATGACTCAGGAGTCTCACATCTCAACCATTTCACATTTACGCTTCGCATCAGAGACTCACTCGGAGTCATTCGTTCGGTGATGACAGGTGCCTCTCCCTTTACTTGACCTACCACGCCCTTCGTCTGTCCAGTTTCTCCCATCTTCATATCCCTATCGTCCTTGGTCTCTAGTTTCGCGATTCCAGTATGGCCCGCTCTCCTCCGGGTCGCCATCTTTGTTGGGTCTTCAGTGACTGGTTGTTCAGTCGTCCCGTCACGTCCATCATGTGCGCGCTCTGTTGCTGTGAGTTTCCAACCTCCTCTGGTGGTCCAGAGGTTCTGGGAGTGCCGCACCGGGGTCAATTCTATGCTAAAGGTCGATTGCCGGTGTCCGTTTGTCAATTACTATCGTAGTGGTTGACTTATTTCGCCGTTTTTAAATATCTGATGCTTTGCGTTCCAACATAACATTTCTTCTTTTGACAGTGACATCGCGCATCTTGACAGGAATGGGAAAAATTGTAACCAACAATATACTGTGCATTGTGTGCTTCATCCGTACAGAGGCGGATAGGTTGCGGATCGCAATATATATTGGCCATGCGTTCTTGTCACCAGAGATGTTTGTGAGGTGGGTGCTGTCCTACATGAATATCATTGGCACCAATGTGTCACTGATTGGTAGTGTTGTCTACACAATTTTGAGTATTGTAAAGAGCATACTACGAAGGAAGCTTACCTGCTTATCCAACTACCAGTCACCAGTATGCATCTGATTGTAAACGCGTTGTCCAGCATTATTGAAACATTGTTTGTAAGTGTATATAAGATGTTCCTCGTATGCTGGCTTCCAGAGTAGTCACTTTGGATACTCTATAAGGTCATGGTGGCAAAACTCAATTGCATCCGGACACTACTCATTCCATGCCATCTGCAACATAGTTTGGTTCCAGGAGTCATGGCCAAGTCCGTCATCAATCGCATGGATTTTCTTTCGGATCTTGTAATTCAATTGCAGAGAATCACATATACACTCTTTAAGGTCACAGTTACCCTTCAGAAAGTCATTGATGATGTTTGCGAGAAGACCTTTTGAAGTGACCAGCTTTGCAAAATCGTACTCCTGCACACTGTCTAGAGGATGGAAGGGATTGTCAAAGGATTGCTCAGTATTGTGGTGGTCTTCGGTTGGAATATATGTGACAGGGGCTCCAGCATCGGAAGATGAGAAGCTTTTTGTATTTCAGTCGAATTTGGATAGTTTCTGGAGAAGGTGATATGTGCAATGGAGGAAATGCGACAGGATCATCAATGTGGTCATGGTTGATATGAAAACCACTGTTCAAATGGTCGACACAACGCTGAGAGTTTTATCGAACACGTTCAGGGGACTCAGGGGAGTGTGGAAGCTGATAATAATCTGTCTTCACCTCAAGAAGTTGGGCGCGATATCCAGGATGGTCGCTGTCAACATGTTTGTAGAGTAACAGGTCAAACATGTAAGGTATCAAGCAAACAGGGCAGAAACGATTCGGAATTCGTATGGAAGGAAAAGTGCGTCGTGTAGACAATGCTAAGGGCTGTATATGCAGTTGGCAGAACGTTATGAGGGTTGCTAATGTAATTTAGCTGCATGGCATACAAAACTCACAGAGCTATATATAAAA
The DNA here is from genome assembly GCA_014904905.1 of Wilcoxina mikolae CBS 423.85. Taxonomy (NCBI): domain Eukaryota; kingdom Fungi; phylum Ascomycota; class Pezizomycetes; order Pezizales; family Pyronemataceae; genus Wilcoxina; species Wilcoxina mikolae. The sequence goes on along the minus strand of MU122186.1, from coordinate 247,327 downwards.
TGCCAAGACCCTGGAATATCCTTCAAACAGAGTTTGTCACAATGTAGTCCCACCCAGAGTCTAATTTGGCTCTAATTGTTAGGAAAAATATAAGAAAGAATACTAAGAAAGAATACATGGTCTTGCATGTTTGCTTGCTTGTTAAATATTTGACCAGGTGGATCATACGTAACACGGACGAAAACATATGATATCACTCATTTTGTACGCCAAGACAGCAGTTCTGAGTTCATCACACCATCAAACAAAATCAATTCATGGTAATTAGAGAGTCCTATACAATATCAGAGATGCCGGTGATAGTTTTCAAACATAATATGTCAGGTTCTCACTGTTTGTGACACCACACTGCATTATTTTGTAGGAACTTGTTTACACTGCCATATGATAGGAACTGAAACTGACAGACTTCAACGCATTGATCCAACATTCGCATAAAAAGTGTCTCCCATGCTCAAGAAGAGGCTTAAATAACTCGCAGAGTCGTATAAAACATGGGGTGCATCTTTCAGGCCAGAAGAGAAGTGCCGAAGGCCGGTAACAACCAGGAATGTTCCTTTTCAAGTATGATGTTTAATGTCTTGAGCATTTTTAACTCTTCTGTCAGGCGCTCCTCTTGATTCCAGCACAATGATGGCCTATTCTGCACTGTATGTATACTGCCGTACACTCCCTCCATTTGAATTCTTCTCCATCATCTGTATCAACTTTATCTTTACCTATTTACCACTCTCATCGTTGTTTTTAGGTACATTAATCCTAAACCTGACCGACACCCTCATACACCTTATATACAGCTCAGAACGTTGCAATGCAATCCAAAAGATCTTATCCACCCCCTCAAAAACCGATGCAATTAAGGACACCCTCCACCTGGATGGTATTTTGAAGCAGTTCATGGCGGAGCACATTTGAGGCCTTGTTGTACTGTATGCTAATTACGGTGTCAAGGATGATGGACAAATTAACTTAATGTATGATATCCTTTTTTTGGGCCCACTCACTAGTAGCCAATTTGCACAGTGTCAGGGGATGTGGAATCATCGGGAATTGACTTAACAACGAGTCATGGCATGATGGAGTGGGTTGCGGGCATTTCTCTCAGACTGTTTCAATAAAACTCATATTCAGATAAACCGATATAACAAAGAAAACCAATCTTTACCTACCGACAGTATTACCGACCCTGATTCTGACAACTGCAACAACTGCGACAACTCCAAACCTGGCAAAGGCGATATCTGGAAAGTCACCTGATATCCAGGGAATCTGAAGCTGCAGCCACCCTCCCACAAATGTGCAACACCACCGACAATCATTGCTTCTGCCCTCCAAAAGAAATGGGAAGTTGATGACATCTCCACCAATGCCGTCCCTACTGGTCCAGCACTTATATACCCCTGCAGGGTTTCCATTGTCGACTCTGAAAGCTACGCCCCAGAAAGCTACAACTGTTGGAACGACATTTTGATTCACCACAGCTCGAACAGATGGCATCTCGCACTAGTCGAGAAGTACACCGCAAAAGCCGTACAATGTGATATGTGATGCCGATGTCTGGCAAGAGAAGTCAGTTTTATACTTGAGTGTCTAGTCATACCTGATGAAACCTCACTGCAGCCGTGGAATGCGACTTGACTCAATGGCAACGACTCTGTGGCCACCTTCTTTTCCATTACAGCTTAAAACGTTCTCATTGTTGTGCCTGTTCTGAAGGCAATTGCAGTTGCACCTCCAAGGATTGCAAGAGCTACTCCACCACCACCACCACCACCACCACCACCACAATCATCTCCCACGGGAACACCTGGTGCCTCCGAACCTGATGAAAGTCCAACAGCTGCTCCCACAGTCATTGCAATGAACCACTCAGCAATAACACAACCGGAGATGGCTGCTACTCACCACGTCCAGTATGCCTCTCTCAAGGATGTATCATCGTCTGTACTGGACGAGTCAAGGAGTTACATAGTTGCATGAAACGCAGAGTCAGCACACATTGTTGAGTCGAGGTCATGGGCGGTGGTGGTGGAGTTACAACAACAGTGGGAGGCAAGGTTGCAAATGGCACAGTTTTTAGTGGAGCAGGAGACAATATGTAATGTTTCGTCCAAATCGGTGGGTGTTGATATGTCGTCAGAGTCGGTGGTAATTGGTATGCACCAACATGTCGATGACAGTATGAGCTTCACATAGCTCTAGGCATCATGTTTGACTCCACCATGGATGGCTAAGCAATTTGAGTGATGGTTTTCGGTACATCCAACAGTTCTGCAAATAACTAGTGTACTGACACATGTAGTTTTGTGTTTGGTGATTGGGTTAGCATTTGGTTGTTAGGTTCCAATTTGAAACTTGTCTTAGATTAGATCTTTGCCAATTATCTTTGGATCGGGTGGAGTGGTTTTTGCATTTTACAAAGTTGTTCTTAGTCTCGTTTGAGTTTTCTTGGCATTATCTTGTCTCGTTTTCAGGAGTTACTTCTATCCTATTTTGATCGTACACAATACTTTCGTGAGAAGCTAATACAAAATTGTGATATTCTGCCCCTTTATAAAACAACTTTTCAGGTGCAAAGTTCAGCAACATGTCAGTCCTTTTCCACACTGCATAAGCCACTGCAGAAGGCTGCATCCTCATTGCTAAATGCAGCACCAGCGACTCCTGGAGTTGTCTCCCCAATGCTACGTACAGCACACGGTCATAAGATGAAACTCACTTTGCCAACTGACAAGCAAAAGTAATAGTGGAAAAGGAATACAGCCTCACCGATCAAAGGATCGATCTCGACTACCCTGGTCTCTTCAGCATCAACACTTATTGTATCCGCACCAAATTCAACCCTGAAACTGTCTCTGCCACCGCCAAATCAAGCCTCCATTTCCATGTCGCCAGCACCCGGTCTCATTTCCAACGTAGCTATTCGTTCAGTGACAAACCTTAGTCACCTCCAGAGTCCACACCCATCATCATCGGCTTCACAACTCATCCCATCATCTGTACCTAGAACACCGTAGACGCTGTCAGTCAGCAGTAAACGATATGGTAGTCGAAGTGTCCTTGCACCCAGTGACATTGGAGTTACTGCTGAACTGGAAACAATTTGTTGCATCATGGAGAAGCAACTGCTGAGTGAGACACCATTTCCAACAGAAGCTGAGTTTATACTGGTAGCTATTACGATTCCAAGATTGGTAGATACCGACTGACACATCGTTCCCAATACAAAGTCAGTAGAACATTCCTGGCCGAAGGCATGCAAGCAGGAACCGATGAATATTAGTTTCCTGGAATATCAGAAAGACTGTTTCAAAATAGTTAGGAATCTCTCAGAATTGTATTCTCACTGACTAACCTATGTCAGATCAAAAACAGATGCAATGCAGTCAGAACGCACATGATCATGAAGACCTGTGAGTGGGTAGGGAGACTATACAACTTACACTGTTTTGAAGATAATCAGCGCCGTGTATGCATTGATCTAATTCTTTCTGATTTTACACTGGTTATACTCCAATGCGATTGTACAAAAGAACCTGATGTGAGTTCTGACTGCAATTTGTGGCGTTGCTAACACTATCAGGAACGAGCTAGCTACTTTCTTGCCAAGGAGATTTTATGATATTTATGTATACATTTCTTCCAACAAATGCTAAATCAGGGCATGCTTTCGCAGGGCAGCCATGACTGAATTAGGGAACAGAAACCTCGGGCACTAATTGTGTTAACATGTACGGCATTGCATAACGTACTGACAGAGTGGCAAAAAAATGGAAGTTTAGCTCGAACAAAGGTTGCAATCGATGACCTCAAAATCCCGCACCCCAGGCCCCAGTTGGAATGCTACTTCAACAAAGATAATGACAGCGGTAAGTATGGCATTTACAATGTATGCAATTGCTCTAACAACTCGCAGAGACTTACACTAATCACATCAATAGTTGGAACGATCGCCCATCTCCATTGTGACAGAAGGCAATCAAGTGCAAAAGGGGCGCTCTCAACAACCTCATTCGACATGAGAAAGGAGCTAATCATATGCTTCCCATGGACAAACCATGTCGAGTGGTATAAAACTAGACTGCATTGGAAGCCCTGATGTGTAATGGCAGTGCCAGGTGCACTTGGCTCTCAAGTGCACTTGGCCCTCCCAAGTGCACTTGGCTCTCAAGCGCACTTGGCTCTCAAGCGCACTTGGCTCTCAAGCGCACTTGGCTACCGAGGCCGGGTAACTGCCCTTCATATATAATCACCTCGCGAAGTGCTTTTGGCACGCTAGCGTTTATCTTACCTACATACTGTACAATTGATCTATATTGCTTATTTCCCGTTTGCAACCATATCTTCACGTACCCATTCATACGAGGCCGTACACGGACGTACGTCCTTACATGATGATAGAACCAGACATTGAAACTGCGATCATTGCTGTGATCCGTATACCTGTTGCTAACGATTTGTCTTTCGATGCTGAAGATGGCGTTGACAACGGCCGCGATGATAGCGACAATGAGTATGAAGACATTATTAGTTCCAGGTGTCGTGCTCAGCGACATCGTTGTCTCCAGCTGTATGATGATAAGGTTGAGAATGAGGAGAATAAGAATGAGAATGAGAATGAGAATAAGACTGGGGGCAAGTACAAGCATGTAGAGTAGGAGTCGGTGGATGACTGCGAAGGAGAGAGTATTTTGGAGGATGTGCTTCAAGCTGGCTTCGATGTTTGGCATGGCGTTTAGAATGAGGAGAGAGATATTTAGAGGATGTACTTCATGCTGGCTGCGACATATAGCATGGTGTATGGAACGGGGAGAGGAGAGGATATAATTCATGCTGGCTATAATATGTAGCATGGCGTATAGAACGAGGTGAGGAGAGGATGTGATTCATGCTGTCTGTGACGTGTAGCATGGCGTTTAGAACGGAAAACTGTATATATTACAGCTTAATATCAAACATCATCCACTGTAATTTCATGGCACTGTAACGGTCGCCCCAGATGTGATTGCAATTCAGGATCTGGTATTCACATCGCATGCTGTGAACATTGTGTTATGTCCCGATGTTGGGAGGTGGCGTTCCATAGTCTGTACTGCCAAAAGGAGGTAAAGGTACTAGGCTTGGATGTAAACTTTCTGTGTTGTTTCCTCCGCTTCCCCCTCCTCCGCACCCTCCTCCTCCTCTGCCTCCTCCTCCTCCTCCTCCTCCTCCACCTCCACCACATCCACATCCACCTTCTCCCCCAGTACCCCCTCCTTCTTCCTCATCATCGGAACCAGAAAAGCTGTGTTCAGAGCCAGATCCTTCAGCTGGTGTTGATGGTGAGGGGTTTCCCCCAGGATCTCGAGTACGGGCTTCTCTGTCCCAATATCCTTCTCTCTTGGAACCTATGCAGTATTGGAGGCGGAACCCTTCTTACTTGGTTTGATTTGTTCTTCTTGATGACCAAAAACAGATTTAACTTGAGATTTGAGGGATTTCTTGCTGCATTCGTCCGAGAGCCTTGTTATAAAGATTTTTGGGAATTGTCGAAATATCCTTTGCATGTCCTTTCGAGTCTTCCTAATATCATTTTCTCTTTGTTTCTTCTCAGCATGAATATTCTTCCTAAGTTCCATCACCCTCTTAGCCTGTTCACTGGCCTTGCGTTTCATACTTGAGAGATCTTCTGACTGACTGTGTACTTGGAGGGGAAGCCTTTTTTAGACTCTTGCTCTGTATTCCAATACTTCAGAAAGAGAGGCCCATGCTGCTGATGAGGACTGTATTTGCTTTCAAAGTGCCTATCATAATTCGACATAAGCTTCAGAACACTGGGTCTTTCCTATCGAGATTACAGTATTAACATTGGCCGCAAATACCTGGGACTGGGCAACGATATCTGAGTAATATTCATGGTGCACCCTTGGCAGGTTATCAACTCCTGAAGTAACACCATCATAGATTTCGTTCTTCCTATGGATTTGAGATTTGTATACTTCGATCATGACAGGCAATGCTTCTCTGATCATGATATTGCTTCCTTGAGTCTGTGTAATCAATGCATCTATTCGGTTTTACTCTGCCTCAATACTATCTATCAAAAGACTACCCAATCAGGAATATCATTAAGTAAAATGGGGTCATAGCGGACCATTACTTTCCCCTGATCTCCTGCTCCTACCAATGTATTTTCTCTTCGTACTAGCATTACTGCCTCCCTCATCATCTTATCAGATCCAGCGTCTATCATTGCTAAAAATAAGACCCATACTTATCCTTGAAATATCTTACTGTTGAAACTCCACATTCAAAATAAAGGGACTAGATCGAGATCCCAATTAATGAGGAACCTAGCTCCATCTTCCTGTGGTAACTGTAATAACGGTTTGTGGTTTGGTGCATGGGGCATTGAAAGATCTCGACGGACGAAGGTTGCAATTACGGCAATTTAGATGATAACCTTAAGGTAGGGGAGGGGTTGCTGTTTTGGGATGTGTGCGCGATATAAAGCTTCGGTCCTCAATCGATTGGTCATGACAGCTAAAGCTAAGTGGATATAGTCTTTATCTCAGACCAATTCACAGTGATAACATCCTGCAGATAGAGAGTTTCTCTCCCAGCTGATATAAATATCGACATCTGGTTCTTAGTACCAGTGTTCTCCCTGTGAGATGTAGCAGCCAATATCTGGGATATAAAAGCAAATAAGTGTCAAGAATCTTTGACCACTTTGAGGGTTGAAAGACATCTTCAATAGAAGTGTTTCTTTGCTAACTGTAACAACAGTAGTATCACCTCAGATTTACCAGTACAAGAAGTATCCTTACTGCTTTCAGGACTTGCTTGCAATGGAAGTTATGAAGATTCGCTCAGGATGTGAATCTAACCAAAAGATAAAGTTCAAGACAAAGATATTTGGCTTTTCAATGTATATATTGTTAAGGCTGGTTCTCGTCGTCAAGAAGCTTGCCCTTCTACCCTCACAGATTATAGAGGTTTTCATACCTCTATCCTCTCGCTATAACAAATAACTTCTATCTATGCATTTCTCCTGAGCTTCTCTACCTATCCCCGCCTAGGCACCAATACCCTTCCTTCCCTTCACCGTTCTTCCACCTTCCGCTTCTTCCTGCGCAGATCTCTATCAGAAGAATAGTATCCCTATTCACATCAGTCCTTCGGACTTCTGTTGTCCGGACCTATAGTATCATTTCAATCTCTTCGATTCCAAGTGAATGGTATCCTTTCGATCGTAAAGGATATAAGTGATTTTGTCAGATTACCCTGCAAATGCAGGTGCTTTCGTATCTACAGCCTTTCAGCTGCCTTCGCATTGTGAGTGGCATGAGCTGGTATTGTATCGTCCCAATGACTGCCTTTAATCCCTTATCAGTGGTGTGGTTGACTGCATAACAGCTCATCTGATTTCATTGGTTGCATGTAATATCCTATGTCGATTCGATGACGTCCAGGGGTAGCTCTTGTACTATCCCAATGCAGCTATCATCGGATGATTGTAGGTGACCCCGCTCCGATGGCCTTTGGAGATGTGCAACTCTGTGAGGTTTAACACAAACTGTAATGGCGGCCGGCCTATGGCAGGGTAACCATCCATCCACCCAGTATATAGTCAGCTCGTGCGAGTGCTCTTGCACGCCATAGATAACCATACCTATTGAATCTACCTCATTCTCGAATCCTCGTTTGCAACGGTATCTACTCTTATACTCTTATACGAGGCCGTACACTGACGTACGCCCTTACACAAACAATATAATGTAACATCGAGAACTTCACCTCAGTTTTACCAGTACTAGAAGTATCCTTACTGCTTGGAAGACTTGCTCGTGATGGAAGATATGAAGATCTGCTCAGGATATGAAAGTCACTAAAAGGTAAGATTCAAGACAAAGATCTTTGGTTTTTCAATGCGTATATTGTCAATGCTTTTTCTCCTCATCAAGACACTTGCCCTTCTACCCTTGGACATTCTAGAGGTCTTTATATGTCTATCCTCAGGCTCAAACAAATACATCTATCTACGCTTTTTCGGATGAGCTTCTCTACCTATCCTTCTCTTCGTACCAATGACCTTCCTTCCCTTCACTGATCTTCTGGACCTTCCGTTTCGTTCCGCTCGTATCTCTATCTCAGCCGAATAGTATCCTTACTGACATCAGTCCTTGGCACTTATATGGACCAGAACTATTGTATCCTTTCGATCTCTTTACTTCCAGGCAAATGGTATCCTGTTGATCGTGAGGGACATAACACACTGCGCCAGCTTACAGTGCTAACGCAGGTGCTTTCGTAGCTATAGCATCTCAGTTGTTTCGTATTATCGGTGGCATGGGCTGGCATAGCATTGTTCCAATAACTGCCTTCAATCCCTTATCAGTAGTGTGGTTGACTGCATGACAGCTCATCTGATTTCGTTGATTGCAAGTGATATTCTTTGTATTTTCGATGACGTCCAGTGATAAGACTTGTACTAACCCGATATAGCTATCATTGAGTTAACATAGTTGACCCAACTCCGATGGCCTTGTGGTGATGTTCAATCTGAGAGGTGTAACAAACATTCACATGATATGTACAATCTCAGTACCTTGGTAAATAATCTTCTGAATGGTAGCTAGCATCAGAAGGAAATCCATACAAACTATAACGCTGATGTCTATGTCAATGCCTTGAATTAGATGCATTAGATGTGAGATTCATATACCAGAATCCCCCAATAAATTATACTGTGCATGTGTTGTCAGCAGAGTAATTGACTTCTCCCTTCCGGATTTTCATCGACTGTATTTCAGAACCTCATCACTTTCCTTGATATCAACTTTAAATTATCCTTATATCCACCTTTTCTTACTGGGGTACTTAGCAGTGAACATGTAAGTATGACCTTCAACTCCTTAAAATCATAAGAATGCTAAAAGTAGTCATGAGATCTGTTCTGGTCATATTCGGAAAGGAGTTCACAAGTATAAGACCAGTAAGAGTATTCATATTCAATCCAGTATGATTATATAAAGAGAGTCACTTGAGGTGAATAGTGATCCGAAATTACTCATTCGTATACGACGTAACTGTAAAGAATAACAGAATCAAGTTCTCGAAAATTCTTGAACTCAAAGTAAAGGTGTAGAATTCTTAATTCAATTTTCGGTTCTTGTCCGCTGATGTGTTCTGTAATGGCGGCCGGTTAACCGCACATCCGCCCAGTATATAGTCAGCTCATGCGAGTACCCTTGCATGCCATCGATAACCTTACCTATTGAATCCACATATCTTATTCTCGAAACATTGTTTGCAACCGTATCTACTCTGATATGAGGCCGTACATAGCCGTACACCCTTACATTGATATCGATCTTTAGTAATTGGATACGTTTCGCTCACGGGATTTCGTGAATTACACCTGTTCGATGCGTTACCTATCATCGAGAAGTCACACGAATATACGCCATCTACCTATCTTCTAGAAATTCTACGAATTGACTAGAAATTGCCTCGAGATATCCTATGGGTCACATTACCCCTTTTCATGACCCGTCAAAACACACGAGCTCAACGCCAAGTCGAAAAATGGAAGGAAACCGCAGACAAAATATGACCCAAAGACGAAATCCCAAAGACGAAGTAAGACGAGCATCTCGGTTCAGTGATTTGATTTGAGCATCATTATGGTGCCGAGGGTGCTCTGACGACTTGGGCTACTGCTACACGAACCGGCATTCATCTCCATCCGGGCCTTGATGGGCAGGTGGTGATGTCTGCGAAGGAGAGTCCAAGGTCGAAGGACAAAGTCGAAGGGCAAAAGTCGGAAGGCAACCGAAAGTAGAAGGACGAAGCGAAGAGTAGTCGACGACGGTTGGTGTGATAACTGTACCTACGATCCGGATTTCGTGCGGAGGCGATCACGATCATTGTTTGCACAGAAGTGCACCTTATCCTCTGTACGCAAGTGCATCTTATTGTTTGCACGGAAGTGCATGTACCTTAACGAAGTGTACCTGAATTGTAATACGATGCGCACTTGACAATTACCTTCCTACGATCTGAACGCAAGCTCTGAAGCGCACTTGACGATCTCCTTTCTACGATCTCCTTTCTATGATCTGAGCGGAAGCCCTGAAGCGCACTTGACAATTACGTTCCTCCAATCTGAGCGATAGCTCTGAAGCGCACTTGACGATCTCCTTTCTACGATCTCCTTTCTATGATCTGAGCGGAAGCCCTGAAGCGCACTTGACAATTACGTTCCTCCGATCTGAGCGATAGCTCTGAAGCGCACTTGACGATTACGCTCCTCTTAACTGAGCGGAAGCTCCGAAGTGAACCTACGAGCGTCAGCATTGCACGGAAGTGCACTTACGGAGAACGATTACACAAGCAAGGAAGTGCACTTACAGAGAAAGACCTCCCAGTGTACAAGCTTTGCGAGAGCTAAGCACACTTGAATGATTACATTGTAAGTTCAATCTCCTCTTGGATGCTCACGAGTTAGGCCAATGACTTCTCTGCGATGCCGATATGCGTGCGATTGATGACGAGAGCCAATGACATTTACCGATACAATCACCACCGAGTCTGCACGATGAAAGCTACGGTATGCCGAGAGCTTGGATATGGAGATATGGAGATATGGAGATATGGATGTTACAAGGGTCAATTGGACGTTCCTTCTTGTTTTCTCCTTCTCTTCTTTTCTTATTGGATCTCGGCCCGGTACAAATGGCGACGGCACGGGTTTTACTACCTACCACTGGAGGTGGACTTTCCCCGTGCGCCAGATCTACCGAAAGGTCACCCTCGAGCGGTACCGATCGGCAGCGGGACTTACGAGGCCGTACGAGGCCATATGAGCTTGCATTCTTTCTTCTTCTTCTCTTCATGTACAGGTATGCAGCCCAGGAGGTCTGCAGACAAAGAAGGGGATGATGTAATGGCGGCCAGGTAACCGCACATCCGCCCAGTATATAGTCAGCTTGTGCGAGTGCCCTTGCACGCCATCGATAACCTTACCTATTGAAACCACCTATCTTATTCTCAAATCCTCGTTTGCAACCGTAGCAACTCTTATACGAGGCCGTACATGGACGTACGCCCTTATATGTTCTGACTGTAAATTGCTGCTAGATCTTAACGGGTTACTTGGAAGAAGCAATGGCAATTCATTTATTGACAGCACGGAATTAATTGATATATCTCATCTATAACTGAAACTTTGTCGTTCATTTTAACAATTCTATTGCCTTCGATCCTTGGACTGATTACTGAATCTCGATAGATTGAGGTTCTTTTCTATTTGACTTGTAGCACTTTTTAAAGTATGTGGTATCCCTGCAGATTATCCTCCTACCACCAGATTTTGCCATATAGTAATTAAACCCATTTGCCTTTCTTTTGAACTGTACATCTTCTGCAGAAAATAGATTTGGGCAATCTATGCTGATACTTTCATCGAACCATCACTTGCTCTTATATCATACAATTCAATGATCAATCGCATATTGAGTTGCTGGGATATATTTACCCTCATAGACTTGCATTGGCAACCAGCCACTACTCATGCATGTGTTACATCACTATTCACCTCTTACCGATCTCCCGTTACTGGGCCGCCCCCATATTTATCAGACTATCTGTAGTATGCCATACATGAGAACTCATCCCACACTCCAATTCTCTGCAGGTATATCTTACTACTGGGATGCAGTTGACATATAAATTTTCAGTATTTTAGTTCCGACATAGTACTGTCCCTCTTATCCAACTCCAATATGTGACCACGGGAGAATTATCATCAGCAGCAGTTTCTAGATTGCTGACCAATATTGCTGATAATATGCAGATTATCCTGATCGAAAGAACCATGCACAGCTGATCCGGAAGTCCCTTCTATGACGTGATTATGCATCAGCAACTTGTGTATGTTCCTAACTATTGGGGACATAGATATATAGTAGCATGCCTATCTAACAGTAGAGAAATATGCATCCTCAAGCTAAGTGTAGTGATTACCGCGGTTTGATTGATAAGGTGCACTGCCTAAGTGGAGGTTAATCATTCTGCTTGACAAGGCCTCGCTATTGGATACATATAGTTAGTGGACAGGATATTCGTCACTCAGAGATTTGGACGTCATGGGTATTATGTCAGCTAACATTATGGACATGCTAAGCATGGCTTATTATCAACATTCACCATACCTCGTATACCTGCTAATGGAAAACTCCTAACACCTTTATCTGAATCCAAATAGATTTGAAGTCAACCATCTCTAATATTCTCTCCTTTAATGTGAAGCTTCCAGTGTCTAGTACGTTTACAATGTGGGTAAATACACTTCAGAGTCATCAGATGTTCCTTAACTAGATCTGAATTGTATTGACTGAGAAATCCGACTGTGTATACCAAATTGTGACTTGTCTCAGTCATCAAGTACATAAGACTTTCAATATTGACTGATTCAGTTTCTTGCTGCAAGGATCTTCATCATTCTGGCACTTAGGCAGTTTAAAACTGATCAAAGTCGAAATGACATTGACATATTTTATTCTGTTTTACTGTAATACAGCAACGGAAGAGGTTTTCTGGTGAATGACAACCATATAGATGCAATGATATGTCTCAATCGTCATTCTCAGTTATAAATACTCTTCGTATATACGTTCCACCTGGATTCATGTTGTTAACAATATCTTGATATTTAGGCTGTCATCACTCATCATCAACAAATCTTTTATGTACAGAACAATAATTTTGATCACTTTGAATTTTTCACAGTGTAGTGAGAGACCAATAACAATTCATGATAATTCAATCCCTATTGTAATGTCAAAAGCCTTGATTTTCTTTACAAGATATTATATGACTGTTTCAGATCAAGAAGAGATTTCCAAAGAGTCATATCCACTATCAAAGATATTTCTGATGTAATTGATCAGTTTTCAATTCTTCGCATCATATAGTATAAACCTTGGAGACAGCACATATAGATATGCTCTTACAAGTATTTACTAGGTCTCCGGCTTATACATTGTAGTAGTTATTGAAACCAAACAAGAGTGTACAGACTCATAATATGTGAATAAGAGACTCGACAACAATTACCCAAGATAACAAAGGTTGATGCCAAAGTTATTATGTTGCTTTATAGACAGGAGATCAAGTAAACAACAAAACTAATCCCCAGAAATTACCATCAGTATATATATCTGTTCCCGACCGTTATGATATTCTAATACTTGTTTGTATAAAATAATTATTTATAGAAGTCATATATTACTTATCGTTTACACCATGTCTGTAATCCCAATCCACGACATATTCCCTATTACGAATTTCATTAATACAGTTGTTATTGCTTCCACATTTCCTATCGTTGACATTATTTCTATGGTACTTATCACTTGCAATATGATTACTATTCTCTTTTGCAATAATACGAAATCGATAATACATTATAGATCGATACAAACCTGGTTATGGCTCCACTTGATGCTATGAATTATTTCTTAATAACAGTTCTGATTTTTCCGGTTGTTATGTATAGATGAAATGGATTGTTTCTAGTCCATGGACATTAATAGTTCGTTCTCAGTTCTATTTTTTGACGCCTTTCAATGTTACAGCAGAACTTAGCTGAATATGTATTAGTACAACCGCCTGCTTGCTAGAAATGATATGTATTCTGAAGATAATCTTAAGACCCATCTGGATTAGAGTTGAAGGTAAGTTCTCCAGTCGAAGCCAGTGAAAGTTGTTCCTCTAGACGTAATAGAAGCAGCTAAAGATAGAAAAATATGGAATATCAGCAGGAGTGACTGTTCGTTCGTCAAGGGTATAAGTGTGAAGAACAATAGAGTTAAGGGCTCTGAATTTCATGAAATAATATTACTTTTGTAGAAGTATAAAACTTAATAATATTTTATGTTGTTGTGCACTGATGTGTTCTGACTGTGAATGGCTGCAAGAGCTTGCCTTGATGCTATATTAGTATAAAGGTAGTACTATTATAGATGGTTCAGAATCACGTGATTGTACTTATCTATGACTTCTTCATATCAACTAATTGGCTATAGTTTCTCATCGTTAGGCCGGTTCGTCTTTCTCAGAAGGTTATAAACATTTTTCTCTTTGACATTCGGTACTTGCTTAAGGTGCGCGATGTTAGGGGTTTTCCCTTAGCAGGTGTACGAGGTACGGAGGATGTCCATGGCAATCTGCGTTCGATCACCTGTCGTTATGGTTGGTTGAAATCACACCCGCAGCTATCCTATCCTCTGGGCGACAAAGTCTTACACGACAAACGAGCTTATCCAATACCGAGCCCTGGCAAAGAGGAATGATTAACCTGCGCATGGGCAGTGCACCTTCTCGATCGGACAGCAATAGTCACGACACTTAGCTGACGAAGACATCAGTCTCGAACACTTAGGGTGGCACGCTACTATAAACCGAAGCCCCCGATAGTTAGAGACGTCATGAGTTGTCAACGGACTATCACGCCATTGTGGGGACTTTCGGGTTAGCCGTGCATGATAGTTTCGACCAGAACTACTTTACCTCATCAGCAATATGGGACAGCCGGCAAGAGCAGGGTACGCCTCTACACTCTCCGACAGGCACACGTCAGAGTTCGAGAAGCGGGACTTTACTATGGGCATAACTATACAAGGTAGGGACTCCATATGTTAACTGCACCCCAGTAGTTAAATCTATCTGTTGAGAACTTGGGTGTAGGTCGACTTCCCTAGTAACGGCAGATCGCAGGTGGTCTGGTCCGACATAAGCTGCAGCCCTGAAATGGGAGTAAAAGCCAGCGAGATGGGAGGTGC
>MU122186.1:214128-231992 GCA_014904905.1 Wilcoxina mikolae CBS 423.85 | reverse complement strand
CAAGAATATTTATCTTTACAATATACTTTATGAATTTTCGAGACCATGATTCTATTGTTCTTTATGCTCATGCTTTGAACGAACGAGCCCTTACTGCATACGACTTCCATATTGCGAGTATCTGTATACAAACGTACGATATCGAGTACCAATATTTTCACTGGTTCTACACTCGTGAACTTCCCTCTGAATACCACAACCTCCCAGTCGAAGACTATGAGGTTCAATCCGATCACGACGACTCTGAAGATTATCTTCAGGATACCTAAGACATCTAAGAATGTAGGCGGCCATACTTTAAGTATTCCCGTAAGAGTATAATATATTTGACAGGTCCAAAAGTGTTGATGACTACGAATTGCATCGTTTGGGATAACAAACCCTGCTGCGGAATTACGTTTACCGGTCATACGGAGGGACCTATATTACAACATTTCGGCGCAGAATACTGTACGCAAGGCTGCAACGGAAACTGTACTACTTGCAGTTTCTTTTCAAGGACTCAACCTCGACCAACGGAATATTCCACAGGACCATATACATTCCCATCTCGACATCCTCACACAGGCCAGTCACAGGCACCGATCAACCTTCAGAGCGGGCCAGTTGGCACCACCGTCATCTGGAGTCGCCAAATCCAAACAACCCTCGAAGCCCTTACCAGGATGGGCGAAGAAACTACAAGAACAGTATGAGCAATCGAGGAGGCAGTACTTGGACTCCAGACAGCGGTTGCAGCGAGACGAGGATACGGAGATGACCGACTCAGTACAAGTCCATATCAGTTGTCAAGATCAAGAAATGCAACGCCTAGTCGAGGCATGCAACTGCGAGAAGGAAGCCATCGAGGGGAAATTCGAAGACGTTCAGCTCGGTTGTCAGCTCTTCAGACAACAAGTGGAAACAGTCAGAACTCTAGGACAACGAATCCTTGAAGGACACGAGGGGCAAATACAGGTGCTGAACATAGTGTTGAGGGAGATGAGGACCGGAATGAGCGGCCTCCAACAACAGAATGACTGGGTTGTCAAGGAAACCTTGGAGGAATTCGGAATTGTGCACGGCCGAATTGTATGGTGTGAAGGACAGATCAGGACACTCACTTGTAGAGTGTTGGCCTGGTCGTCATAGTTCAAAATATACCAGGATAAGATAAACGGGATTGAAAAGGTGCTTAGGGAACAAATACCTACATAGACCGATATCGAAATCTTGGAAGTAAAATTCGACAAGCTTCAGCAGTAGCATACCGGATTTACGTCAGCATTTGAGAAAGCAAAGGTTTCGGCATCTACATCAGTCCACCCTGACCGAAGACAACAAATTGCACGGTGGCAACAACAGACTAAGGAACGTAACAGGACTGTTTCACCTATTGACAATTCCGACAGTGCAGAAATCGTTAGCCTTCGAGGAGGATCCGGAACGGACATCGGTGTGGGAGATGCACCACCGCCAGAGGTAACCACGGGAGCCGGAGGATCAGGAGAGCCACCCCTGCCTAAGGGAACGGGTTTGGAACTCCCAACTCCACCACCTGGATCTTCTCATGCAAGTAGACACGGCTCACATCGACGTGGTCGTAGCAACACCCACAGAGTTGTGAAACAAAGGGATTCTCGACTCAAGTTGTCAGATCCAGCAAAGTTTAAGGGAAAGGCATCTGAGGACTTTGATGTGTGGTGGATGAGCATGGAGGCTTTGATTGGTGATCAACCACATCTGTTCACCCAACCAGGCCTGAAGATTCAGTATGTGCGTGTAAGGCTAGAGGATCATGCACTAGCCTGGCATATGCAGTGGGAAGCCGAAGCCCAAGCAGGAAAATACGAACGAAGTTGGTCAATATACAGATCTGCAATTAATGCCCGTTTTCACATCAAGCACCATCAGGAAACGGTATACAAAGCCATCACGGAGCTCAAATATAATGGCAATGTTCAAGATATGATCACAGAATTCGTCCCCTTGAACTCTAAGGCTAAGATTGTGGGGGTCGCATATAGAACCATGCTCATGAGCAAACTACCATACAAGTCTTTAAACTGCTTAGTCTCATCAACTCAGCAGATAAGACTGACGACGAGCTCTGAGAAATAATTATCAATGGCGGAAAGAATGTTGAAGTCTGGCAAGCGACAGAAAGGAACTTCAGGTTTATAGGGAAGTCCCAAAGCACCGACAGTACGTCCGGCCGAATCAACAAAGATCGGGGAAAAATCCTAAAGCCCAGGGGTCTTGGCTCCGGATTCCAAAGACAACGACAACGTTTTGAACAGAAGGGTATGCAACGATGAACAGATAACCAAGGGTCATCTAAACCAAACCCATTTGTAAATTCTGACCGCAAATCATTTCGCCAATTAACGGAAGGAATCGATAATGGAGAACTGGCACGACGGAGAGCAGCAAAAGAATGTCAATGCTGCGCGTGGCCCGCCGACAGGAAAGGGAACCAAAACACAATTCAATTCATTCGGGACATCAATTTGTCAACAGGAACCGCCGATTTCGGCCACCCGAAAGCATACCAAAAAATGAAGGTCGGGGCATACGACCAATTGGATGATGAAGGAGACGATTATGTGATTGGAGAGGCGGAAGAAGCTAAGGATACTTGAGCCGGAGAAACACCATCCGGTTCGGAATCCGGCGATAGTGAAGGACAGGAAGAATCGGACGTAGCTGATAATTGGTGGGAACAACAAGAAAGTTCGGATTAATGGTAAGTATTGAGATGGAATGGAGGAATTATTGATTAGGTGGGAGAAAGCCTTGATTATTTAATTTCCGGTCATCACCCTGAGGATTTCGGTAGAGATGAAACTGCTGGCCAGTAGTGATGCAACAAAACAACTACAATTACAACAAATACAACCATGACACCATACGATACCAATAACCACTGTCGCATTAACTTTTTTGACTTGGCAGGAGTACCCGGTTCGTTGTCACAACCCGAACCTCTTAACACCTTCGCAAGTATTGACACCATACTTAACGAACCAGAAGAACTACTTGAATCCTTCTTCTGGGACCAATCTGATTCACCATACCCTTGGAATCTGTACTGGACGGAAGCAGCTCGATACGGAGGGGGTCTTGCAATCGACGACCCCGTATTCGGAGATTCCTGGACAAAGTATGAGGGCATGCACGTGGGTTGTGAAGAGTGGTACACTTGCTACTGCGAGCACAATTGTGGAGGCACTCACACTACAATCAGGAGAGCACTGGACACTTTACCAACTATCTACGAAGTCGAAGAACATTACCTAGAAGACGTCCTTTTAGAAGAAGAACCCAATTACAAGTGGTAGAACGTCTCTACTCTCAATGACCCATTGTGGCCAAGCCATTGTCGAAAGGATGGCTACCAAACGAAAGCACTCCCCCTCAGAAGAGGAATCTCCAAACAAGAAACAAAACATCTCCGAAAATGTTGTTTACTATGAAATCAAATATGAATATAAGATCCCGAAAACTAGAATTGGAGAACGACCCATATACCGGTTCTTTGTGGACCACACGGACAGCGAAGGAAAAATACAGCAGATTCCGATCCGAGCCATGCTGGATTTGGGATCGACATCTTTCACCCTATCACCGCAGTGTGCTAAGATGTTTAAGATACCGGTTGTTAGGAGAAAAAGAAACATTGACGCAAAAGATTTTAGCGGTAAGTCAGTTGGATTACCAAATGTTTATACTATACCCCTTGGTTTAGCTTTTGGAAATCATTGCACTCTCGAAACTTTCGAAGTGGTGCCGATGTATGCTGACTACGACGTTCTAATACCTGCGTAGTATCTGAAATAACACAAGGCACAGGACGCTACATACTGATGTTTGAATTTTATGGAATGCGAACAGAAATGTTGCAATCACAGACATCTTCATACAAATTGAAAGATTACCTACGACGATCACATCGCTACAAATAAAAATGCGATTTACATCAGTGGCCTATTCTTCGCAGCAACGAGTATATTGGCAGAAAAGTTACCAGAACAGTTCCACAAGTGGATGTTACTGTTCGACCCTCACGAAGCTGAAAAGCTACCTCTTTATGGCCCACACGATCACGAAATACACTTGAAGGTACCCGACGATCAGGTGAAGGTGGGACCTATATATCAACTCTCTCCGGAAGAAGAAAGGTTGCTTAAGGAATACATTGACAAAATGATAAGAGAAGGAAAAATACAACCATCCAAGGGACAAGCTGGAGCCCCAATCCTGTTTGTGCCCAAACCAAATGGACTAGGCCTACGTCTTTGCGTCGATTATCAAGGACTTACTAACTTGACTATCAAAGGCAAGACGGCTCTACCATTAATGGATGAATTACAAAGTCGGATAAAGGGAGCAACCTGGGTGACAAAGTTGGATATGAAATCGGGATATCACCTGATTCAAATGGCCAAGGGACATGAATGGAAAACGGCCTTCAGAACAAAGTTCGGATCATACGAGTACACAGTTATGCCGTTTGGACTCACCGATGCGCCAGCCACTTTTCAACGCTCGATGAATGGTATCCTTCAACCTTTTTTAGGAGGACAAAACGACATTACTGTTGTATATATCGACGATGTCCTTATCGCTACCAAAGGAACTCGCATGGAACACCACGAATATGTAGGCAAAATACTTCAAATCCTACAAGACAACAACCTCGTGGTAGAAATCGACATGTGTGAATTTGATAAACAAGAAGTCATATTTCTCAGATTCTTGGTTAGAGGTGAAGGACTTAAGATGGCACCAAGTCGAAGCGAAGCCATCACAAAATGGTCTATACCTAAAAACCAGAAGGAAGCCCAAGTTATCATGGGTTTATGGAACTTTTATCGACAATTCATCAAGGGATTTGCCGGTATCGTCGCACCAATTACAGGCACTCTCAAAGACAACGGAAAGGACTTCAAATTCGGCGAGGCAGCCCAGGCGGCTTATTGCAAGATTTGCATCTTGTTTGCGGCAGACAATACTTCAATACTTCAACATTATGACGACGATAGACCAGCTATGGTATAAATGGATGCATCAGACTTTGTGATGTGAGCGGTCTTATCACAAAAGTTTGATGACGGAAAAATACATCCAGTCACTTTTATATCGAAGAAGTTTTCTCCAGTGGAACTCAATTATCAAATATATGACAAGGAAATGCTCGCCATCGTATATTCGTTCAAAACATGGAGATGTTATCTTCAAGGAGCAACACATACAACAACAGTATTTTCCGATCACGTGAACCTTCAATACTTCAAAGAAACACAACAACTCAATCGGAGACATGTTCAATGGGCAGAAGTATTGCAACAATACAATTTTAAGATTGTTTATCGAAAGGAAACGGCTAATGGAAAAGCTGATGCGTTATCAAGGCGTCCGGAGTTCGCCCTTAGAGAGGGGGGTACAACTTCGGCAACCTTGTTAGGACCAGCACATTGGTTAGAGGTTGGTGCGATGGATTTGGACGACAATGATTGGCAAGAAATTTGTTTGGCAGGATTTTCGGTTAATCAGTAGGTTGGATCGGTTAAAGAAAGATTTCAAAAGAAATTGGTCAGGACGAGGAGTATCGGAAGATACTACAGAAAGAACAGCAGAAGGATCAGAATGTTGATGGAATGTTCGGAATAGATGGGGAAGGAATGTTGTGTTGGAAAGGAAGGTTATATGTGCCTGAGGGATTTGGGAAGGAAGTCTTACACCAGGAACACGACTCATGCATCGCCGGACATTTCGGTCGCAAACATACCCTGAAACTTATCACGAGGAATTTTTTCAGACCTAAACTGAACGATGACGTACGGGAATATTGCAACAAGTGCGACTCATGTCAACGGACAAAAACACCACGACACGCCAAACATGGGTTACTTCACCTGCTTGAATTACCATCGTCACCTTGAAAGTATATTTTGGTCGACTTTATTACCGACTTACCGGCGTCCAACGGCCACAACAATATCATGGTGGTAGTAGACAGGTTCACCAAAATGGCACACTTTATTCCTACGGATAAACGGGAGTCGCACACGGTCGCAAGATTGTTCCTTAACAATGTTTGGAAGTACCACGGTATGGTACTTGATATAGTATCAGACCGCAACGCAGTCTTTACCGGACATTTTCTCGCAGATTTATACCAATTCCTGGGAATCAAGCGCTCCATGTCAACAGCGTTTCACCCACAAACTGACAGACAAACCGAACGCATTAACCAGACCATCGAACACTTTTTGCGCACCTACTGTAATTACTAACAGTCCAACTGGAGGGAAATGATACCCATGGCCGAATACGCTTACAACAATTCAAAGGATCCGACAACTAAGAGTACACCTTTCTACGCCAATTATGGCTACGAAGTTCGCACAAATTGGCTATCAGAGACTCAGTTTCGCAATCCCAGTTCAGAATCTATACACACTACATGGTCGAGGTTTATCGACCATTGGAAAAACAACTCGAGGTTTCCAAGGATAAGACGAGCAAGTACTACGATAGCAAACAACGCTCACCCCCTCAGTACAAGGTCGGAGATTTGGTTATGCTTGATGGACGCAATATACGAACCAAGCAACAATGCCGCAAACTCGACAATATGATGTACGGACCATTCAAGATATCCAAGGTCGGAGGCAATAAAAGATGGTGCAGACTGGAACTCCCTTCGACGTGGAAGATACACCCAGCTTTTCACATAGCTCTCTTAGAACCATATCGAAGTAACCCCTCAGAGAGTGAGGTTCCACCAATTGAGGCCAATGACGGTGGCTGGACACCGGAGTCAATTGTCGCCAGCGGACCTATGAATGATGATTACAGGAAGCACTTCTTTTTAGTTAAGTGGACAGGTTACTCGCATGACGAAAATACCTGGGAATCGTTCGAACACTTCAATGACATTGCCCCAATCCTCATTACCGAATATTACGATAAGAACCCAGCAATGGAAAAAGATATGCAATGGAAGTCAACACCGAAGTTAAAAGCAAGAAAGAGACGGAAAATAAAAATTTTATTTGTTAAACTCATATCGCCCTGAGTTAGGCGGAGGTTATTTTTATGGTGAAATGAATTTTCTTTTTATACCCACAGTTATTTATTACTACGACATGCTGTCTGAGTGGTACCTATTGTTTGCACACTTTTTATGATGAAGATTCTATTGAGGTCGCCAGAGCTAGAGAGGGAGGTATTGTTAGGGGTATTTCCTTAGCAGGTGTACAAGGTACGGAGGATGTCCATGGCAATCTGCATTCGATCACCTGTCGTTATGGTTGGTCAAAATCACACCCGCAGCTATTCCATCCTCTGAGCGACGAAGTCTTACACGACCAACGAGCTTATCCAATACCGAGCACTGGCAAAGCGGAATGATTAACCCGCATGTGGGCAGTGCACCTTCTCGATCGAACAGGAATAGTCATGATACTTAGCTGCCGAAGACATCAGTCTCGAATACTAAGGGTGGCATGCTAGTATATGCCGAGGCCCCCGATAGTTAGAGACATCATGAGTTGTCAACGCACTATCATGCCATTACAGGAACTTTAGGGTCAGCCGTGCATGATAGTTTCGACCAGAACTACTTTACCTTATCAGCAATATGGGACAGCCGGCTAGAGCGGGCTTCGCCTCTACACTCTCCAGCTGGTACACGTCAGAGTTTGAGAAGCGGGACTTTACTATGGGGATAACTATACAAGCCTGAGACTCCATATGTTAACTGTGCCCCAGTAGTTAAATCTACCTGTTGAGAACTTGTGTGTGGATCGACTTCCCTAGAAACAGCACATCGCAGGTGGTCTGGTCCGACATGAGCTGCAGCCATGAAATGGGAGTAAAAGCCAGCGTGATGGGAGGTGCGATACGTGGCATAACAGCGGCTGGTTGCCGACACAAGTTTATGAGGGTAAACATATCCCTGCAACCCACTATCCGATTTAACATTGAGTTGAGAGATCTAAGAGGAAGTGATAGTTCGATGAACGTATCAGTGATCGTTGCTGAATCCTGTTTTTCTGCGTAAGCACACAGACCAGAAGAAAAGCCAACCGGCATAGTTGGTACGTGGCAAAACCTGGCGGTATAAGGATAACCTATAGGGATCCCTCGCACTTTAGAAAGTGCCGAACATCAAACAGAAAAGAAGCGCAACCTACCGAGATAAAGTAACCAGCCCAACGATCGGAGGCCATAGCTATTTTAGTACAAACACTGAAGTCATAGAGAGTACACGAGTAACTCGCTCTATAAAAGAACCACCTTTGCACACGCAAAGTAAAAACAGCAAGCCCTAGCAACAATCCACAGTCAGAACACACCTGCGGACAAGACACTAAAATATTATTGTTGTTTTTCTACTTCAAGAATATTTATCTTTACCAATATACTTTATGAATTTTCGAGACCTTGATTCTATTGTTCTTTAGGCTCACGCTTTGTACGAACGAGCCATTACTCCATACAACTTCCGTATTGCGAGTATCTTTATACAAATGTATGATATCGAGTACGAATATTTTCACTGGTTCTACACTCGTGAACTTCCCTCTGAATACCACAACCTCCCTGTCGAAGACTACAAGGTTCAATCCGATCACGACGACTCTGAAGATTATGTTCAGGATACCTACGACTTCTAAGGAAGTAGGTGGCCACAATTTAAGTATTCCCGTAACACGAGATATCTCTGTTTGTTATCCTTATGCTGTCAGGTTTTGCCACATAGCAATTTTATCCATTTTCTTTTCTTCTGATCTGTATGCATTGTTGACAGAATACAGGTTTTCGACAATGAAAGCGGGTGAGTTAATCAAACCATCACTGCTAAAATCTCATAGTATGTTGCAGGAATAAGTTTATGCTCATAGTACTCTGTCAGTGACCAACCGATGCTCTGCTATGTAATGAACCACCTTCATGTCTTACATCTCTCCATCACAGAGTTACACTCCCAACGCCCCAGTAATCTGACCAGGAATTCAACAGTATTTTACCCACAGAAATGTTCTCGGCAGGGAGATTGAACTAACGGAGGGCAGTTAATGTTTAAGCTTTCACTATTTCGGTCCACTAATAGTAAACATTCTGATCAATACTATCCTGAATCTGCGGAAGACAATTATCAGCATACCTATGTCTAGACTGCTGCTCCAAATATTTCTGAATAAGAAAGATTATTCTGATCAGAAGAATCATACAAGGCTAACATGATGGTGCCTACAATGGTGCGATTCAATTCATCAACACATGTAGGTTCCTAACTATTGGGGACCAACACATATACTAACATAACACTCTACATATACACAACTATACAACTGCTGCCAATATGTTTAGATTATTGTTGTCTGATAGAGAAGATATCTGGACCATACGCAGATTAATCATTCCTGTTTGCAACAGTTTGATATTTCATTGGCATAGACATTACAAAGGGTATGTATCACTCACTGCATAGTAGACTGTGAATATAATGTCAGCTAATATAATGGCAGCCAAGCATCTTGCTTGTGTCCATGTCTTGGTAGGACGCAAGCAATCAGAATTGTTGAGCCGAGTGCTGGGTAAGCGCCCTTCATATATAATCACCTCGCGAAGTGCTTTTGTCACACTAGCGATTATCTTACCTACATACGGTACAATTGATATCTATATTTTTGATTCCCGTTTGCAACAGTATCTATACGTATCCATCTATCCAAGGACGTACGTCCTCACACTATAATCGCTTTTCTGTCACCAGGAACGTTGACCTCAAGAGACTTCGTGATCTCCTTACTGTTTCAACGCGTCACGATACAAACACAAAACAAAACATACAATCAGCCAATTATATTCAATTGCACCCTAATGCCTCCCAAGAATGGAATTAGATATCAATTACGCGTCACTGACGATCACAGAAGCGAGGAAACTGTGCAGGCATCGGCGGCCAGCAGCCAACTGATTCTATTCGAGAGTCCATCGGTTATTCCGCAGGACGAAATCAGACAGAACGCCGCCATTGATGATAATCTTGATGCCGATGATCACGACAACGAAAATCCAAATCCCGACGATGGTGATCTCGATCCTAAGCAGGTAAATATACACGGCAGAGACGACGAACAGGACTTCTCATTGATGATTATCGAAGATGATCATCACGACATGGCCACCCAGGATCGATTGATGGTGAAGCTTCTTTTTCAAACAAATGGCCAAAATGTGAGCCGAACGACAGGCCGAATACAACACGAGAGCAGCCGAACCAGCGGAATCGGCTTGGGAGAGAGAATCATCTCAGGAACGAAAAGCTCCAAGGGCTTGAGCCACGGAGCGGCAACGCGGTAAGTCCAGAATCGTGAAGATGGTCGACCCTGAGCGATACTGGAGGTGCACCACCGAATTGGATAACTTCGTTAGTGTTGTCCACGGAAATTTCAACTCGCACCATCATCAGTTCCCGAACGGCATACCAGATCAAGTCAAGTAGGCCCCAAATCTACTCCATCAGGAAAAAAACCAAGTCGCACTCCAGACACCGGAATGTTTCGCGCTCATTAGACGATTCAGACGAAACCTTTTGAACCTCGTCATGGAGTGACACTGCACATACGTATTCACAACCCCTGGCATTGCACTGGCACGTCCTGACGCAGCGCATTACTTACTGACGCAGCTATACAGTGCACATAATTCTTACTGACGCAGCCATACAGTGTACACACGTTTTCCATTTACCAGGACAGTCACCTGTTTACTTAAAGTCACACACTTGATTCACAAATGTATTGCTAACTATATACAACAAATCATGGTAGATCTTGGATACACTTGGAGCAGCACTGGCACTTGCACGGGCGGAGAAGATCGATGAGCTAACCTGGCTCAGACGATTGAGCTTGGCTGGCTCATGGCTGGGTGGACACGATCGAGCCATGCTGGCTGTCGGTTGGCTGGACGTGACGAGAAGATCTGGACGGAAGCATTAGCATTTCGATCAGGTGCGCTTGGAGGTTCATTTTGAGTTCCAGCTTGGCTGGCTCACGGCTGGCTGGACGTGATCGAGCCGTGCTGGCTGTCGGATGGCTGTACGCGACAAGCAGATCTGGACGGAAGTATTAGCATCGAGCCGTGCTGGCTGGAGGCGATCGAGCCGTGCTGGCTGGAGGCTGGCTGAACGTGACGAGCAGATCTGGACGGAAGCATTAGCATTTCGATCAGGTGCACTTTGAGGTTCATTATGAGGCCCAGCTTGGCTGGCTCACGGCTGGCTGGATGTGATCGAGCAGTGCTGTCCCTCGGCTGGCTGGACGCGATGGAGCAGATCTGGACGGAAGCATTAGCATTTCGATCAGGTGCGCTTGGAGGATCATTTTGAGGTTGAGCTTGGCTGGCTCACGGCTGATCATAGAGATGAACTTAGAACTTAGAGTGCAAATACGGTTGCAAGTAAAGGGGTGGAAAAGGGGCAGACAATATATGAAGGGTGCTTACCCGGCCTCGGCTGCCAAGTGGACTTACGAGATCAAGTACACTTACAAGAGCTCATGATCCAAGTGCACTTACAAGGCCAAGTGCGCTCACGATCCATGTGCACTTACGAGGCCAAGTACGGTCTCAATCCAAGTGCGCTCACGAGGCGAAAGTGCACTTACGAGGCCAAGTACACTTACGATCAAAGCGCGCTCACCTGGCTACTGGCAAGTGCGCTCACGAGCTGGCTCACGGCTTGTTGGTCTCCATGCAATTGGAACGGCCAGACGAAGAACAAAGAATATTAAGCGTTCCAAGGTGCTGTGCATAGTGATATGCGACCGTGTGAATTCATATCGCCAGGTGTAGTTTTTGCCGTGCCTCACATCGTATCGTCATAGACTTGCATGTTAACCTGCCTACGAGCGTGCTATCGACGTCTGGACGTGACTAATTCGCCCAGGCGCAGGGATTGTTTTCCGATGTCGTCAGATGGAGCGGCCATATAGAGCCTTCACAATGAAAAACAATGATCGAGAACTCAGTCATTTGGGGCCAAGAGTTACGAAATGCGAACCACCATGCCATGAACAATTTCAATCTCTTCGTTGAGCAACTCCAAATGATATTCGGCAACCCCTACTGCGTGCCGAACACAGCCATGTGGGCCTACAGAGAGTTCGATCAGAGATTCCATGACCAGGATGACCCAGTACGGGTATGGGTCAACTGGCTCCCTACCTTCTGGGGAGAGGCCGAATGGGAAGAAGAACAGGACCCAAAGAGGTTATACGAAATGGCCGGATGGGGATGAAGCCTGGGGTAAAATCACATATTAAACCATTCACGACAAACAGGAGTTTCGTAAGCATCGACATATTTTTCGACGGAGCAGCAGCCGCAGAGTTCCAACCCGGACCGGAAAGGACGAGCTGGAAATAACAACAACAACATCAACAAATGCAGCCCACTGCGGGCTCCGGCGGCGGCGATGGAGAATCGTGCAAATGAACCGACAGGAAACGCAATTTCAGACCGTCAATTACCAAGCACGCCGAGACGACTTCCGGTGCAAAGACCACCGGTGGCATCCGTGGCAAATGTACCAACTTACTTCTGGCACCATGGGGCTCGAGGGAGGTTCTCAAAAACCGCCTGGCCAATAAGAAGTTCATTCGATTTAATGGCAGCCATATGAAGCACACGTGTCCATGATACTGTTGGGCCAACTATCCAGGCAACGACAAATTGAACTCCAGCGGCAGAGGCTCCAGCGGTCCAACCTGCTGCGTCCACCATGTCAAAGATCAACGTTCATTTGATACCCAGCAGTCAAACATTTAGTCTACCTCTCCAGGAACCTGGCTCGACCAGAGAGCATGAACAAGACGGAGGTGGAGTTAGAGAAGCTGGGAGCGCAGGCGTTCATGGCGACATTGGACGGAGTGCAGGCACACCGAGTTTTATTAAAATCAAGAGTTATTTTAGAGAGCCGAAGAGCTCACATACTGAGCCAGTATCTGTACAGCACTGAGCGGCCAGATTCGGCGAATGTCATACACAAAGTACTTGTCCGAAATATTGACAGGGAAATGCAGCTTGTACGAACTCTCATCAACTGTGGAGCAACGAACATCTTCATGTAACCCAAGCTGTGAAGGCGTCTCAGTGTAAGAGACAAACCAGCATTCATCGCGACCTCGGGCCTCGACAGCTGCGAGTTGATGTTGGCAAGAGAAATTAGAAAGACAATGCTCTCGGTTCAGTATGTTAAGAGCTTGACACCGGTTGACGAATCGCATATCTTAATTGTGACCATGAGGGCATACGACTTAGTTTCAGGATTACCTTGTTTCAAGGCCCAACATCCTTATATCAACTGCGAAGCCGGTCAACCTATAGTATTACGAATCCCAACTGGGCTGCAGGCCACCACCATGGATGAGAATCGTGATGGAACCCTGTATGCTGATACAAACAAAACTTCTCAGGATTGGAGTGATAAGTATCCGGACATTTGCATTCCTGGAGCAACCGCATTTGACAACTATTTTGAGAGCTATAAGGTCGACGAGGCATTCGCCGTACGCTTTGGGGAGTGTACTGGGCTGCTTGGAGCATCATTATTCAGCGGGATCTTATCGGAGAAAACTCCGATGCTGGATGGGTGAGCAGGGAGCAGTGGCGATAGTTGCGGCGGAAGAGTTACCAACAATACGGGGCTTGAATGACGGCTACCAGCTCACTGAGTCTGGAAGGGAGGATGCGCGCCACCGTCATTCTCTATTGTGATGGGCTGGCGGTACCGCTACTCCAGCATTCTAACCTTCGCTTCCATCTCAAGGTTATGAGCCCAAAGCTAATGAATACAGATAGAGCTTCGGTGCCTGAAATGGTGTCTACAGATGATAGCGGCCATATCCCAGCCAAATATCAAGAATTTGTTGAAGTCTTTAGTAAGGCCAAGAAAGTGACACTGCCACCGCACCGGTCAATTGACCATGCGATCGATCTGGAACACGGGCACAAGCTGACAAATAGGCATATCTATAACCTATCGGAAATCGAGTTGAGAAGTCTAAAAGACTACATCGAGATAAACCTGGCCAATGATTTCATCCAGTGGTCATCATCAAAGGCGGTGGCGCCAATACTATTTGCAAAGAAGAAGGACGGTGGCTTGAGACTCTGTGTGGACTACCGAGCTCTTAACTCGGGCACAGTCATGTATCAGTACCCCCTTCCATTGATCTCGGAGATCCTTGACAGTGTTCACAGTGCCAGCATATTTAAGAAACTTGAACTTCGCGAAGCCTATCAGCTTATTCGCATTAAGGAAGGTAACAAGTTCAAGATGGCATTCCGAACCCGATACCGTCAGTTCGAGTATAGGCTCATGTCATTGGGCTTGACGAACGTACCGGCTACCTTCCAGGCCTACATCGACGATTGCCTGTGACCTTACATTGATGTCTTCACCGTATGATACCTTGACAACATCCTGGTCTACTCTACTGATGAGCAGGAGCACAACGAGTACGTACGGAAAGTACTGCAATGGCTACAGAACTTCGGCCTCTATTGCAAGGCAGAGAAGTGCCAATACTGAGTCTCGGAGGTCGGCCACCTCGGCTTCATTATCAATGCCGAACGTGTCAGCATAGAAAGGGACCGCTTCTCCACGATCGAACATTAGCCGACCCCTAAATCAGTGCGAGATGTGCAGATTCTGCTTGGGTTTACGAACTTCTACCTGAGGTTCATCCGAAAAGAAGCCAAGGTGACCCTCTCACACACGGAATTACTACAATCCGATGGCAAGAGCAAGAGCTGTAAGCGGAAACAACCATCAAACTGATCGCAGCCGATCAGGTCGAAATGGTAACAGACTTAGGAAGACAAGCTGGCTTTCCATAAACTCAAAAAGGCCTTCACTGCAGTACCGATTTTGCAGCACTTTGACCTAGACAAGCCGATCATCCTTCAGACGGACACGAGCGGCTTCGCGATTGAAGGCATACTAAATCAGTATGATAGGTTTGGAACCCTTCGGCCAGTCAATTTTTAATGTCGAAAGTGCTCCCCGGCTGTTCAGAATTACGACATGTACGATCGGGAACTCCTTGCCATCGTCGAGACCTTCAAGCAATGGCCACACTATCTGGAAGACGCAAATCATATAGTCTTGGTGCAGTACGACCACAAGAATCTCCAGTACTTCTTGACATCGTAAGTGCTCTCCCGGAGACAAACCTGCCGGACCGACATCTTATCGGTATACGACTTCACAATCGAGTATCTGGAAGGCACGAAAAACTCCGTCGACGGCCTATCGAGCCACCACGATTAAGAGATCGGCTATGAAAAGCCTGTCGGACGGTTTTGGGCAATACTGGCAGTCTAACCCCACTATGACCTCCTACCGGCAATTAAGATGGCTTAGGCAACTGACCCATTTGCGGTCGATGTCTCGGGTAAGCTAGTCGATAACCCAATGGGTATAGCCGAAGCCGAAGTCAAATCAAAAGACGTCACCTGATAGAGTATCATTGCTAGAGCTCTGACCTATGAAGGGAGCTTATATGTCCCTGCGCACGATTCTCTCCGCGGTAAAGTGATAATTCTTTTTCATTACAACCCCGAGTCCTGTCACTTTGGAGCTCTTAAAACTGTTGAGTTAGTCTCTAGGGATTTCTATTGGCCTGCGATGCACGTGCACATAAGGGAGTACATCAGTGACTGCGAAGCTTGTCACCTAATCAAAGCCCCGCGTCATGCGCGCCAAGGAATCACCATGCTACTGCCCACCACCGTCACTGTCAGGGAAGGTGTCACCATGGACTTCGTCACAGATTGGACAGTACCAACCACATCCAGATACAGGGAGATCCTAGTCATTGTTGATTGACTAACAAAGATGGCGACCCACCTGCCCTGCAGAAAGTATACCGATTCACCAGAGCTAGCCAGGCTCTTCTTCGAGGATGTGATCTGCAAGTGCGGCGTTCCTGACGATATCATCACCGACCTGGATACCCACTTCAATAGCTGAATCTGGACAAGGGTCTGCAGCAACATGAATATGGGTCACCAACTATCGACCGCATTCCATCTGCATATGGACGGCCAGATGGAGAGGCAGAATCAGACAATGGAGCTGTATCTCCGGACTTTCTGAAACTATGGGTAGGATAACTGGGTGGAGCTCATGCCATTGGCAGAATTCGCCTACAACAACGTGGTGCATGCTTCGACAAGAATGACCCCCTTTTAGGGCAACTATAACAACAATCCGATGATGGAGTTCAAGGCACCCAAGAATCCAGCCCGCTTTAAGTTAGAAGCTGAAGCGGATACCTTGGCAGCCGGCCTGGAGGAGATGCACCACACCCTGAGAGACCACCTGTTGGAAGCTCAAGGCTGCCAGAAGAAGTACACTGGCAGCAAGGAAATAACGTTTGAGGTCGGAGATAAGGTCTGGCTTTCAACTCAGAACATCAAGATGATGAGAACATCCAAAAAGATGGATTACAAGCATGTCGGGCCATACACGGTGAGTAAAGTCATCAATAAGAATGCTTTTAAATTAGACTTGGTAAAGACGATGCGTATGCAAAATGTGTTTCACGTCTTCCTGCTTGATCAACACTCGCCTCCTATCATCAGCCAGCCGCAATCAGAACCTCAACCGACGATTGTCGATGATAAGGACGAATGGGAGGTCAATCAGATTCTCGATTCCAAACGTCACTACTGAATGCTCCACTACCTCGTTCAAAGGTCCGGTTACAACTACCTATACACGAGCTGGGAGCCGGCAGAAAACCTCGAGAATGCTCAAGAGCTACTTGACGAGTCTCACTGTGAGCATCCAACAAAGCCACGACCATAATTGGCGATTCGGAGGTCGGTTTGGAGAATTCAAGGTCGATCGGGTATTTCCTTCTTGTTCCTTCTCTCTTCTTTCGTTTCTTTTGGATTTCAGCCCGTTATTGAAGGTGTCGGCACGGGTTTAACCATCATAACTGAAGGTGGAGTTTGCCCAAGCGCCGGATCCGCCGTGATGTCGCCATGAAGGCATCAATCGGTCATTGTACCTATGCAGACGTATGATGGCGTACGCACCTTCTCTTTTTTTATGTGCGTAAATGATTGCCGCTCAGTCGGTCTGTGGATACAGAGGAGGATGATGTAATATCAGCCAAGCATCTTGCTTGCGTCCATGTCTTGGCGGGATATAAGCAATCTGATTGTTCCAGCCGAGGGCAGCATAAGTGCCCTTCATACATAATTACCTCACAAAGTACTTTTGGCATGCTAGCAATTGTCCAACCTACTGTTAGGGGTTTTCCCTTAGCAAGTGTACGAGGTACGAAGGATATCCATGGCAATCTGCGTTCGGTCACCTGTCACTATGGTTGATCGATGTTACACCCGCAGCTATCCCATCCTTTGATCGACAAAGTCCTACGTGACATACGAGCCTATCCAATACCGAGCCCTGGCAAAAGCGGAATGATTAACCCGCGCGGGGGCAGTACACTTTCTTGATCGAACAGCGATAGTCACGACACTTAGCTGGCGGATTCATCAGACCCGAATACTTAGGATGGTATGCTACTATACGCCTATGCCTCCGATAGTTAGAGAGGTCATGAGTTGATGAAGCACGATCACACAATTGCGGAGACTTATGGGTCAGCCGTGCATAATCGTTGCGACCAGAATTACTTTACCTTATCAGCAATATGGGACAGCCGGCTAGAGCGGGGTACACCTCTACACTCTCCGGCAGGCACACGTCAGAGCTCGAGAAGTGGGACTTTACTATGAGGATAACTATACAGTCTAGGGACTTCATATGTTAACTGCGCCCCGGT
>MU122186.1:75299-213503 GCA_014904905.1 Wilcoxina mikolae CBS 423.85 | reverse complement strand
ACACTAAAATATTATTGTTGTTTTCTACTTCAAGAATATTTATCTTTACAATATACTTTATGAATTTTCGAGATCTTGACTCTATTGTTCTCTACGCTCACGCCCTTTACGAACGAGCAATCACTCTAGCTGATTTCAGATTTGCGAGTATCTTTATTCAAACGTACGATATTGAGTACGAATATTTTCACTGGTTTTACACCCGTGAACTTCCTTCCGAATATCACAATCTCCCCGTAGCGGACTACGAGGTTCAATCCGACTACGACGATTCTGAAGACTATCTTCAGGATACCTACGACTTCTAAAAGAAGTAGGCGGCCATACTTTAACCATAAGTATCCCCGTAACACCTATATACTGTACAATTGATATCTACATTACTTATTCCGATTGGCAACCATATGCATACTTATCCATCGATATGAGGATGTACATCCTTACAGCTATATTTTCAAGAGTACTCACTGCCACTTGCCATAGATATTCACCGTACCTCATGTACCTGCAAGGTGAAAATTCCTAACAGTTTTTCTCTCTTTTGCTCTGATGGCCTCAACTGAATCTCCATCATAAGAAGAGTACACACAATTTATAACACTCAGACAGCACTAATATATAGTATCGTCGATATCAAAGAGTGTAAATCAAAATAAAAATAATAATGATCTCGGTCTAACTCAGAGCAATATGATTTTAAATAGTGAAAATCATTAATACTGTCTCCTTCGTACCTTTTGTTTTGTTGAGAGTATCTTTTTTTTATATTTCTTCATCACTGAATGTTTTGCATAGTATTCGGTAATATGATCGGGTGTGATGTCCGTAAGGTTTTAAGAGTCCCAGGTATTCTCGTCGTTTGAGTATCTGAAACACTTTATAAAGTTGATGTATTTCCACTGATCATTGTTGGTTGGTCCACTAGCGACAATCCATTCAGAGACCTATTCACCATTTTGGACCTCATTTTGTAGTACATCTCTTTCTGAGATATTACCTCAGTAGAACTCCAGCAAAGCAATATGGAAAGAAGAATTAATATTCAAGGTTAGAGGAAGTGTTGGTTGATACCATCCCTTGTATCCTCCTAACATGAATATCTCAAAAGATGTATATATCTTGTCATTGAGCTTGCCATATTGTCTTTTGGTTCGTATATTGCATCCATCATGCATAATAAGATCTCTGATTTTGTACTTGGGAGGAGATCAACACTTCCGATCCTAGTATTTTCCCATTTTGTTCTTGTAAACTTTGAGTTCTCCTTCCAACAACTTATATACATCAACCATATAATTCGCATCTAATTCCAAGTATATATTACGAAACTGTACCTCTGTAACCAATTGGTGCGTAGTTCATAGGCGTATTTGGGAAAGAAAGAGGTAATTGTGCTAAATTTATAATTGGAGTTATTGTTTACGTTCACAGTCATGGGTAACATCTCGCTCCAAGAAGACTCCTTGTAGTTGCACTATGGAAGCCAGTATCACTTGATGATATGTTAGAGTCATTCTGTTGCTCAATCGGTTTGCAGGTGGAAAGAAGTTGATATTGACTACTTGTTTCAGGGAAAAATATTTAAGTCTGCTAGGAAACATCTGGTAATGACTGCATCATGGTATAACACTATATCTTGGGACATGGGGTAGTATTTACAGATATTGATAAGGAATAACTTTGCGACCGTGGATGATTACCGCTTATCGGGTAAGATCATGTATACTATTATCGTAAACCTGTCAACTATCACCATGATAATCCTGTTGCAATTGATTTCTGGCAGATCAGATATAACATCTATCAATAGGTAAGTCCATAGTGAGGATGTAGTTCGAGTGGATGTAGAACCCGGTATTATGTTTATTGTGGTACCTTTGTCGATTGGTATGAGTCGTACATATTGCGGTAATATAATAGATTATCCTCCAGTTTTGCCCAGTAGAAATTGCTCATGAGTAGTTATGTAGTGCATTCACCATCAAAATGTCTGGCAATATAACAGTTGTGTTCCTGGTGAAGTATCACCTTCTGGAATTCCTCATTTATATATAACCTGTAACACCGGGAACGTCACTTCAGGTTTACCAGTACAAGAAGTATTCTTACTACTTTCAGGACTAGCTTGCGATGTAAGTTATAAAGATTCGCTCAGGATGTGAAAGTCACTAATAGATGAAGATTCAACACAAAGATATTTGGCTTTTCAATGCATATATTGTTAAGGCTTGTTCTCCTCGTCAGGAAGCTTATCCTTCTACCCTCGGAGATTCTAGTTGTCTTTATACCTCTATCCTCTCGCTCTAATAATTACTTCTATCTACGCTTTTCTCATGAGCTCCTCTACCTATCCCTTCCTTTGCACCAATGCCGTTCCTTCCCTTCTCCGCACTTTCGGATCTTCTGCTTCTTTCCGCTCAGATCTCTATCTCAGACGAATAGCATCCTTGCTGACATCAGTCCTTCGAACTTCTGTGGTCCGGACCTATCGTATCTTGTCGATCTCTTTGCTTCCAGGGGAATGGTATACTTTTGATCGTGAGGGATATAAGGGAGTGCGTTGGTTACGCTGCAAATGCAGGCGCTTTCGTATCTGAAGCCTTTCAGCTGCCTTCGCATTATCAGTGGCATAAGCTGGCATAGTATCGTCCCAATGACTGCCTTGAATCCCTTATCAATGGTGTGGTTGACTGCATGACAGCTCATCTGATTTCGTTGGTTTGCGAGTGATATCCTGTGTAGATTTGATGACGTCCAGGGATGGCGGTTGTACTATCCCAATACAGCTATCGTCGAGTAATCATTGGTGACAGCGTTCTGATAGCATTTGGTGATGTGTAACTGTTGTGAGGTGTAACACGACCTCCCTCCTTGGCGAGTTCGTCTCTGAACGATTATACTAATCTGCTCTTCGTTGCTTTGGTCAAAATGACCTCTTGTGCCCATACTTCCAAGTTCCTTCTTTCCTTCTTGGTAAAAATATGACCCCTTGTACCCTAAAACGAATCTCTTTTCCTAGTTGTCTTGCTAGCCGTTAAAAACCCTTCGTGGGGAAAAGGTACTAGCGCAACCTCTTGTCCTTAGCTGTTTGAGGGTTCCACTTATGATAGTCATTCAATAACCCCTTGTCATCGAAGTTCTCATAAGGTTCCTCAGTCCAATCTGCTTCGCCTGAATACCCCTTCAACTTAACCATGTATAGCACCTTCTTTCATTCCTTGCAATTCTGGCTGCCCATGATCTTTTCAACTTCATAGCCTGTTCCGTACTCATAGCCTTGTACATCATAATCCAGTTCGTTTCCTTCGCTGGTGGCGAGTTCTGGTGCAGGTCTGATGGGTACAATGGCCATTCGATAGGGTTCGATGAGAGTCACATGGAAAGTATTGTGAATCCGCCAACGCTTAGGCAATTCGAGCTTTATTGCTGTGGGTGAAAGTACCTTAAACACCTTAAAGGGACCATGTAGCTTCGCATCTAGCTTTCTAGATGGGTGTCTAGTTTTAAGATTCTTTCAATTTAGCATTGCTAGATCACCAACCAAATGTTTCGGAGGTTCCTTAGCATGATTATTATGGTACCTTCCCATTGTCTCTTGGGCCTTTTCTAAACCTTTTCGACACAGGTCATGCACACTTGACATCCAATGAACATAGTTCCTTGATGCTAGATTCTTTGCTTCTGCTTCAACGGGCCAATTCGTTCGAGGATCGAACTGATATTTTGCAAAAAAAGGTGATATGCCAGTCGCGGTGGTGAGTGAGTTGTTGTAGGCTTACTCTGCCATTGGCAACATCTCAGACCAGTTATCCTGTTCGTAGTTGCAGTCGTTCCTCAGATAGCATTCTAGCGTCTGGTTTACTCTTTCTGTTTGACCATCGGTTTGGGGGTGAAATGGCGAAGACATCTTCAATTGGATATCGAGTGCTTCCACCAAGGAAGACCAGAATGCCGATGTGAACCTGGAATCTCTGTCTGATACTATGTTTGATGGCAAACCATAGAATCTCCATACTTCCTTCAGGAAGATCTTAATCAGGTCTGTGGCTTTCTTCTCGCCATCCTTCAGTGGTATAAAGTGAGCCATCTTTGTGAACCTGTCAACGATAACCCAGACCGATGAACAACCATCAGATATAGGTAAATCGATAATGAAATTGATAGAGATTGAATCCCATTGATGTTACGCTAATTCGAGAGGTTGAAAAAGTCCGTAGCGAGCGTGACGAGCTGCTTTGTTCTTCTGGCATGCATGGCATGAGCGGACATAGTGTTCGATGAATTTCTCCATCTCTGGCCACAAGAAGTTCCTTCGAACCAACTCAATTGTCTTGTCCTGTCCCATATGTCCTTCCACCTTCAAATCATTCTCTGCCTGAAGTATTTGCTTTCGTAACTGTAGGTCATCTGACATCCACAGCCTGCTTTTATAATAAAGGGCTTCGTTTTCGACAAAGATGTCAGGGCTTGGGTTTCCTTCCATAGATCTAACATACTCTTCTTGCCATGCAGCATCGTTACTTGCAGCGCCTACTACTGCTTCTACTAACCAAGAATTGAACTTGACTACTGGCATTGACCTCAGTTTAGCAGAAGAAATCATTATCTGTTTGCCTCGTAGCTTTGCTGATGTCACCTGGACTGTTTCCCCTTCGGATGTTACCAACTAATCGCGTCTTAAAACGCGGTGTATTGGTTGATTTTCGTTTTCTTCGATCCTACCTCTCCCCTTTTTAGGGCGGTACTCCGAACGCCTAGATAAAGCATCAGGTTTCCCATTTGTACTACCTGGTTGGTAGAATATCTTGAAATCATAGGCAGGTAGTTCCTGTGCCCAGCGTCCTTGTCTTCGATTCAGTATCTTGGTAGTGGTGAAGTAATCAAGATTCTTATGATCGGTAAACACACTGATTTGTTGGGCTGCACCTTCGACATAATGTTTCCATTCTTTAAAGGCAGGTAGTATTGCTAGCATCTCCTTATCGTGAATCAAATAGTTGATCTCTGCTTTATCCATCTTTCGAGAGTGGTAGGCCACAGGGTGTAAACGTCCATCAATCCCTTGGGAAAGGACTGCTCCGATAGCGAAGTCACTGGCGTCAGTCTCAATGACCACAGGATCTTCAGTTTCGAAGTGGCGAAGGATTTGGTGCCTCAGTAAAACACTTCTTCAACAGATCGAAAGCCTGTTGACAGCGTGGATTTGCCTTCCAATCAAACTGTTCACCAGTTTGTTTGGTTAAGTCTGTCAACGGTTTGCACATTCTCGAAAAGTCCTCGATGAAGCGTCGATAGAAATTGGCAAATCCTAAGAACGATTGAATGTATTTGACAGAGTCTGGCGTTTTCCATTTTAGGATAGTATCAACTTGTCTTCTGCCATGCAGACACCTTCTCCTCATGTGATGTATCCAAGGAATTCAACTTGCTTCTGATGCCATTCGCACTTATCTGGTACTATCGCCAAGTTGTTTTCCTGTAACCTACGAAGGACTTCCCTTGTCAATCGTACATGCTCTTGTTCGTCATTGGTATAGATGAGGGTATTATTTATATAAACAACTACTCCATGATTGATTAGATCTCTCAGGATCTCGTTTATCATATCTTGGAATGAGGCTGGCACATTTGTCAGTCCAAAGGGCATAACCAAATATTCATAGTGTCCATATCTCGTACAAAATGATGTTTTCCATTCGTCACCAGGCTTTATTCGAATGAGATTGTAACCAGCCTTTAGGTCAATCTTTGCAAAATGCTTCTAGCCGGTAACTCTGTCCCTGAGTTCATTCATGAGTGGCAAAGGACACCGATTCATAATCGTGATGCGGTTGAATCCTCTGTAATCCACACACAACCTTAAACCCCTACCATGGGGCTTTGGGACGAAGAGTATTGGTGCTCCAGCTGGTGACTTGCTTGGACGAATCTTGCCAGAATCGAGAATTTCTTTTAGATACTCCTTAAGGACCAAATATTCATTTTCAGAAAGAGTGTAGATGGGACCCCATTGAGGCTGCTCCCCATCTTTGAAGTCTATTGCATTGTCAAAAAATCGATGTGGTGTTAGAACATTTGCGGTTTCCCCATTATAAACCGACTGAAAGTCTCGATACTGCCATGGAATTCGCTCAATCCAATCGATCTCCATTTCACCTATTGCATTGATATGCATAGACCCAATTACTCTGATCCATCATGGGTCAGTACCAAATTTGAGATACTATCATCGTATTCAATAGGGAAGGAGCTGACTGCTGCCTTTGTACAGTGCTGATGGCAATGCTTCGATGTGAATCGGAGCTTATCACCTTCTTCAGTGATCCCTCTGAGTGGTCCATGTTTGACGATCAACCAGTAAGGTAACATGATATCAGTTGCTGATTCCATGGGTCCGATTTCGAAGGTTACTTTGGTATAATGGCTTTCGTACTGAAGAGTAACTGGAAAGGTATACTGCCATCCAACTCCTTCTACAATCACACCATTGAAGTTTTCAACTGACTTTGGTTCTGT
This sequence comes from Wilcoxina mikolae CBS 423.85, assembly GCA_014904905.1. Classification (NCBI taxonomy): domain Eukaryota; kingdom Fungi; phylum Ascomycota; class Pezizomycetes; order Pezizales; family Pyronemataceae; genus Wilcoxina; species Wilcoxina mikolae. Next base: position 206,987 of record MU122186.1, on the reverse strand, counting down.
TGGAGTAACCAATAGAACACCATTAGTTTCGGCCCATTGTTTTGACATCATAGGTGTATCACACCTTGTATCCAAAAGGATCCTAACCAGGACATTCTTCTTGTCCATGAATGATGCAAACATGTGTATTGTCGGTCTTGAACCAGTCTTTGGTTCTGGGGGTAACTGTTTCGCTTTCTTGAGTTGATGTTGAGGTGGTTCGGCCAAGGCCTTGCGTTTTCTGTCTTTTCGTGTAGAAACCATAATGAACTGCCTTCCGACACAGCTCCAGCCGCAACAGATTGTGGTTCTACAGTAGATATGTGTGAAGATGGTTTTATTGCTGAAGAAGTGATAGTCATATGTTTGCACTTGGATGCTATATGTCCAGCATATTTCGAGTACTGAACTCATCCTCATGTTCCCTTTTTTATAAAGAAAGAAATCATTTCTCATTAAACTCAACATATAACAGTCTGTGGGTACCTATACCTGAAAGGAAACATCGCAATCCTAAACTTAAGAAAAGACATATGAAACCCAGCGTCTCTCAATCGTCAATTTCCATACCATCAGAATCTACCTCATACAACCTCCTCGAGGGTGGGTAAGTTGCAGATGCTGTGATACTGTCAGCCAAGCTCCTTGGTCTGACCTTCGAACTGGAGGTCGCAGTCTTCTGCTTCGGAGCTTCCTCCTTATCCTTGGGTTTCTTGTTTTTCATGCTAGATAAATCCTTAATGGGATTCTTACAGAAGAACCATCGATCGTGTTCAGATGATCCACAACCCTTGCATTCGTTGCGTTTGGGTCTTGCTTCTAGCAAACTTTCAGGAATACCCTTAAGGGCTTCGGCCTTATCAGAGTGAATAGGCTTTGGTCTCTTTTTCTCTGTTCGAGGTTTTTTGGGGTCAGAACCTTTGCCCTTCTCTGACTTCTTTTCTTGGTTCTTATCTTGCCCCTGGTGCTCATCTCTCTTTAGTTTATTTACATTCTTGCCTTTGGAGTTGTCACGATTTTGATGAGACCTATTCTTCTCTGCCAACTGATCTTCCTATGACTCACCCACTCACCTCATTTACTCAATGAAGGCTGTATCATTTATGGGTGGTACCTCTGCAGTTGACATTTGATCCAGAATTTATTCGTTCTTTCCTTGTTTAAGGCAATGGATGTAAGAGGTCCCGCTGACACCTGCAAGAAAGTTGAGGTTTTCCATCTTCGTCAGATAATTCTCAATATCTCCAGTATACTTCAGATCATTCATCTTTCGCAGAAACTTCTCTTCCTCTTGATTATCGACGAATCTCTCTTCCATCGTACTGGTGAAAGACTTTCAGTTATCAACCTGGAAGAACTTCTTCATGTCCTCTTCACGGTTATCATACCAGGCTAGAGCCTTATCTTCCAATAGGCCTCCAACCCATAGGATCTTGTCAATATCATCGTGGAATTCGTCGCAGAAGTACTGTAGATAATGTTCCACTGATCGAATCCACCTTCGATACATTTCCTTGGGATCCTTCTTATCCCCTTTGAAGACTGGAGGCATTTTCGTTGTGCCTTTCTTGGAGGATCAGGCTGGTAGGCGAGGATTGGGTGGTGGCATGCTATAGTGTGTACTGCCAGAAGGAGGTAGGGGTATTTGGCTTGGATGTAAACTTCCTGCATTACTTCCTCCGCTTCCTCCTCCTCCTCCTCCTCCTCCTCCTCCTCCTCCACCTCCACCACCACCTCAACCTCTACCTCCACCACTTCCTCCGCTTCCGTCACCACCTCCACCACCACCTCCTTCTCCTTCCTCATCTTCGGAACCAGAGAGGCTGGATTCTGAACCAGAACCTCCTTGAGGTGGTGGGGCTCCCTCAGGGTCTGGAGTGATGGCTTCTTTAACCCAATATCCTCCTCCTTTGGTTCCTATACAGTAACGAAGGCGGAACCCTTCATCACTGGGTTTGATATCTCATTCCTGATGCCCAAGGACTGACCTTGTTAGGGACTTGATAGATTTCTTGGTGGATTCGTCTGATAGCGTAGTCATAAGGGTTCTTGTGAATTCCCGAAACCTTTTCTCCATGTTCTTTCGTGTCTTCCTAATATCACTTTCTCTCTGCTTCTTCTCAATGTCAGCCTTCTTCTTGAGTTCTGTTACTCTCTTGGCCTCTTCGTTGGCCTTTCGTTTGGAACTGGTAAGTTCTTCTGACTGCGTATGTTCTTGGAGAGCGAGCCATTCTTGAGCTCTTTCTCTTTTTTTCAGTATGCCAGAGAAAGAGGTCCATGCTGCTGATGAGGACTGTATTTGCATTACAAGGGCCAGGCGTAGCTCCTCATATACTTCCGAAGACTGTGCTTTGGCAATAGCAATCGCAACGCTAACATTGGCCGCGAATACCTGGTACTGGGCAATGATGTCTGAGTAATGTTCCAGTTGTGCCCTTTGCACAGAATCAACTCCTGAGGCCACAGTATCGTAGATCTCGTTTGCCTGAACACTAGGGCATCATATGCTCTGACCAACTGAGGCAATGTTTTTCTGATCTGGATATTGCTTGCTTCAGTTTACGTAATCAATGCATCCATTTGATTCAATTCTGCTTCGATACTGTTTATCAAAGAGACTACCCAATCGGGAATATCATTCTGCACAATGGCCTCATAACCGACCACTTCTTTTCCCCTATCTCCTGCCACAACCAATATATTCTCCCTTCGTACCAACGTCACTGCCTCCCCCATCATCGTATCAGACCCAGCATCGGTCATTGCTCATAATATGGCCCAGATTTGTCCTTGAAAGATTCTGCTGTAAAAACTCCCCGTTCCGGAGAAGGGAGTTAAATCGAGATCCCAATCAATGAGAAATCTTGCACCAGCTTCCTGTTGTAACTGTAACGAAGGTTCGTAGTCTGTTGCGTAGGGCATTCAAAGATCTGGAACGAGAAAGATTGCAATAAAGGGGATTAAGATGATGACCTTAAGATAGGCAAGGGATTGTTGCTTTTGGTGGTGTACAGGATGCAATGCTTCGGGTTTCGATTGATGGATCCTGACAGCTAAAGCTAAGTGGATCAAGTTTTCTTCTCGGACAATTCACAGTGATAGCTTCTTGCAGGTAGGGAACTCCTTTCCCAGCTGGTATAAAGATCGAAATCTGGCTCGTGATACCAGCACTTTCCCTGTGTAACGTGGCAGCCAATATCTGGGATATAAAAAAGCATAAGCGTCAAGAACCTTTGATCACTTTGAGGGTAGAAAGATAGCTTCAACAGAAGTGTTTCTTTGCTAACAATATAATGTAACACCGGGTGCGTCACTTCAGGTTTACCAGTACAAGTAGTATCGTTACTACTGTCAGGACTAGCTTGTGATGTAAGTTATGAAGATTCACTCAGGATGTGAAAGTCACTAATAGATGAAGATTCAAGACAAAGATGTTTGGCTTTTCAATGCGTATATTGTTAAGGCTTGTTCTCCTCGTCAAGAAGCTTGCCCTTCTACCCATGGAGATTCTAGAAGTCTTTATACCTCTATCCTCTCGCTCTAACAATTACTTCTATCTACACTTTTCTCATGAGCTCCTCTACCTATCCGTTCCTTCACACCAATGCCCTTCCTTCCCTTCTCTGCTCTTTCGGATCTTCCGCTTCTTCCTTCTCAGATCTCTATCTCAGACGAATAGCATCCTTACTAAAATCAGTCCTTCGAACTTCTGTGGTCCGGACCTATTGAATCTTTTCGATCTCATTGCTTCCAGGCAAATGGTATCCTTTCAATCATGAGGGACATAAGGGAGTGCGTCAGCATACACTGCAATCGCAGGTGCTTTCGTATGTGCAGCCGTTCAGCTGCCTTCACATTATCAGTGGCATAAGCTGGCATAGCATTGTCCCAATGACTGCCTTGAATCCCTTATCAATGGTGTGGTTGACTGCATGACAGCTCATCTGATTTCGTTGGTTTGTGAGTGATATCCTGAGTAGATTCGATGATGTCCAGGGATGGCAGTAGTACTATCCCAATATCGCTATCTTCGAGTGATCGTTGGTGACTCCGCTCCGATAGCCTTTGGTAATGTGTAACTCTTTTAAGGTTTAACATAACCTCCCATTCGAAAACAATACTAATTCTGAATCTATACCATACCATCTGTCAATATTTTTATTCTTTTCTTGTACCTTCTGTAGAATGTTTTGATACCTCCCATTGTGCCCTTTTTTTTTCTGAAACTTTACTTTCACCGATCCAACCAATAGTTTTACCGAAACTATACCCAAAGGAATTTCTTGCTCATTATCAATGTCAATTTGCATCACTCCAACCTCTAAACAATGTTCTTATGCTAACAAGATTGCCAAAGTTGTATTCCTCTCATTTAGACAGAACTTCAAGCTTCTTGATAACTCATCGGATTCTCTATTAATGATTCATTTTCGATAAACAATGTTACGGTTCTACTAATTCAATACTTCCACCCATCGTGCTTGTCATCGCATAAGTTGTTGCATTTCTTTGTACTATTGGAGGTTCTTGTGATTGGAAGTACTGTTGTTGTATGTGATGTTCCTTGTAAATAATATGACCAGGTATTGAATAAATATATGATTGCGAATATTTCCATGTCATATATTTGATAATATAGCTAGATAAGTGAAAACCTCTTCGATATGAAGGGGAATAGATAAATATTGCAAACTTCAAACATTTGCGAGAAGAATACTCTTATCAAAATATCAGAAGCTTCCGTGTTGACTATAGCAGGTCTATCGTTTTTGTATTATTGAAGTATAAGTATGTTTTCTATGGCAAACTGTATACACATATTGTAGTGTAGTGTGTTGCCTGACTCACAGAACTAAACATTCATTCTATCATGTTGCAGAATATCTGTAATTGGTACTATGACACTGGCAAATCACTCGATAAACCATTGGTATATATCCAATAGATATGTGGTGACTTGATATTCTTTTTCAGCCTTGGCTAGTAACCATTTTGTAATAGTTTCGCTTCTGCTTGGTGTCATTTTAAGTTTTTAACCACTAACAAAAAATCCAAGAAACCCAACATTCTGTTTGTCGAACTCATACATGTCGATTTCCACTATGAGATTGTTATCTTGAAGTGTGTATATCATATTGATCTTATAACAATGGTGTTCTACATGAGTTCAATTAATAGCAATAAGATTGTCGTCAATATAACAGACCGCAACATAAATTGTTACTTCTGAAGAATAGCTTGAGGATGTGGTAAATCAAATGGTGAAATATAGCTACTTTGTTGATAAGTCTGAATGGCATGACTGAATATTCATAAAATCCGAACATACTTGTGAAGGTTGTTTTCCATTTATTTCGTTGGCCCATTCAGATCAGAATATATCCCTACTATCTATTCAACTTTATAATCCAGATTGCTCTCTTTATCCAATTTTATATTTCATCTCTTGAGAGTGAAGCGATGTTGTCTTTGACTGTCAAGTCGTTAAGTCATCAATAGTAGATCCACAACTGCAGACGTGGAACATAGGGTTTGGGTACTAACCGGATTGAATATTCCGCTTGGCCTTTAGACGGTTATGATGTTCCTTCTCATATTATTTTGTTGAAGTATTCCTTTAAAAACTGTTCTTCATCTGCGGAGAGTTCATACATTGGTCCAACCCTCAATTGATCGTCAAGTACTTTCAAAGAGATTTAATGATAGTGTGTACTGTAAGAGGATAGCTTTTCAGCTTTGTGAGAATCAACAACATCAGCAAAGTCAATCGTCCGGTCCCGGAAGCCCCGGGACCCTCCAGAAGTTCCGGAGGTTGATTTTGAATGACGCACTCTGTTGACCCTCTGGGAGTCCTCCGGGACCAGCGACTGCAGCCTCAGCGCACTCTGTTGTTTTGCCGGAAGCCTTGAAGCTGCTCTGGGAGATTCCTGTATCGCAATAGTGTACTCTGTAGCCACTTCTGATGCTTCTAAGAGTGCTTCTGGAGATTCCTGTATCGCAATAATGTACTCTGTAGCCACTTCCGATAACTCTAAGGGTGCTCTTGGAGATTGCCGAAGCGCAGCAAAGTGCTCTGTGGCCGCTTCTGAGCTGTCTTTGGAGCTGCGGTACGTTCTAGGATCACTCAGAAGCATCTGGATCTATTTCTTCATTCTCAGATGGAATCATGGTGTGTTACCGATTTTCAACTGCACCTGTAGCATCGCATACATCTATGGATTTCATCTACCGCAGCCTTCCGCTATCAACTAAAATGACATATATCTACGCTGCACCCCAGCAGCACCTCAACACGACCTTGACAAAAAAAACACAACCCCTGAGAAGCACAACCCCTGAGAAACACAACCCCCAAGAAACAGACTCTGACTTGAACACAGCTGTCAGGTCCTCCGTTTCCTCGTCTGCTGCATCTGGTGCTACATAACGGGTCGAGTTCTCGGCAGAGCTTACCATTCTTGTGTCCATATAGCTGCCCATATGCTCAATGATGACTGCCTGGTGACCAGGACCAATGTAATTGCAGTGTCTCCGGCATCTCTCATACAAGGCTATATCAAACGATAGTAGCCGTTAAGTATAGGATCGAGGGGGTACACTGACGGCTGAATATCTCCCTGCAGAAGTCCTGAGAGGGTTCGCTCTTCGTTCCTTTGTCATAGTCCCTCAAGGCGCAGTTGAGTGTGGTTGCAGCCAAGCAAATGAATTGGGGAGTCACTTGCTTGTCCCAAAATTCGTTGAAATGCTCTTGTCTCCGAAGGGTGGTGTTGGATGCGAAGAAGTGAGCAAAGATCGGAGCAGCGGGCTCGCTTCTCGCCAGCTACCGTACTTCCTTCTCACCGTTTGGGAGATCTTCCCATTTCCCAACCCAAGAGTCATCATTCAGCAAAATGTCAACCTGCTGTAGATATAGAAGATTCTCTTCTATCTTCAACGAGTACAGTGAAGTCACCATCAGACTCGCTGTAGCGACTAGTCCACCCCGTATACGAATGATTTTCCCCCACAACGGTACTGAATTAATAATGAGTGTTATCAGACTTTGAAACGGAGAATACTTCGGAAACTCACAATTCCACATGTCAGGGTATGGATGTGCTCACTGGGTCCACTGGAGCACTCCAACATGTGTTGCGTGCCGTTGAGTGCGTCAAAAGCTCTCTGCTGGACGGTTATGGTGTCAAGGGCTTCATCCCATTCCATATCGCAAATGTCTAATTCGTCATCTTGAGAGGCCGACCAGGGATTTTCAGTATACAGAACAGATCTCAAGAATTCCTTTGCTAAATCGAAATCTGCTTTGTAATGGAGTGGCACCTTGCTATCCTTGTTGTTCTTCGTTCCCGACACACCTTCAATAGGTGTAGGGGCAGCTAAGGAATCATGACTCCTTACAGGCCAGCATCTGGCATAGTTCACTGGAACGAGGAACATCGTATCTCGGCTAGGAGATTGAGGCCGAGTGCCTTGAGGTGATTGTGAGTGCTTCGACAATTGAGAACGGTCTTCATTGGTGCTCCCAAGGTTTGATTTGGTTTTCTTCCTTTGGAGTCGTTCAGTCACCTGGAAGCTTCTGGTGAGAACTTTCTCCAATCGCTGTCGACTACTATTTAGGCGAACTGTACCATTGTATATGCTTGTGGAAGTGCTGCACGATTGAAAGACGTACGTCCTCGTACGGCCTCGTATGGATGGATATGTGTAGATACGATTACAAACAGGAATAAGCAATTCAGATCAATTGTACAGTATATAGGTAAGATAATCACTAGCGTGCCAAAAGCACTAAGCGAGGTGATTATATATGACGGGCGGTTACCCGGCCTCGGCAGCCAAGTGCACCTGGTACTGCCATTACACATAAGATGTATCTTGTGAAATTTGAAATTGCTACCCTCTTCAATGTATTCGGCCATTTTGGCATCGATAATATCTTTCCAGGTGTTGCAAATGTGCAGTCTGAATGCCACCGTTTTCGACTTGTTTTCCTCCAACTCAGCATTCCTCTTGGCGCATAATGCCGTACATCTCTGTTTCGCCTCTGCTGCATGTTGTTTACCAGCTCTGAATTGTTGAAACACATCCTTCATATTGTGAACGCGACGTAGAGCATTGTCCATGAGGTCTAGCATTTTGTCATTGTGAAAGTCATACTGGCAATAGAAATACAACTCAATAAGAGAGTGAGAGCACTCAACTGCACGTTCAAATACACTGCGCTGAGAGGGGCTTGGATGCAACAGAACATTGCATATGATACCCACAAGGAATTATCTCATTGTGTTGATTTCTCCTCCTTTCCAACGCACAACCTCCTCTTATGCAAATCTGGGCTTCATCATATCAAGGTATGAAGGCACCGAGAGCCAAATATCATTGAACTTTTCAAGGCACTTATGCTAGTTTAGAAATTCGTGAAGCCATGTCCGGAGGTGCTTCAATATCCCAATTTGCATAGTGTGGAGTGGATCAGGCTTGGGAAGATCGCTTGTAACGCTATCAAGATACCACAAGATATTGAAGCCTGGATTTACATCTTGGCGTTTGAGATCAGCGATACTTGGGCCGTATTTGAATCTGAGAATTTACGATAGATATTATGATCCCAGAGGTTCTGTCACTCATGTCGGCGGGGTAGATTACCCATTTCCTACATTGCCATTAGCTCCAGTAGCATACACCATTCTTGATGTTATGAAGATCTTGGTGCTCGGGGAAATCGGCCATCCATGCTGCCAGTGTCAAATAACAATACCTGAAGCTGCCATCCACATAGTGGGGATAGAAGGTGAGGGTCTCCGAGTCGGAATTGTGAAGGGGTTGCAACACATTCTGCAACACATGCTGAGTGACCATTCGGTTATACTCCCTCTGAGCATTTCTTTTTTTAAGGGGGACATCGCGCATCTTGACAGGAATGGGTAAAAGGGTGACCAACAACACGCAGTGCATTGTGTGTTTCATCCCTCCTGCTGAAGATAGGTTGCCGATGGTCTTGTATATCAGCCATGCCTTTTTCACACCATCAAAGTTCGTGGGGTTGGTGCCGTCAGACATGAATATCATCGGCACCAGCATGGCACTGACAGGCAGCAATATCTACACAATTGTGAGCATTGTAACGGGTATGGTATAGGGCATTGTGAAGGGTATACTAAGACGAATGCTTACTAGCTTATCCCACCACCAGTCTCCAGTATGCATCTCGTTGTAAACATGGTGCCCACAATCATTGAAGCAACCTATCGGTGGGCATGTAAGATGTTCCTCGTATGCTGGCTGCCGGAGGAGCCATTTCATACACTATATAAGGTCACAGTGCCAAAAGTGAATTGCATCCGGATACTGCACATTCCAAGCCATCTGCAACGTAGCTTTCTTCCAGCAGTTATGGCCAAGTCAGTCCTCCATCACATCGATATTCTGGCAGAGGTTGTGATTCCAGTTCAGAAAATCACGCAGGGACTCTTTAAGACTGCAGTTACCCTTCACGAAGTTGTCGATCACGTTGGCGGAATGCCCTGTACATGTGACCAGCACTGCGAAATTGTACTCCCCCTCACTGTCGAACAGATGGAAGGGATTGTGTAAGCAATGCTCAGAATTGTGCTCAGCATTGTTCCCATTGTCGGTCGGAATGTATGCGACAGGGGCTCCAGCATCGGGATGAGAGAATATTTTTGATGTGAGTCAATTTCGAACTCAGGTTGTTCGGGAGATGGTGACGTGGGCAATGGAGGAAATATGTCAGGATCGTCAATGTGGTCATAGTTTGCATTGAAAACCACTGTGCATAATCGACACAACACTGAGTGTTTTTTCAAATGCATTCCGAGGGCTCAGTAGATTCTTTCTTGGGCTGAAGAAGTTGGAGACAATATTGAGGATGGTCTCTGTCGATGTGTTTGTAGAGCCACAGATCAGATTGGAAAGGTTTCAAACAAACAGGACAGAAAGGATTCAGATTTTATATAGCAGGCATGGTGCACGTCGTGTGGACAATACTGAGGGCTGTATATACAGTTAGAAGAATGTTATGACTGTTGCCAAGCAGGTAATTGAGCCGCAGAGCATACAAAACTCACAGAGCCGTATATTAAATGCCAAGACCCTAGAATATACGGCAGACAGTTTGTCACAATGTAGCCACGGCCACAGCCTAATATGACACTAATGGCGATGTATTACACCTGAGATGCTGTACATCACCAAAGGCCATCGGAGTGGGGTCAACTACGATCACTCGATGATAGCTGTATCAGGATAGTACAAGCGTCATCCCTGGACGTCATTGAAACTACAAAGAATATCACTCGCAACAAACGAAATTAGATGAGATGTCATGCTGTCAACCACACCACTGATAAGAAGCTAGAAGTGGTTATTGGGACAAGACCCTGCCAGCTCAATGCTATCGATAGTGTGAAGACAGTTGAAAGGCTGTAGATACGAAAGCACCTGCGTTTGCAGCGTAGCAAACGAAGCCTCTATGTCTCTCACGATCTAAAGGATACCATTGGCTTGAAAGCAAAGAGATCGAAAGGATACGATCGGTCCGGACCACAGAAGTCCGAAGGACTGATGTCAATAGGGCTTCTATTTGTCTGAGCTAGAGATCTGAGCGGAATGATGCGGAAGGACCGAAAGAGCACTGCAGGACAGGAAGGGCATGGGAGCGAATGGAAGGTTAGGTAGAGAAGCTTATGAGAAAAGCATAGATAGAAGTAATTGTTATAGCGAGATGATAGAGGTATAAAGACCTCTAGAATCTTCAAGGGTAGAAGGGCAAGCTTCTTGACGAGAAGCACAAGCCTTAATAATATACACATTGAAAGCCAAACATCTTTGTCTTGAATCTTCATCCATTAGTGACTTTCACATACTGAGCGAATCTTCATAACTTCCATCACAAGCTAGTCCTGAAAGCAGTAAGGATACTACTTGTACTGGTAAATCTGGAGTGATGCTCCCAGTGTTACATTATATTGTTAGCAAAGAAATACTTCTGTTGAAGCTATCTTTCTACCTCCAAGTGGTCAAAGGTTCTTGACGCTTATGCGCTTTTATATTCCACATATTTGCTGTCACATCTCACAGTGAGAGTGCTGGTATCACGAACCATATTTTGATCTTATTACCAGCTGGGAAAAGACCTCTCTCCATAAGGGAAGCTATCGCTGTGAGCTGGTGCGTGAAGAGGACTATATCCAGTTTGCATTGGCAGTTACCATTCATGGATCGACAACTGTAGCATTATACCGCACACACCTCCGAAAGCAGCAATCCCTCACATACCTCAAAATAGTAATCTTGCTATCCCTGATCAGAACCATTGTCATCCAAGATCTGTGAATGCCCCACTCACCAGACTACGAACCCTTGTTACAGTTACAACAGGAAGCTGGTGCTAGGTTGCTTGTTGATTGGGATCTCGATTTAGTTCCCTTCTTCGGAACTTGGAGCTTATATAGCAAGATCTTTCAAGAACAGATTTGGGTCATATACTGAGCCATGACTGACGCTGGGTCTAATACCATGATGGGAGAGGTAGTGAAGTTGGTACGAAGGGAAAGTGCGATGGTAGTGGCAGGCGATAAGGGGAAGGAAGTGGTTCGTTATGAACCTATTGTGCGGAATGATATTCCTGATTGGATTGTCTCGTTGGTAATCAGCATCGAAACAGAGTTGAAACGAATGGATGTATTGATTACCCTGACCCAAGGAAGCAACATCAAGATCAAAGAGGCATTGCCTGAGCTGGTCAGAGCATATGAAGCCCAAGTGTTTAAGCAAAACGAGATCTACGATGCTGTGGCTTCAGCAGTTGATAACTTGCAATGGGCGCAGCTGGAACATTACTCAGATATTGTTGCCCTGTCCCAAGTATTCGCGGCCAATGTCAGCGGTGCAATTGACATTGCGAAGGCACAGTCTTGCGAAGCTTATGAGGAGCTACACCTGGCCCTTGCGAAGCAGATACATGCCTCATTGGTAGCGTGGACCTCTATCTCTAGCATATTAGAAAAGAAGGAAAGAGCCTAGGAAAGGCTCACTCTCCAAGTTCATACACAGTCAGAAGAACTTACCAGTATCAAACAGAAGGTCAACGAAGAGGCCAAGAGGGTCACAGAACTCAAAAAGAAGACTGATGCTGAGAAGAAGCAGAGAGAATGTGATTTAAGGAAGACTCGAAAGGACATGGAGAAGAAGTTTCGGGAGTTTATAAGGACCCTTATGATCAGGCAATCAGACGAAACCACCACGAAATCTATCAAGTCCCTAGCAAGATCTGTCCTTGGATATCAAGAAGGAGATATCAAATCCCGTGACGAGGGATTCCGCCTTCGTTACTGTATAGGTACCAAAGGAGAAGGATACTGGGTTAAGGAAGCCATTACTCTGGACCCTGAGGAAGCCCCACCACCACAAGGAGGTTCTGGTTCGGAATCCGGTCCCTCTGGCTATGAAGATGAAGAAGGATATGGAGGTGATGATGGTGGTGGTGGAAGCGGAGAAAGTGGTGGAGGTGGTGGTGGAGGTGGAGGCGGAGGCGGAGGTAGAGGAGGTGGAGGAGGAGGTGGATGTGGTGGAAGCAATGCAGGAAGTCTACACCCAAGTCAAATACCCCTACCCCCTTCTGGCAGTACACACTATAGTACGCCACCTCCCAATCCTCACCTACCAGCCAGATCCTCCAAGAAAGGCAAAATGAAAATGCCTCCATTATTTAAAGGGGATAAGAAGGATCCCAAGGGAATCTATCGAAGGTGGATTCGATCATTGGAATGTTATCTTCAGTACTTCCGCGACAAATTCCACGATGATATTGACAAAATCATATGGGTTGGAGGCCTGTTGGAAGACAAGGATCTAGCCTGATATGATAACCGCGAAGAAGACATGAAGAAGTTCTTCCAGATTGCTAACTGGAAGTTTTTCTCCAGTATGATGGAAGAAAGATTGGTCTATAAGCAAGAGGAAGAGAAGTTCCTGTGAAAGATAAATGATCTGAAATACAGTGTAGATATTGAGGACTATCGGATGAAGATGGAAACCCTGAACTTTCCAGTATGTCTCAGCGGAACCTCTTACATCCATTCCCTTAAACAAGGAATGAACAAGGAAATTCTGAATTGAATGTCAACTGCCGAAGTACCACCCAAAGATGACACAGCCTTGATCGAATTAATGACGTGAGTGGGTGTATCATACGAAGATCGGTTGGCAGAGAAGAATAGTCTCATCAGAATCGTGACAACTCCCAAGGCCAGAAGGGAAACAAGCGGAAAAGAGACGGGAACCAGAGCCATGATGAGAACCAAGAAGCAAAGTTAAAGAAGGACAAAGGTTCTGACCCCAAAAAGCCTGGAACAGAGAAGAAGGGACCAAAGCCTATTCACTCTGATAAGGCCGAAGCCCTCAAGGGTATCCCTGAAAGTTTGATAGAAGCAAGAGCCAAACGCAACGAATGCAAGTGTTGTGGATCCTCGGAACATGATCAATGGTTCTTCTGCAAGAATCCCATCAAGGCTTCGTCTAGCAAAATGAACAAGAAGCCCAAGGATAAGGAGGTAGCTCCGAAGCAGGAGACTATAGCCTCCAGATCGAAGGTCAGGCAAAGGAACTTGGCTGACAGGATCACAGCATCTGCAACTCACGTACCTTAGAAGAGGTTGTATAAGGTATGTTCTGATGGTATGGAAATTGACGATTAAGAGACGCTGGGTTTCTTATTTCTTTTCTTAGGTTTAGGATTGCGATCTTTCCTTTCGGGTATAGACACCCACAGACTGTTATATCTTGCGTCTAGTTATAATGGGAAACAAATTCTTTCTACATAAAAAGGGTACCTGAGGATGAATTCAGTACTCGAAATATGCTGGTCATATAGTACCCAAGTACAATCATATGAGTACCACATTATCCAAACAATCATAAAAATACCTCTAAACATATAACCACCACTAGAACAAACAACCCGTTGCGGCTGGAAATGTGTCGAAAGGCAGTTCATCAGGGTTTGTACACGAACAGACAGAAAGCGCAAGGTCTCGGCCGAAGCACCACAACCTCAACTCAAGAAAGCGAAGCAGTTACCCCCAAAACCAAAGACTGGTTTAAGACCCACAGTACACATGTTTGCATCATTCAAGGACAAGAAAAACATCCTGGTTAGGGTCCTTTTGGATACAGGGTGTGATACACCTATGATGTCAAAGCAGTGGGCCGAAACTAATGGTGTTCCATTGGTTACACGAACAGCACCAAAGTCGGTTGAGAACTTCAATGGCGAAATTGAAGAAGGCGCTGGATGGCAGTATACCTTTCCAGTTACTCTTCGGTACGAAAATCATTATACCAAAAAAACCTTCAAAATCGGACCTATGGAGTCAGCAACTGATATTATATTACCTTACTGGTGGATCGTCAAGCATGGAGTACTCAGAGGAATCACTGAAGAAGGTGATAAGCTCCAGTTCACATCGAAGTATTGCCATCAGCATTGTACAAAGGCAGCTATAAGCTCTTTCTCGATTGAATATGACGATAGCATTCTCAGGTTTGGTACTGATCTACGATGGATGGGAGTAATTGGGTCTATGCATATTAATGCAGCAGGTGAAAGGGAGATCGATTGGGTCGAGCGAATTCCATAGGAGTATCGAGACTTTCAGTCGGTTTATAATGGGGAAACTGCCAACACTCTACCGCCACATGGATTTTTTGACCATGCAATAGACTTAAAAGATGGGACACAACCTCCATGGGGCCCCATCTATGCTCTTTCTGAAAAAGAACTTTCGGTCCTTAAGGAGTATCTAAAAGTAATATTGGATTCTGGCAAGATTCGTCCAACCAAGTCGCCAGCTGGAGCACCAATACTCTTCGTACCAAAGCCTCATGGAAGGGGTCTAAGGTTGTGTGTGGATTACAGAGGACTCAACTGCGTCACGATTATGAATCAGTATCCTTTGCCACTAATGAATGAGCTTAGGGACAGAGTTACTGGCTAGAACCTTTTTCCAAAGATTGACCTAAAGGCTGGTTACAATCACATTCGAATTAAGCCTGGTGACGAATGGAAAAGAGCATTACACACAAGATATGGACACAATGAATATTTGGTCATGTCCTTTGGATTGGCAAATGCACCAGCCTCATTCCAAGATATGATGAACGAGAATCTGAGAGACCAAATCGATCATGGAGTTGTGGTTTATACAGATGATATCCTAATCTATACCAAGGATGAAGAAGAGCATGTACGATTGACAAGAGAAGTCCTTTGTAGATTACAGGAAAACAACTTGGCAATAGCACCAGATAAGTACTAATGGCATCAGAAACAAGTTTAATTCCTTGGTTATATCATATCGGGGGAAGGGGTCAGCATGGCAGAGGATAAGTTTGATACTATCCTGAAATGGGAAACGCCAGACTCAGTCAAGGACGTACAGTCATTCTTAGGATTCGCCAATTTCTACCGACGCTTCATTAAGGACTTTTCGAGAATCTGCAGACCATTGATAGACCTTACCAAATAAATTGGTGAACGGTTCAATTGGAAGACAAACCCATGCTGTCAACAGGCATTTGATCTGTTAAAGGTGTGTTTTACAGAGGCACCAATCCTTCGTCACTTTGAACCTGAACATCCTGTGCTTATTGAGACTGATGCCACTGACTTTGCCATCGGCACTGTCCTTCCCGAAGTGATTGATCGACGATTACATCCTGTGGCCTACCACTCTCGAAACATCGATAAGGCAGAGATTAATTATGAGATCCACAATAAGGAGATGCTAGTAATAGTATCTGCCTTTAAGGAATGGAGACGTTATCTCGAAGGTGCAGCCAAGCATATCAGTGTGTTTACCGATCACAAGAATCTTGAGCACTTCACAACTACCAAGATATTGAATCGAAGACAAGCCTGTTAGGCACAGGAACTAGCTGGTTAGAATTTCAAGATATTCTACCGATCAGGTAGTGCAAATGGGAAACCAGATGTGTTATCTAGGCGTTCGAAGTACCGCCCTAAAATGGGGGGAGGTAGTATCGATGAAAACGAAAATCAACCAATATACCACGTTTTAAGACCAGATCAGTTGGTAACATCTGAACGGGAAACAGTCCAGGTGACAGCAGCGAAGCTACGAGGCGAACAGATAATGATTTCTTCTGCTAAGTTGAGGTCAATCCCAGTAGTCAAGTTCAATTCTTGGTTATTAGAAGCTGTGGTAGGGGCGGCAAATAACGACGCTGTATGGCAGGAAGAGAACGTTAGAGCAATGGAAGAAAGCCCAAGCCCTGACATCTTTTTCGAGAACGAAGACCTTCATTATAAAGGCAGGCTGTGGATCCCAGATGATCTACAGTAACGAAAACAAATACTGGACGCAGAGCATGACTCGAAGGTAGCAGGACATATGGGACAAGACAAGACAATTAGGCTAGTTCGAAAAAACTTCTTTTGACCAGAGTTGGAGAAATTCATCGAAGACTATGTCCGCTCATGCCCGCGATGGCAGAAGAACAAAGCAGCTCACCACGCTCCCTATGGACTTATACAACCTCTCGAATTAGCGTACCGTCTATGGTATTCAATCTCTATGGATTTCATCATCGATCTTCCTGTATCTGATGGTTGTTCATCGGTCTGGGTTATCGTTGACAGGTTCACGAAGATGGCACACGTTATACCACTGAAGGATGGCAAGAAGAAAGCTGCAGACCTGGTCAAGATCTTCCTGAAAGAAGTATAGACATTCCTTGGTCTACCATCAAACATTGTATCGGACAGTAACTCCAGGTTTTCATCTGTGTTCTGGTCTTGCTTGGTCGAAGCTCCCGATATCCAATTGTAGATGTCTTTGCCATTTTATCCACAAACTGATGGTCAAAAGGAAAGAGTAAACCAGACGCTAGAATGCTACCTGAGGAACTTCTGCAACTACGAATAGGATAACCGGTCTGGGATGTTACCAATGGCAGAGTATACCTACTACAACTCACTGACCACTGCGACTGGCATGTCACCTTTCTTTGCGAATTATGGGTTCGATCCTCGAACGAATTGGCCCGTTGAAGCGGAGGCAAAGAATCCAGCATCAAGGATCTATGTTCATTGAATGTCAAGTGTGCATGACCTGTGTCGAAAGGGTTTAGAGAAGGCACAAGAGACAATGGGGAGGTACCATGATAAGCGTGCTAAGGAACCTCTGAAGCATTCAGTTGGTGATCTAGTAATGCTAAATGGAAGGAACCTAAAGACCAGACGTCTATCTAGAAAGCTAGATGCGAAGTTACATGGTCCTTTTACTGTGCTAAAAGTACTCTCACACACTGCATTAAAACTTGAATTGCCTAAGCGTTGGCGAATACATAATGCTTTCCATGTTTCTCTCATTGAACTCTATCGAACAGCCACTGTTCCCATCAGACCTGCATCAGAACTCACTACCAGCGAAGGAAACGAATTGGGTTAAGATGTACAAGGCTACGAATACGAAACAGGATATGAGGTTGAAGAGATTATGGGCAGCCAGTATAGCAAGGAACGAAAGAAGGTGCTATACCTGGTTAAATGGAAAGGGTATCCAGACGAAGCAGATTGGACTGAGGAGCCATCTGAGAACTTCGATGGCAAGGGGTTATTGAAGCATTATCATAAGCGGAATCCTCAGGCACCTAAGGACAAGAGGTTGCGCTAGTACCATTTCCCAACGAAGAGTTTTTAATGGCTAGCAACACACCTAGGAAGAAGGAGGGACTTTCGGTTTTGGGCACAAGAGGTCATTTTTACCAAAGGCAACGAAGAACAGATTAGTATGATCGTTCAGAGATGAACTCTTTAAGGAGGGGGGTAGTGTTACACCTTACAAGCTGTACATCACCAAAAGCCATCGGAGCGGGGTCACCTACAATTACTCGATGATAGCTGTATCGGAATAGTACAATTGTCATCCCTGGACGTTATTGAAACTACACAGAATATCACTCGCACCCAACGAAATCAGATGAGCTGTCATGTAGTCAACCACACTACAGATAAGAAGCTAGAAGTGGTTATTAGGACGAGGCCCTTCCAGCTCATGCCATCGATAGTGTGAAGAGTTGAAAGGCTGTAGATACGAAAGTACCTGCGTTTGCAGCATAGCAAACGAAGCCTCTATGTCCCTCATAATCGAAATGATACCATTCACCGGGAAGCAAAGAGATCGCAAGGATTTACATCCGGACCACAGAAATCTGAAGGACTGATGAGTGTTGGCAACGAACCGGATCGGTTGGTCACGGATCGAACAAAGGTGAGGTTTAATCAGGATCCTATCCGAGGTTTGGACGAAGTTCTGAGGTTTGTCACAAACCAGTTCGCGAACCATCTATCTTCGAACGATAATAGGTAAACGAGTGCTTGTCCGATTGGGTCGATGTGTAGCGCATTTTATAGCGGGAGAGGTTAGCTACAGGATGCACTAGTAATCGAACGGATCGGACAAGAACTCGCCTACTTATTGTTGTTCGCAGTTGTAGTTCGAAATGGTGGGGTTTGAGGCGAAAGGCATGGCAAGGATCCGGGTTCGCTCGAACCAAACCGATTCATCAATTGTACGGATCCCGGGCAGTTCGTTGCCAACACTAGGACTGATGTCAGTAGGGGTTCTATTCGTCTGAGCAAGAGATCTGAGCGGAACGGTCCGGAAGGAACGCAAGATCGCTGAAGGGCACGAAGGGCATTGGAGCCAAGGGATGGTTAGGTAGAAAAGCTCATGAGAAAAGTGTAGATAGAAGTAATTGTTAGAGCGAGATGATAGAGGTATAAAGACCTCTAGAATCTTCAAGGGTAGAAGGGCAAGCTTCTTGACGAGGAGAACAAGCCTTAACAATATACGCATTGAAAGCCAAACATCTTTGTCTTGAATCTTCATCTATTAGTGACTTTCATATCCTGAACGAATCTTCATAACTTCCATCGCAAGCTAGTCCTGAAAGCAGTAAGGATATTACTTGTACTGGTAAATCTGGAGTCACGCTCCCGGTGTGACACAACGCAAATATAATAAAGAATCCATGGACTTGCTTGTGTGCTTGCCTTTTTGATGTTTTACTGGGCAGATGATATGAAACACAAACAAAAACATGTAATATCGCTTGCTTTGAGTGTCAAGACACGAGTTCTGAGTTCATGACACCACCGCACATTGTCAACTGGTGGTGATTGTAGAGGCCTATATACTGCCAGATATGCCGTTGACAGTTCTTGAATATCATATGGCAGGTTCCGACTGTTTGTGACCCCACACTGTATCATTTTGTTGGAACCAGATGTCACTTCCATATGGCAGAAACCCAAACTGACAGACTTTGACGCTTTGACCCAATATTCGCATGACAATTGTGTCTCATGCTCAAGAAGTGGTTCAAACAACTCTCAGAGTCTTATAAAACATGCAGAGCATCTTTCAGGTGGAAAGTGAAATGCCGATGGCGGTTCACAACGATGATGTGATAGTAATATGTTGCTTTTGGGTACTATATGGTCCGTCTATTTCGATTACTGAACTCATCCTCAAGCACCCTTGTAACACAGAAAGGAAGTTGTTACTCATTAAACTGAACTCATGATACAACAACAGAGGGTGTCTATACCCGAAAGGGAGGATCGCAATCATAGAACTGAAAAGTGAAATAAGAAACCCAGCATCTCTCAATCGGCAATTTTCATTCCATCAGAGTCTATCTCATACAATCTCATCGAGGTTGTCTGAGTTGCAGAAACTGTGATCCTATCAGCCAAACTCCTTGATCTGGCTATCAAACTGGAGGTGGTAGTCTCATGCTTCAGAGCTCGGTCCTTGTCCTTAGATATCTTGTTCTTCTTGCTAGATGAAGCCTTGATGGCATTCTTACAAAAGACCCATAAATCATGCTCAGAGGATCTACAATGCTTGCATTCGTTGCATTTGGCTCTTGCTACTAGCAGGTTTCCAGGAATACCGTTAATGGTTTTGGCCTTAAGTGTATGAATATGCTTCAGACTCTTCTTCTCAATTCGGAACTTCTTAGAATCAGTATTCTTGTCTTTCTCTGGGTTTTTCTCCTGATTCTTGTCCTTCCCCTGGGGCTCATCTCTCTTCTGCTTATTTCCCTTCTTGCCTTGGGACTTGTCACCGTTCTGATGAGATCTATTCTTTTCTGCCAACAGATCTTTGTATAATACACCCACTCGTCTCATTAACTCAAAAAAGGCTGTGTCGTCCTTTGGATTCCTTGTTTCAAAGAATGGATGTAAGAGGTTTTGCCCAGATATACTCGGAAGTTGAGGGTTTCCATCTTCATTAACTAGTCCTGAATATCTCCAGTGTACTTCAGATCATTCATTTTTCTCTGGGACTTCTCTTCTTCTTGCTTATTGCTGAACCTTTCATCTATTGTACTGGCAAAGGACTTCCAATTATCAACATGACTGAACTTCTTCATGTCTTCTTCGCTATTATTATACCAGGCTAGGGCCCTATCTTCCAAGAACCCTACAACCTAGATGATCTTATCAATGTCATAGTGGAATTAGTGGCAGCAATAATGTTGATAACATTCCACTGATTGAATCCACCTTCGATATATTTCCTTGGGATCCTTCATATCCCCTTTAAAAACAGGAGGCATTTCCTTTTGCATTTCTTGGAGGACCTTGCTGGTATGCAAGGGTTGGTAGATGGGGTGTCATAGTGTGTACCGCCAGAAGGAGGTAAAGATACCTGACTTGAATGTAAACTTCCTGCATTACTTCCTCCACCTCCATCTCCCCCACCTGCTCCTCCTGCTCCACCTGCTCCGCCTCCTCCTCCACTTCCACCTCTTCCTCCACCTCCACCTTACCCTCCTTCCTCATCCTCGGAGCCAGAGAGACCAGATTCTAAACCAGAACCTCCTAGTGGCGGTGGCTGTCCCCCAGGGTCCGGAGTAAGGGTTTCTTGAACCCAATATCCTTCTCCTTTGGTACCTAGATAGTAACGAAGGTGGAACCATTCATAACTCAGTTCAATATCTCCTTCTTGATGTCCAAGGATAGAACTTGCTAGGGACTTGATAGATTTCTTGGTGGTTTCATCCGATTGCCTAGTCATAAGGGTCCTTGTGAATTCCCGAAAACCTTTCTCTATGTCCCTTCAAGTGTTCCTTATATCGCTTTCTCTGTGCTTCTTCTCAGAGTCAGCCTTTTTCCTGAGTCCCATCACTTTCTTAGCCTCATCACTGTCTTTCCTCTTGACACTGGAAAGTTCTTCTGACTGATTCTCTACTTGGAAAGCAAGCCTTCCTTGGACCTTCCCAATGTCAATTGCAGCACTAACATTGGCCATAAATACCTGGTATTGGGCAATGATGTCTGAGTAATATTCTAGCTGCGCCCTTTGTAGGTTATTGACTCCTGAAGCCACAGCATGATTAATCTGCTTGTGCCTATACACTAGGGCTTCGTATGGGTTGACCAATTCAGGTAATGCCTCTCTGGTTTTGATGTTGCTTGTTTAAGTCTACGTAATCAACAAATCCATTCGGTTCAATTCTGCCTCGATGCTGTTTTGTCAATGAGACTACCCAATCACGAATATCATTCCACACATATTACCAATACACTGTCTCTTGATACCATTGTCACTGCCTCCCCCAGCATCGTATCAGATCCCGAATCCATCATCAGTCAAGGTATGACTGAAATCTGCCCTTGAAAATTTTTGTTTTAGAAGCTTCGGGTTCAGAAGAAGGGGATTAAATCGAGGTCCCAATCAACTGGGAGTGTAGCACCAGCTTCTTGCTGTAACTGTAGTGATGACTTGTAGTCTGATACGTACGACATTCACAAGACTGGTAGGACGATGGTTCCGATCAGGGTGTAATGGCGGTATCAGGAGCACTTGGCTCCCAAGCGCACTTGGCCTTCCCAAGTGCACTTGGCTGCATACGCCGGGTAACCGCAATTCATATATAATCACCTTGCGAAGTGATTTTGGCACGCTAGCGATTATCTTACCTACAATTGATATCTATATCAGTTATCGTCGTTTGCAATCGTATCTATCCTTATACTGTTATACCAGGCCACACACGGACGTACATCCTTACACTATAATCGCTTTTCAGTCACCAGATACTCTTCGCTTATGGGATTTGGTGATTTCTTTACGTTTGCAACGCTGTGATGAAACAGCGGGGCTGGAAGGCAGACGGCCTTTTGTCAACGCTCCGCGGCACCTCTCACCGCATCCAAAGTGAATTCCTGAGAAAGAGTGCTTCTGGCTCGAGGAGCATAGGAAGAGGGTGAGCGAATATGATAGGATACCCGGCTGTAAGGAACCACGCAAATTGCGTGGATTTACGGAATCTTCGGAGGATCTTAATGAGACCAAAAGTTGGGAAAGATAGAGTGTGTATTTCCTGTCTGTCTAATAGCTATCTACCCCGCAGTCTCCCAAATATGTATATACTCCCCGTCGCTCAGTCCATCTCCGTTATCCATGTATCTCTGTACAACCCCCTACCCTGCCAGCTCCCCCTGCCAAACTGAGTGGCGGTGGTGGTGAAAAACGGATTATCCCGCCACAACTACTCCCTGGCCCTTTGTGTGAAGCACACTTCTCTTCTTTCATCCCATATATCCTTATACCCAACTCCGAAAAAAACATATGAATAGCATAAACCTAAAAACTATAAACCCAAAGAAAAACCATAGACCCAAAGAAAACCCATAAACCCAAGGAAAACCCAAAAACTCAAAGAAAACCATCCAGGCTCTCAATCCTTGCGCACTCGCTTGCTCCTGCTACCCTCCGTATCTGCCTTTCTTTTCCCATGGCCTCTTGCGAAGTACGAGATGTTGCCAAGCCGAGTATCGAACCGAAATATCACCTTACGCATCGCGTATACGGCTGCTGTAACTTGTGCCCGTACTTCTATGAACAACTCAGGGTCTTCGTTTACTGTCTGTTGGAAGATGGGTATGGCTTTGTTCCCCATCTTTCTCTCATGGAACGCCAACATCCTTGTTTCGTTGTCCAACATTCTCTTGATGTCCGGGTCGAGGACGAGCCAATCTAGAAAGCCGCTGATGTGTTCTTCACTCTCGGTGTCGTCTTTGGAACTGCTGCTTTCGCTGTTGGGAGTGGGAGGTTGGTCGGTCTTTTGGGTACCCTTATGCTTGGAATTGGTAGACTTCTCTGGGGTCAAACCGGCCTGTTTTACGGCAGGGGTTGTTGGGATTTTATCGGCCTCTTTTTCGATGGGGGATGGCGGAATCATATCGGCCCCTTTTTTGATGGGGTTTGGAGTGATTGTATCGGCCTCTTTTTCGACGAGGGTTGGCGGGATCGTAGCGGCCTCTTTTTCGGTGATGGCTCCATCCCTAGACTCGTCCTCAGCCAGATCCATGAAGAGTTCTTCAATGTTACTCCCATCATTTTCCTCTTCCATCACTGTTTCCTTGGTTGGCAGGATTGGTGGTGGGAGCATCTTCCTCTTATCGGGGGATGGAGGTGGTACTGATGGTGAGATGGGGCGAAGTCGGTTGGCGTGATTGCGGTCATCCATGTCAGGGTAATAATCAAGTAGCATTACTAACCCCCGGTACCATTCCAGGCCCATAGCTTCGTAGTCGATTCCTTCTCCCAGGTGAGGGCAGCCATTATCCAACAACACTTTAGCTTCCTGGAAGTCTCCGGAAGTTTACCACTTGTTGGCTTTCGACTTCCGGTTTAGCTTGGTGAGTCGGTCGACGTATGCACGATTGAGGCATCTCTTCGCTATTTCGGAATCTCTGGATATGTGGCTGGCGATCGTGGTTAATCGCAGCCACTTCTGACTTCCGCTGGAGTCACTTACGATTTCCTGGAGTTCGGAATTGTGTTTCCAGAGGTCTCCCAGCTTCTTTGTTGCTCGTGCCTTCCTCTGCTGGGCGGAGTGGTGTTGCTTGATCATCTCTCTTACCCTGCCAGAGCGATCGAGGGCGTTTAGGAAGTCGTTATACCGTTTGTATTTCAACATCCTCCAGTCTAGGTTTCTCTCCGTGAAGTTCGATAGCCATGTGACATGGCTGTTGGCTGCATCGGTAATGTCGACAAAGAGGTCATAGACCTCGAACATGATATCAGCCTGGCCTTGGGGGGAAAATTCATGAGCGGCAATCTCTACAGCTTCTTGTAACGATCCGACAGGTCTATTGGAGAAAATATCCCTGCTGAGTTGTAATAGTGTCTCTGATGAAAGGGATACTGGAGAAGGATCGCTAGCGATATTAGAGATATCCGAGGAGGAGGCATACGTAGTAACGGCAGTCGTAGTGGCAGTGGTAGTGGTTGGTACGGTGGCGGTGGCTGCGCTGGTGGTGGCTGCGGTAGTAGTGGAGTCTAGATTCGTAGCGGCGGTGGTGGTGGTTAAGGACGCTTCGAAATCCATGGTGTCATTGAGTGCTGCCGCAATGTTGTTGATTGATTTAAACTTCATGTCGGTCGTCGGTTATGGTTGAGATGGTGATATTGGATGCAATCGTCGGTGTGCAAGTAGGGTTGAACGATACAGTGCAATGACTGTCTTTCCTTTGAAACGTGGGAGGGTGGAGCTCTTTATAAACCTGGGAGGTGTCTTCAAGTTGAGGCGTTTCCTTCTTCATCCAGTTTTCTATGTCGTTCCCGATTTCCCTAGTATGCTCCCCTTGTATCTCTTCACAACTTCTTTGTTTCTTTCCCTCCTGTTCCATCGCTTGTACTCGGTGATTGAGCATGTCTTGTTCGTCGTTCCTGTTGTCGGAGGTGAATTTTCTGCCAACTTCTGGGATAGTCGTCGCTTCTTTTATCTCGAGGTTACTAGAGGGATAGGGGAGAATGGTAGAAATTATTTTGTGTAACGTGGATGCGACTCAGCCAATAGGAATATTTCTCCCCCCTCCATCTCGTAAATCCACGCAATTGTGTGGATTCAGTATCTTCGACTCTTTTCGTCATGGTCCATGCAATGGACATCCTCCCTTCCCCCCTTTTTTCCCCCCTCCCCTTTCTTTCCCATCATTATTTGGATGGGTGGTCTGCCGGCACCGGATGTGTGGCGTTCCACTTATCCACTCGCTCCTTACACCCCGCCATATCCTCCGCCCATACCCACGATCGTTTCTCCCCATCATTCCACTTGGTTAAATACATCTATCTTCCTTCTAAATATTTCTGGCCTGTTACTGCCTTCACCTCGAATTCCTCGAATTCCTCCGATTCCTCCTCTTGTGTGGTGTTGGGTGAACTAATTGCTTGAGCACCGTGTATGCCTTCATTGCAAGTGAGAACTTCTTGAGTCGGCTACCATCTATCCAGCCAGCGAGCTCTACTCTGTCTAGCTCTGCCAGTCGATAAGTCCCCAGGCTCTGGGCAATTTCTGTGACATGGTAGAGTCCTTGCCACCTCGCATGCAGTTTGGCACCGTGGGATTGTTCCATCTTGGTTTTGTGCATGAGGGTCAAGTCACCAATTTGAAGGTCTTCAGCTCGGAGGTTGGATGTTTGGTCAAAGTAACGTTTGTTGGAGTCTCTCGATTCATTCAGGTTTTGTATGGCAGCATCGATATCTTCTCGCCGTCGTTTCAGCTCCCTTCTCTAGCCGCTAGCAGTGACACTGTATCGTCGATTCCTTGGGTCCAGTTGGAAGTGTTCCATGTCACGTTCTCCAGCTCTATCGGAAGTACTGTATCTTGGCCGAACATGAGGCGGAAGGGCGAATATCTGGTCGTACACCTGACTGTGATCCTGTCGGCCCAAAGCACAGCTGGTAAGTGGTCAATCCAGATCTCTTTCGGTTCGTTGGAGCAGGCTGTTAGTTTGGATACCACATCTGCAATCGGTCTTTGTACTCGTTCGATTACTCCATTAGCGGCGGCATGGTATGGGGTTACGGTGATCTTCCGGATATTGTAACATTTGAGGAGGAGGTCGGTCCATTTCTTGTTGTCTGCTCCTCCGTCTACCACCACACTTTCAGAGATTCGGAACCGGCAAATTATCTCCTGGTAAAAGAAATCGGCTACCTTCTCTTGTGTGCTCTGTTTTATTGGTCGTGCCTCTGATCACCTGCTGAGATATTCCCTGGCTATCACCAGCAGGTGGTACCCATCCTCCGTGTTGGGCATGTACGAAATGTCCATTCCCACTCGAGCCATAGGTGACTAATAGTTAGACTTTTCAGGGGTTCATCATACCGTAGCGGCACTCTTTTCTCATACTGCTCACACGTTTTCACCCAGTCCTTGATGTCGACGTATATTTTGGGCCACCAGGACCGCTCAACTACCTTTCGTAGCGTTCATTCCCTTCCACACTGCCCGCTCAGTTTGTGTGCAGCTTCCATTGCTTTCCTTTTCTACTTTGTGCTCATCAACACACTTGCTGGCGGTTCATTGGTTTTCTGTCTGCGGTAGAGTATCCCATCTGAAATGAGATATTTCATGGCCTCCCGCCGAAATTGCTGCATGTCCTTTGAAGTTTTCCCTTCCGGCCGCTTCAGGTTCCCCAGCAATTCGCATATGTCCTTGCATCTCCCTTTATATTCCTCCGCCAGTCTTAACCCAACAAATGGTTCGTAAGCTCTCTCCTTCCCCTTTCTTCCCAGGCCTTGTTCCACCTGTATTCCTCATAAACTTGCTTCAATTGTTTCCTCTAGATCATCCTCCTCCTCGGGCTTGGGCTCTCCTTCCCCTCGTGGTCGCCGCGAGAGACCATCAGGTCCTCTATTCATCCTTCCTGGAACGTGTTTAATGTTGAAATCGAATAGCCCTATCCATTTGATCCAACGGGTGACTAGTGCTCCTGGCAGGTCGTTGGCAGGTAAATATAGTTGATGCACTAATGTGTTAGCGTCTGTTTCCATGAGGAATCTTACCCCATATACGTAGTTGCGAAACCTCTTGAGCGCCTTCATCAGTCCACAGCACTCACATTTCCCTGCATCATATATCTTCTCGGCTTTGTTCCAAAGCCCGCTCTCATAGCGACACGGGTGCAGATCCTTATTTTCATCTTCCTGCTGTAAGATCGCCCCCCACCCTTCTAAGCTGGCGTCAACTCCCACAATTATTTGCCCCGCGCCATCGCTAACGTCTAACGTCTTCAGTGCAGGAGCATTGCAGAGGGCTTATTTCAAGATTGCCATGGCTTTCTTCTCTTCGGTCACCCATTGAAACTCGACGTCCTTTCTTAAAATTCGGAATAGGGGGCTCACGACTATTGCATACTCGGGGATCCATATTCGATAGTATGTACAAAGTCCAAGGAAAGCCCTGCATTTGGTACGGTTTCCGCACGGCGGGTAGTTCTGCACTTTATCAACTTTGGAAGCTTGGGGCCACCTACCTGCTTCTCCGCAGACGAAGCCTACAATCTTTATCCTGTTCCAGTACCAATCAGACATTTCTCCCGAAATTGTTGCTCCGGCTCTTTCAATATCCGCCAGCACTTTGTCGAGATTCTGGAGATGCTCTAGAATGTACCGCCGCACTCCAGGCAGATCCGGCGCTTTTTCATCTCCATATCGGGTTTTGGGCCCTTTCACTCTAATATCATCGACAAACACTTCTGCGATCGTTCCAAGATGCATACTCAATATTTTTCGAGATACTCAGATGAAGGCTGACACCGAATTGGTGGCTCCTGGAACCAACAGAGTTGGTCGGTACATCTCTTGTAGCGTTTGGGATGCCATATAATCTCAGCTGGCTTCGTGCAGAACTTTCTGATTGTAGTCATAGTGAAAATCGATTAAGGAGCCAATAGGGAGGCCAGCGAATGCTTCTGAGAATTCCTCAACATTGGGCGGTATTCTTCCATCTTCTAAAGTGTGGCGGTTCGTACTGACAGTCGAGATGATGAATCGATACTTCCCATTCTTCTTTGGAACTAAGAAGTGAGCATTCCTGTTGGGGCCCCAAGCAGGCTCGAATAGGCCCTGTCGAACCCTTTCTTCTATCATCTCTTTTTCCATGGGAATGACTTTCTTGGGTATGCGGAATACACGATCCTTCCAGACTTTGTGACCAGGCTCCAGCCGGATGGGATGGGATGGCTGGGCTTCGTCGCTAATCGTTTCCAATTCCTCCCATGTCTATGAGAGAGCGTATTCTTGATTTGATAGCATACCCAGGAGGGCTTCTTTTTCCTTCAGCCACAATATGCTCCCTATCCGTAGCTCTCGTACTCTCTCAGGTATCAGCCTTCCACCCTTTTCTCAGCGGGAGTACTTGGGGATCAACCACTCGTCCCAAGGGCCTGATACTGGTACAGCCCGGGCGATAGCTCTTCCTCTCCAGTCAAGTCCGGCATCTGGTGTACTTCCATCTGACAAGGGAACAGGATTCACTTTCTGGGCAACGCATTTGTAGTGGGCGCACACCCAGGCAGCTTTGGTGTTGTCGTCTAAGTTGCACTTCGCTGAATAGCAATATAAGGAAAAGAGTTGTATTTGACTAAGTTCCGAAGCCATGCTATTTTTAGAAACCCACGCAAAAGTCGTGGATTCTCTCCCGGTTACCCTCTTTTCCTTCACTAGAGCCTCTTCTCTCATCGACCACTTCTTTGCTACTATCCTCCTACCCAACTCTCCGACCACTAGTCCCTCTTCTTCCCACTCATCCTCCCAATTCACGCCTCTTCCCATCAGCTTCCTCACTACCTTCGATAGTCCCCCTTTTCTGACTGTCTGTTCTCCTTCCTCAAACGAACCTTCCTCTTTCCCTGCAAACGCCCTCTTCCTATCAATCGACTTCTTCTCTTCTCCTTTTTTACTATTCACCTCATTCTCCTTCCAATCTTTCTTCTCAGAAAACTCCAACCCCCTCCTTTCGTAGTGCTGCACCCTATCCTTCCTAGTCGCCATTACGTTAACTAGGCGTAGTAGTTTTCCGAGTTGCTGCCAAACCTATCCCTCTTGTCTCTCGGGTACGTGACTACAAAAGTGACTTGTTCTGATCCATTGACCACAGTGATAGTAAGTTCGCAACTTCCGTCGTCCAGGTTTCTCACACATTTGCGGGTGTAGGTTTCTCTCAGGGGCGGCCTAGAATCACCTGTTCCGATCCTGACGTGGCCAGAAACACTGATACTGGAATCACAATTGCGTTGACTTCTATTGGTACAGCTTCTGACACTTTCGTGAGGTCCGAGCGGTTCCCATCTGCAGTTATCATCTTCCAGTCGGCCCTTTCCCATGCAATATTCAGTTCTCTGGCAATATCCTTGCTTATCACACAAATTTCGGATCCTCCGTCGATGAGCATCGAGATCTCATGTGCATTGATTTTTCTTCGGGCTGTAGGAGAGGCTTGTGCTTAGCGAAATTCAGTATATCCGGAGCTGTCTCTAAGGTTCGAAGCGAAGGCGGAAATGTGAGTGATACCGACCTTCTTGGGAGCCGTAGGAGTTCTGGCTGGCACATGCCTTTCTTTGAAATCCCTACCGCTTTGACTTTGGTTCATAGCTGTAGATTTAACTCACCCGTTTCCCTCTCCTGTCGAGCTAGGACTGTATAGTCAAGCTGACTACTTCCCAGAACCTCATAGTCTCCAGAATCGTGAGCCGGGGTCTGCTTCTTACGAGGTTTGGAGACTTTCTTTTAGGTGGGGTCGCCTGTAGTTTTGGCTGGTGTTTTGCCAAAGGTCACTGCTTTCTTGATGCTGCGTTTCTCTTGGGTGCTGGTGCTTGTCACTACTTCTGGGACCTCATCCTCCACCCAAGCACGCTTGTCGTCCCCTTTAGTAACTTCCCCTGTCCTCTTTCTCCTGTCATCAACAATGGCATAGTCCGCTTCAGTTCGAACTACCGCCAGGTGTCGATGTCTCTCTTCCTCATCTAGGTGAACTGCTCTTTCTTCTTCTGTCTCACTTTGCTCCATGCTTTCTTCTTCCTCACTGCTATCTTCCTTTCCATCACTCTCTTCTTCCTCATCTTCATTAAGTTCCACCACTAGACTTACCTCACCTTCCTGGGTTTCCTTACCTTTTCCCTTGGCGTAGTGCCCATCTATTTCCAGCAGTTGTTGAACAATCCACGAGTGAAAAGCCGTTACTTGAGTGCTCGCTCTCTGAAACATCTGCGACCTTGCAATATGTTGTGGAGGTCCAGTTGCAGCTGGCTGTACCGCTCGAGGCTGGGTGGGTACAACTGATTGCTGCTGCCGAACCACTTCTCTAGCGTAGTCCCTCATCGACAGGAACCTTCGTTCTGGCCGGTATCCAGAGATTTCTCCACCTCTGCCTTCACGTGGCCCTAGGGTTAACCTCCTGCGCTCATTAAGATGGATGATTCCTTGTTCTTGGTCGGTTCGCACGTCAGGACAGAATGTCCGGATATGCCCAACTTCGTCACAGTAAATGCAAGGGGCTAACCCCTGCCGAGGATAATGTTGGTAGTTTGACATTGTTGGTCGATAATAACCTGGCCCGGATGGGGCATTCATTCGCGGTTCATGTAATTGTTGGGGGTGTATCGGTAGGTTGTCGGCTTGAATTGCATAGGTTCTAGCCATTTGATATCCGGTATATTGGGGCCTTGGATCGGTTGCCTTGGTTAGTTGGAAGGTCCAAGCCTCAAAGGCCTTCATTATGTTGTCCATTTTTGTATCGATGGTCTCCTCCTGTTTCTCGATTGCAGTTGTTTCCGTACTTGGCGTCGTGGTGACAGCGGTAGTTGGTTCGTTCTCTTGGCTCGCGCTGGTTACACTGGGCATCTGTGGAAGCGGTACTACGGTGGGAATGGAGTATGCTGAAACTCCCAATGTCGTATGGGTGGTATCGGTGTCAACGAGCACGAGGACATCGGCTGTAAATCACTTATCGAGAAAGTACATGTGGAGGCTGACATACTTAAAGGTCTCAGGCTCCCGGGGGTCGAACTTGAGTTTGACGATGGCTTCAGCCTTTAGATCCTTTGGGAGGGCTCCAAACAGCGTTTCGACTCGTGCAAACTCGTACAATGTACCCTTGGTAACCATAGCTCGGCTGATATTGTCATAGGCTAAGATTAAGGCCTGCAATCCGACATTCCCTCTCTTCAATTGATCTTTGCACAGTCTCTCCAGATACGTTCTCGTATACATGTATACTCAGCTGTCGGCATGTTTGAAGGCGTCTTTGAGTTCCTTTTTCAACTTCACCCAGTCTCTCTCCTAGTACCCTTTCATCATTTTAATGTTTTCCTGAATGGTTTCAGAGCAATAATAGGGAATGGTGGATATGACATCGTTCTTAGATCGGTCTGTGCCTGTGCGAGAGGAGAGGCTTTCGTATGCTTCGATGAACTTGGTAAGGCTGGCCCCACCAGAAATGCGGGCTGCCATGGTTCCTGAGAGCGGCATTTGGTTTGTCTCCTGGGCAATTGCAATGACGAGGGACTCAATGAAGTTTTTCTGCTCTTGAACAGAATTGGAGGAGTTGGTGCCGGCGATGTTAGCAGGGCCGGGAGAGACACTGGCGAGGGTGGACGTGCCAGCCTCTCACGGGCCAGTGGCGAAAGTTGAGCGGACGTGAGCACGGTCAGACATGTTGAACGTTCAAGTGGTGATAGCAACGGTTTGTGAATTTTCCAAGCTGTGTTTTTTTGGTGATTGGAAGTCAATTGTGAGTCTGAGAGGAAGGTTTTTTGGTGGTGTGATCAGGGCGTCCCTTCCTCCTCCTTTTCTTCTTGGTAGTTCCTTTTTTCTCTTTCAGCATTATCGTTTCTATTCCCTGTTTCCTGAAACTGGCGCTCCAGCCACTCGATATTTCATTTAGTACTAAGGTTAGTGCTTAGATTCAGAGCTCCTTCTTTCAGTATGGTCATTTCCATTCCCATATTTTGAGACTGACGCTCCAGCCGCTCAATATTCCTTTGGTGCTAAAGATAGTGCTCAGGTTCGGAATGCGTCCTGGTTATGAGGTTGGTGCCTTCGGTATTCGTCCCA
Source organism: Wilcoxina mikolae CBS 423.85 (assembly GCA_014904905.1). Taxonomy (NCBI): domain Eukaryota; kingdom Fungi; phylum Ascomycota; class Pezizomycetes; order Pezizales; family Pyronemataceae; genus Wilcoxina; species Wilcoxina mikolae. Next base: position 175,044 of record MU122186.1, on the reverse strand, counting down.
GTGTCAAGTCGGTTCATATCGTCTCGGTATCAAGTCAGTACTTCGGTATTCGTCCCTGTGTGAAGTGGGTGCTTGTCATTCTGATATACAGTCGGTGCTTCGGTTTTCGTCCCGGTTTGAAGTCGGTGCTTATTGCCCTGGTATAAAGTCGGTGCTTCGGTTTTCGTCCCAGTATGAAATCGGTGCATGTCGTCCCGGTGTTAGGTCAGTGCCTTTCGTTCGGGGTTTTTCCCAGTATGAGGTCGGTGCCTTTCATCCTGGTAATAGGTCGGTGCCTTTTCCTTCGGTGTTTGTCCTGGTATAAGGTCAGTGCCTGTTTCGTTAGTGATATCGCTGTACCCAACTTACCCCACCCGGCATTCCAATCTGACATTGTTAGCACTGCCCCTAGGAATGTCGTTATTTCCTTCGGCGTTCGCTCCTCTCTCAGGGTAGGTATCTTTCATTAGTTGCTTCTCTCAATATTTACCCATATTAGTTTGTGGGGATCTTTCCCACCATTCCGTACTCAGCGTTCCGAACGAGAATCCGCCTTTGGGCACCATTTGTGGTGAAAGGGCATGCCTGGAAGGCAGAGGACCTTTCGTCAACACTCTGCCAAACCTCTTACGGCATCCAAAGGGAATTCGTGAGAAAGAGCGGTTCTGGCTTGAGGAGCGTAGGAAGAGGGTGAGAGAATATGATAGGATACCCGGCCGTGAGGAAGCACGCAAATTGCGTGGATTTACGGAGTCTTCGAAGGGTCTGAATGAGACCAAGAGTTGGGAAAGATAGAGTGTGTATTTCCTGTCTATCTAATGGCTATCTACTCCGGAGTCTCCCAAATATATATATACTCCCAGTCACTCAGTCCATCTCCGTCATCCCTGTATCTCCGTACATCCCCCTGCCCTGCAAGCTCTGCCTGCCAAACTGAGTTGCGGTGGTGGTGTAAACCGGATTTTCCCGCCACAACGCGTCAGACCTACACCGAGAACTATCGCTAGATTGTCGATACATGATAAGTAATCATCCAATTACGTTGATTGACGGTAGTAGGGAAGATTCCGAGATGATTTAGATGTGAATCAGTCCTGAGAGACGCGTCACCTATCATGATAGGTACTCCTGAGAACTTGAAAACTCTCTTCTCGACCTAGAACGAGTATCATCACTAGACTGATGAAATCATGATATGTTTAACCTTCAATCGAGTCATTGACTACTGCAGAGACGATTCTGAAGTCAATTGGCCCCGAGTGTGATGTCACCTACTCCATATGACGATTTCGATCGAGTCGCAACACCTCACTTTTCGTCACCTACAAGTATCGAAACTTCATAGGGATTCCTATATCGAGTCAATTGACTACTGCAGAGACCATTCCGAGGTGATTCAGAGGTCAATCGATTCGAAGAGTCGTATCACCGACCGCGATCGTTATACAGACGATTCCACAACGATTCTGAGATCATCTGGACTTCAATCAATCCGAGAAACGCGTCACCGGCTCTTATAGCCACAGCTGAGAAGACCTCGAAACGCGTTTAACGAGATCTATCCCATTTGAATGGTTGATCGAGACGAATCGAATCTTCATCAATGTCACTCTCACATGTTGATTTATTGGTTCTACGATACCACTATTCTAATGTGTTACTACTCGGAATCCATACAGATTATGATCGCTAGGGTGATGATTCGAGATAAGTAATTCCGTCTATTGGAGTTGAATGATCCGAGCAGAGTCAATTCCGAGACAATTCGGAGGTCAATCGACTCTGATACACTCGTCATTGACCCCGAACGGGTCGGTTCATTGATGATCGAGTCTGGCGAAAAGTCACCGACGATAAACGCATTCGAAGAAGCACACTTGACGATTACCTTCCTCCGATCTTAGTGTAAGCTCCGAAGCGCACCTACGCGCGTCACCATTGCACAGACGAAGTGCACTTATGGAGAATGATTACACGAGTACGGAAGTGTATTTACAGAGAAGGACTACCGATGGGCAGAGTTCAAGACCCTGATAGTGGAGCTGCAATCACAGAACATGAAGCAACTCAGAGTGGGAAGTTTAACCCCGAATGTTCTAAAGTGTCAAGCAGATCAAAGCCGATACTCCATTGTGTGATTTTACAAGACGGATGAGCAAGAAGCCGTATTCGCCTCACATCGTTCACAAACATATCAATCGATACCTGATTGTAACTACAATCACGATTGCTCTTCGGTGAGACTCAATCAAGCAATCGATCATTGTTTGAGAAACCGGAGATGCCATATAAGACAACAATGACTACCGACTGCATGATGCCGATTGTTATCATCATGGGAGTAATCCAAGTCAGGTGTAAATCAATTCTCAATCGACAATGAGCGATCCTTCGCACATCGACGGAGTCATCTTTTCCCTACGCGAGATGGACCTCTCCTTCACCTTATCCGAGCGGGATAGACGTCTACTTGGTTCCATTCCCAGATGGGATGGACATCTCCTTCGTCTTATCCCTGGGCGGGATGGACATCTAGTTGGCCGCCAACACAACTCCCGGTGGAATGACTACCGGTGATGACTCATGACACCCGAGCTGCGAGGGCGACTCGGTGTCCGTGACTAACCTGCATTCATCACAAGCTCGAGTCTCAACAGCAGCGAAATGATGTCTGCAACAGAAAGTAGAAAGGCTACTCTCTCGGTTCGGTATTTTGAAAGCTTGGCACTGATTGACGAATCGGATGTCTTAATTGTGCCCATGAAGGCATCCGACTTGGTTTTGGGAGTTGGATTACCTTGATTCAAGGCCCGAAACCCGGAAATCAACTGGAAAGCCGGTCGACTTGTGGCCTTGCAAACCTCGAGTGGGCCGCAGGCCATGAATAGGAATCGCGATGGAACCCCGTACGTGGATACCAACGGAACTTCGCAGGTGCATGGTGGTAAGCCTCCAGACATTTGTTTGCTTAGAGCAACCGCATTCGACGACCTGCTTGAAGGCAACGAGGTCGTCATGTCATTCACCCTATGGTTTAGGGAGTGCACCGGGCTGCTGGGAGCATCATTATGGAGCGGGATCTAAGATGAGAAACTCCGATACTGGATGGGCCAGCAGGGAGCAGCGGCGGTAGTTGTGGCAGAAGAGTTACAAAGTAAGATGCTTGAATGACTGCTACCGGCTCGCCGAGTCACAAAGGGAGTACTGGACGGTGGGGGTTCCCATCTAGGATAACTCGTTATGCCAAGGGCTCCTCGATTCCGCAATATTTACCGCTCCATCTTTTGCATTGATCAAATTGGCTAACACGAGTGGAGCAGAAACACCGTTGTATCAAATATACGGGCCGATACAGTGGAGAGGATAGACATACTGGCGATACATGAATTCGGGCCGGAATGGACAAATGATTGAATTTGTTATTCGTGACGAGATGGCAGGATCACCGTCTGATTTTGTGCAGGGAGGATTGGTTAATTCATTAACTGATTTTATGACTGATGGCGCAAATCGATGGTGAATTCGGAGTAATTTTGTGCCCTAGTAGCTGGATCAATAACACATTTGAAGAAAACTTGGCCTGATTGGCCAAATCTTGGATTTTGAATTCGATATGGAAATGGTTTCGCATATCACGATATGATACATTTCGGATCTCGGATATGCGATTTTGGGAAAGGCTTCCAAGGCGCAGGATGAGGGATGACGATTGTGTGGAACTTGACCTTGGATCAACTATTGTAGAGGTCAGTAATGAAAACTCGATAAAGATTACAGAATCTCAGGAGAACCCACAGAATACGGGTCCAACGAGTGCAAATTGCATGTTCTTAATCAAATGGCTGGAAAGAAATGGCCGAATTGGATGACGATTAGTCCACTTGAATGGAAGACGATGCCCAAATTTATGTTCGAGACTCTGCTCCTTTTCTTTAAAAAACACTTACATCATAAGAGATTCTGCGAAGACTTGCAATCAAAAGTATCAGAATCGACGAGATTGACGATGCGTACACACCAATACGACATCGGCATGGCATGATTGTCGTCGACGGAACACCGACCTCAAAAAGAGGGGAATGACCGTTCCGGAATCCAAGAAACCGCTACCACGACGAAATCCGCACCTGAAGTGCTAGAATGATAACCCATCATGCTGCAGATTTAAGTGCACCTGGCCTCGTAAGTGCACTTGGCTCGCAGGCGCACTTGCCCTCGCGAGTGCACTAGGCTCGCAGGTGCGCTAGAGGTCAATGAGATCTTATCGGCCTACGACTTCACTATCGAGCATCTGGAAAGAACAAACAAAACCCCGCCGACGTCCCGATTATGAGATCGGCTATGAGAAGCCTGATAGACGGCTCTTGGCGACCCTAACAGTTGAACCCTACGACAACCATCTACCGGCGATTAAGAAGGCTCAATCTACTGACCCATTGGCAGTTGACGTCTCGGGTAAGCTAGTCGATAACCCAATGGCCACAGCCGAAGCCACAGTCGAAGCCGAAGCCGAAGCCGAAGACGAGAACCAATTGAGTGTCATCGCTGGAGCTCTGACCTAGGAGGGGAGGATATATGTCCCTGCGGATGATGCTCTCTGCGGTAAAGTGCTAAGTCTCCTTCATGACAACCCTGAGTCCGGTCACATTGAAGCTCTTGAAACTGCTGGGTTAGGCTCTAGGGATTTCTATTGGCATGCGATGTACACATATATAAGGAAGTACTTTAGCGGCTGCGAATCGCCGGAAGCACCACCGAATACATCGAATGCACAACCAACTGCAACCAACGATTTATGGAGTCAACCGCACCCAGTGCTAGTGACAGAGAGCCAGCCAAATCAGCAATCGAGATGTCAAGCTGCGCGAATGTGAACCGGCTGCACTGCCTAATAGACGTATGAGAAGGCTACCGCGTTGGAGCTTCAGAGCCGAGAGCGCGAATACACCAAATTACATGGTAACTATGACCTTGAACCGAATGCTTACGAATTAGATATATCAACGATCGAATATGCTCTGCACTTGGCCTTTATCCCCGAAGAGCACCAATCGAAGCCATGACGATAATCGATTGACATCGCCACAGATAGTGGTGATTAACCGTATCAGGCTAGAGTTTAGGGTGTGACTCCTACAACTAGGCTCGGATGGGCATGGCATGTGAAAACCCACTACTTTCATGGATTCGAAAGTCGAAGGTGTGGGAATCGAGAATGGATGTCTTGATGCGCCGGAGCGGAAGCATACTTGGTTACTTTGTGACGTCGGGAAAAGTGCCCGTATTACCATAATTGGGATTTGTTATCGCTGTTACCGATCTGTTATGGGATGTTTTGGCTATTACCACACCACCACGGGTATGTTATCGCAGCTTATCGCAGCTTATTGCGGCTTACGGGGTGCAACCGTATATTCGCGTACGGTTTTTCGATTTGCAAGATAATATCGGAACATATGAGTATGATTTGTCACTATGAAAATTGAAAGCACGTCCAAGTCCTTCTAATTCGTATAGATCTTGAAATTACTCATTTATCGAATATAAAATTGTAACAGTGTTACAGAATCTTTATCTCTCTAAATTTACATAGCTCTAGAATGCAACAACTATTACAACGACTCTCAAGATAATCTAACCACAGCCGATGGCATGACACTGTGACATGGTGTTTGGTGGCGACTGACACCGGCCCAGATATGGTGGACAGCGGTGACTGTGACAGTTGCTGACAACTCTGACCACACTGATAACTCTGACAAATACTCTGACAACAACTCTTACAATAACTCTGACAACAACTCTGACAACAACTCTGACAACGGTTCAGACTCTGACAAGCTGGTGCGGTGGGCTGATGGCATCTAGTATATCATGTTGTATGTCTCCAAAGATGTATACTGGTTGATAAAATATTGGTTATCATCACCACCACTCGGCACAAGATGCACGGGATTGACAACTAAAGACACATTTATGATCCGTCGTGATTTTTGTAGAACCTCCCGACACATTATCATCCCATGATTGACGTTTGGCATAGCCAACGACAGATATTCTAATTCTTCCACCAATAAAAGGTCTTGATGCACACTGTGTCATACCACCCTTCCGTTTGCGTTGGCTTTCCCGGTATTAATGCGATCGCTGAAATGAAAAGCATACGGTAACTTGGCAGGGTGATATCCTTGTTGCCGAACCCAGCTAATATTTCGTGGTGCTCGATTATCTTGTATCAAGATATGGTCGAATCGATTGCCATGTCCGTGCCATTTCTCTACGCATCTTGCTTTGTGAACCATGACTGCATCTGGATTGTTGTGCTGCTGTATAGTGACTGTGACACTGTTTGCTATGCGAATCTTTTGATGGAGAATCCACGATTCTCAGGACCCAGAGACTTGCAGGTCTGGACTGGCATCCGGATGCATTCGGAATGCCGCAAAATATGATGTCAGAGATTGAATGAACTCTGACATAATAAGGTCATTGGGAAATACCAGAGATGCAATTGCGTTGCGCTTTTTCATCACTCCATTGATGCCGGGGTTATGGCTTGGAATTAGTTTGTCGCATGAATGAGAGTCCCCCATAAGCAACTTTCTGAATGTATCTGCCTTGGCTGAGAGTGGGGCAGTTTCAATCATGTACCGCAGAATGCTGACTCTCGACTTGATATGAAAGAGACTTGTTTGCCATTGCAACATCTACGGAATATAGTCAACCTTGTTTGATGAACGATAACCATCTTTGATGAGGTTTTTGTGGGCGGCTTCAGACACTTTGGTGTCACTGTTATCGGCGGAACCCATCTCCTTGATACATTCGATGTAATGAAATAGGGAATGGATTTTGGGGATTTTGCTTATTGACTGATTGTGGCGGTATGGTAAAAAGAGGTGTATGTTCCTGCTGATGCCGTGAAGTGCGTCCTGAAGATATGGGAATGTGGTTTCAGTGTGAGAGTGGTATCCGGCAATCAGTATGAAGTCAGTGACCGATTTGAGGAATTTGAGGTGATTGGGATGTCCTTTGAGAAGAGGGGCCAGTACTGCCAGCCAAACCTGCAACATATCTTTGTATTCGCTACCGGTCCATTGTTTGACTCGAGTCAATTTGTCTCCATACTGGCGAGTATCGGAGAAACGAGGCAATGCGAAAAATCGTTCATCTATTAGCTACAATGCCTTTTCTCCGCCATATATATCTTTCAGAAAATCAACCATCCATTCCCATGTGTGATCTTTAAAAACGCCCTTCAAGACCTGATGCAGCCGATCAACGTTCATGCTCGTATATATATTGCAACCCGCATGGTCATCGGGAAAATTTGGGCAGTTTTCAAACTTCCACAACCCCACATCGTTTGCAGCCTCTACTGACATATCTTCATAACGTTGGGGATGGCGTCGTCTTGGCCTGCGGTTAAAGCCGAGCATGTCATCAGGATCTATCTCACAACGAGGGCACCAGCCATACTTGACCCCAGTTATCTTACATTGCTCTGGGTAGTCTGCAAGGAATGATGCAATCTGGGGATATGCGTGACGAGTGCCACCGTCTGCACACAGAACCTTGATTCCACTCTTCGCCCCCTCCTCTAAAGGACGAAGCATTGTTGCCATATATTCTTGATATGCAATCTTAATAGTGTGGGTTTTCGGGCCGTTTGGACATCTCGTCAGAAGTCCAATCAATATCAATCCGTTCAACTTAACAGATCGTCGTTTTGCCTTGGAAAGGTTGCCGATACTAAGATAAACAGACCACGCTGACTTGTAACCACTCAATGTTGAGAGCATGGTTTTGTCACTACTGAGTATGACTGGGACGACTGTCGATCCATCTGGCAAAGATTTCTGAAATGTATGAGCCATATGACACTGCGACACTCTGACACCGCCACACTCTGACACCGCCACACTCTGACACCGCCACACTCTGACACTGCCACACTCTGGCAACACTCTGAAACCGTGACACACTGACACCGCGACACTCTGACACAGCGACACTCTGACACCGCCACACTCTGACTCTCTGACACTCTGACAACACTCTGATATCGCGACACTCTGACACCGCGACACTCTGACACCGCGACACTCTGACACCGCGACACTCTGACACCGCGACACTCTGACACTGCGACACTTTGCCAACGTACTCTGAAACCGCGACTCTTTGATACCCCGATACCGCGACACTCCGACAGCACACTCTGACGCCGCGACACTCTGACACTGCAATACTGTGACACACACTCTGACTGAAAAGAACTTTCTAACAGAGGGAAACTTGCCTGTGTTTTCCACCACCAGTCTGCAGTCCACATCTCGGCATATATACGTTTGCCGCTTGCATCGATTTGCTGTACTGGGGCATAAGAGAGATGCTCTTTGAACGGTCGGTGGCCAAGAATATATTGTACTGCCGCAATAGGATTCCGGTACCAGAATACGGTGGCTTTTCCTTCAACATTGACTGAACCCTCCTCCCATCTGCATCCAAGCCCGTCCATATGTTCCATGTCCGCAATGAGTTGATATAATTGATCTGCATGCTTGGCATCGGCACCGGAAACAATAAGCCGACGTTTAAGGAGGTTGTTGTGTTTCGTTTTGCGCATATTGGTGTCCACAATGCAACGACAAAGTTGCAATTGTTCGGGTGTCATAAATGGTGCAAGTGGGTCCCAGTTATCCAGTTCAAATGATGGTACATGTACTATATCGTCGACAGGGGCTCCAGCACTTGGGAAAACTTCTGTACGTTGTGTGTTGTCAAAACTGAAAATGTCATCTGCGTCTGCGTCTGCATCGAGCCTTGGGTCCCTAGGTTGGAACGCAACATCGGACTCCTCAGGCTCAACGTAATTTGTGTGGCAACCATGTGTTATACAATGATGGCGTGTAAGACCACTTTGTCGGGAAAAGTGGCGCCCACAAGATGTGCAAATGAAGGATTGCATGAGTCAACTTTGATGGTAAATGTGATAAAATTAGCTTACTCCCTTAACCCCAAACAGGGAGCGAATCACGTGTTGGCGCGTAATGTATCATTGCACCTATGCGGTCTGTCTCAACATAACCTTCAATTTTGCATTTTCAATCAACTCCTCTCTGCAAACTACATTTTCAGAATCTTCTTCATATATGCCTTCTCATAACTAACCATATGCTTCCAGCTCCCCAACTCGGTTTGGCTTGCATCGAGCGTGTTCGTATGGTTTTTGGAGAGAAAGGCAGCATCAGGTGCGTAAGGAATAGATAAGTATGTCTAAACCTCCCCTTCTAGTAGAGTATATCTCTCATTCCATCTTCTAGTAATCTCATACTCATATCTCCCACAACTCAATCTTCGATCTCTTTCCCAGCTCTCTCATCTTAAACGTCACTATGCCACCAAAGCGACAACCCCGTACGTAGTCATCGACCAGTAATTGGATACAAGAGAACATTGCCGGTGTGCTAAACAAATCAACCCAGGATATCGATAATGTGTTTGCGCGGCAATCGTTCAAACGACACCTGAACGAAGTTTAACAGTAGAACACTCGACATAACCGCAAAGTTATTCCTGCCCACAGCCTGCTAAAACATTATCCAGCTCTTAAACCAGGCGAGGTAAAGACATATGACCAGGTTAGTAAATCTTCTACTCCTCATAGCGGGCCGACTCTGACTCTGACTCTGATATTAGGAGTTTGTTGACATCATGATTTCGCTCGTGGAGGAGGCCCGGTATCTTCGGGAATCTCACCCCAGACTGCGCTCATTGATGATGACCTTGGAGCCATAGGTCATATAGTATCATGCCTGTTAAGGCAAGAGACTCGGAATGCCGCGAAGACTGGCAACACCCCGACTAAACCTAAGCCGCCCACCAAGCTAGTAGCACTAAACCCAGCAAAACCTGGGCCATCAAAATCAAAGGCAGCCCCACTGCCAAAGCCATCGCCGAAGTCAGGCCCGAGTACACCGGTAAATTGTACCACCAATGTCCAAGTGGATTCCAGCTCGCCAGGCCCGTCCGGGTCATGGCCTCAGGGGGAATCAGCAGCCCGGGGAAGGTCAACTACCCACGTGGGAGGGTTCTCATCAACACCAACACCTACCTCGCCGGGGGCGCCCTTGCCATCAAAATCGCCCTTGCCACCTAGATCTAGGCATGCCCAACCACCACCAATCCCCCCTACACATGATTATTCACCTATGTCGATTGGCACAGATTCCAGGAGGTCTTCAGTAAAACGTTATGCATCAAGTTCGCCAGCGCTATCTATCCCAGAAACCTCAAGGATCCAACGGGTACGGCAAGCGGCCAAAATTGATCTTCTTATCCAGTGGTACGAATCAGATCTCCCTATCGACCATGACTAAGAGCCTGTTGCAATCAAGGACTTCATGCACGAAGCTGGGGCACCTACCTAGTACTATGAACTCGTTCAATTTATAACCGAACAATTCCACATTGCGGAATTTACAAGTGTCTTTGACCGATGCATAGCTTCCACCCAATATTTACGGCCAGAGGATGGAGACATAATCTCCCGGTACCAATGGAAAAATAGGCTACTAACCGCAGATACTTGGAATTCGGCATGTACAATTGCGGAGATTGGTGGTCGCCTTTTTATAGTGTTCTACACCACACCAGATACCGTACCTATGGACGACTCTGATATAGATGTCATTTATGTAAAGTCAACAATCAACCCTAACATTCGAGAAATATCTGTTGCAGTTAAGCCCGACCCCGATGAGGACTTTGAGGATCCTCTCCAATCGATTATTCCCATAGCCCGCATGGTCATCAACTTCGATGACGATGAACAGGATGAAGAGCTAGCACCGGCAGCAGCACCAGTGGATGACGATGAACCAGAGCTCTTGCCGATAACTAACATTGCTACTCCTTCAACCCCAGATATTACGTCTGTTGAACCTGTGGACCTGGATTTCGAGATGGAAAACATAGAAAATATAAATCAAAATGATGCAGACTTCGAAAACATGGCCGTAACGGAACATGAAGGAGGCACTGGCAATGACGTTGAGAGCCAAACACTGAAGGATGAAACGATGAACAACGTCTATAAAGACTGGTGAGTTGCTATCTGCCCCAATATCAGAGTCTCTGTCAGAGTCGCTTCTGCACCGATATTAGAGTCTCTGTCAGAGCTGCTGTCAGAGCCGCTGTCCGAGTATCTCTGTCAGAGCCATTGCAGCACCGATGTCAGAGCCTCTGTCAGAGCTGTTGTAGCACCGATGAGGCACTGTCAACTTAGAATACGGCTAATTATATTTGAAGGCTGGCTGATTTAATGAACAACGACGATTTTCAGAGAAAGAATGTGGAAGAGTCGTGTAAAGCGTTAGGAATTACGATTGAAAACTGGATATTGTTGCCACTAAGAACAACAACCCAGATCCACCCACACCAAATTGTTGCTGTTAATTGGATGATGGACAAGGAAAGTGGCCTGGAGCAGGGTGGACTATTGGCTGATGATTGCGGTACTGGCAAGGTAATCCTTTTACACTCTGACAACAGCGCAATACTGACAGTTACCAGACCGTGACAGCCTTGGCATTGATTTGTCACCAAGTCAATAAGTACGAGCAATTACTGAAACAACTGCCTCCTGGACTTGAGCAGTGGCAGAGCAAGATAAATGATATTAAAGCGCGGGAAGAAAAGGGACAGAAAGTCGAAAAGGCACAACCAAAGCCTTGTTGGGAGGTTCACCTTCCAACATTGATATTATGGTAAGCCTGATATCGAAATATATCTTCTCATTTTTGCAACTGAAACTAATCTTGAAATTGCCCAAAAGCTATAGTACTGGAATGGGAAAATAAAATAAAAAAATATACCGAGCTCAAACCATGTGTCCATTATGGATCTAAATATTGGGGAGCAAATGATCATCGTGAAGCTATAAGGAGCGGTCACCCATTGCGATATGTTGTGATTACGACTATCGAAACCTAATACCAGTGGCAGGGCATCGTGGGCTATGACGTGAGCAGTTTTTGGGGCCCTGGTCGGTTTCGGCAGGTCATTATTGATGAGGCTCATAGACACAGAGTCTGCGGGATGCCGGTTGGGAAAACAAGAAGGCTTTACGGAACCCTAGTTAACACTCCAGCGGCAAGTTATGGTCCTTTCCAGGCTGCAGCATTGTTCCGCCTTGGGCCACAGTTTAAATAGATGTTCACTGCGACTCCGCTGGTAAACAGGATTGAGGACTTACGTTGGGTTTTAACTTTTCTACAGCGGGATTCATGGTTGGAAGAAAATTTGCCTCCTGACACTTTTGACCATGCAGCAATGCAACCACAAGCAGACGACTGGCAGCCGAATTAAATGAACCCCGTATTTTGCACAGCACCTGATGCTGAATTCACGAAAATAGCTAACCCATACTAACGAGGCCCTTGGTATGGATCTCTTATCCAATGCACCACCATGGCATGGGACTGGTATTTGCTCCATCTAATCGAATCAATCGGATCATTGAGAAGGCAATCCAGTCACACTCGGGAATCCGTGGCAAAGCGGCAATGCTTTGAGCAAGCAGTTGGTGAAAGTTCTTTCACCATATTAAGGACATTGATGCTCCGATGGACCATGGTCAGTAGAATCCCATTCGATAATCTGCAGCCGATCATTAATATCCCTCGAATGGTAATGGAATGCCACCTGGTCACCTACACTGAAGCCTCAGGTGGGCGTGATTTTTACTGGAAATTATCAGACTGCAATTACAAGCAGTTGAAGGATAGCATCACGGGCGTAACAGCACACGATGATGGACAACCGCCATTGGCAAATGATGGGAAAAGACAACTGAAGTGATTCCAACCTCGTTGGCGATTCATTCGAATCGTTGCGCTGGCCTCAGTCCTTGGTCCCGCAACATTGTTTCCATAGACCAGCCGAGCCCAAATGTTGTGGGAGAGCAATAAGTCCGACAATGGAAGGTCCAATATAACCAAGGTGGCAGAAATCATTAAGATGTTGGCTGCCGCTTTCCCAGGGCAAACCGATCAGATAACTTCTGCCAACCAGGTTACCAATATGAGTCAGGCTCGCTTTGAGGCTGCAATGAGGTATGGGACTCCAAAATTGGCCTGGTTGAAGAATTGGCTCCGCAAGAACATGCCTTTGGGCAAGAACAATCAGAACAATGGTGTGAAGGTGATACAGTGGGTGTATTGGCCTATTACACAGTGGTTTGTCGAACAGGTCAGTACTGCCCTTTTTACGACACTTCTCCTTCTTTGACATCAACTCTGACATCAACTCTGACATCAACTCTGATATTCTGACTTTTGTCACTGACTTTACATAGTACTGCCGTGTCTTAGGCTATAACTGCTTCCCTATCCATAGTGCCATGGGCACCGATGCCCGCGCCAGAATTAAAGAGAAGTTCATCCAAAAGGATGGAGTCTGGGTTCTAGTGTTGTCATATATGACAAGCAATGAGGGTCTTAATCTTCACTATAATTGCCAGAACTCAATCATGCTGGAGCAGGGAGTCAATTATGCCATGGAGCATCAGGCGTGGTCGCGCTTTCGCCATATTGGCCAAAAATATATCCAGTATACACAACGCTTGGTGAACATGGCCACGATTGACCGATTAATCAAAGCGGCAATGAGATTGAAACAGCAACCGGTGGTTTATGCATTTGGGGTGATCTCCAAAGCCAGCGCAGACATAGATGTTGATGAGGTCTACGATGTCCTGATCGGTATAATCTCTCCAGAGACGTTGAAATCAAGAATCATTGGTCAATCCCATCTCGATGATGATGCAATGGATATTGATGCTGATGGGAGTTAATATTTCCTCGGGATGAGACTGGATGTCTTTACGTTCTTTTGGGCTTCTTTTAGGTTTCTTTTGGATTTTTTGGGGCAGAGTCTTCTTGGCGTTATTGTGTTTGGTTTCTTGCGTGTAATTGAGCCATGGAAGGCCGGACTTTTGAATGACTGATTCCTGTACGTCTCACTTATTTTCCAATTAACTAGTATCTACTATAAGGGTTTTTAGGATTGGGTTTTTTAGGCTTCCAGATCAGGTTGGTAGTTTATGTTTGTGTTTTGTTCATTTTATATTCAGATATCAGCAAATGGAAGCCAATTCGTACTCTGACACTGCCTTGAAGACTCTGATACTGCCGTGACGACTCTAACACTGACACTGCCGTGACGATTCTGACACTGTGCCGTATCCTCTAGCATTGTTTTAAACAGTGTTTCATTTGACGTGAATCTTACTGTCTTGGGTTATCATTGTGTAAGAGTGAAACTAGTGTTGGAGTAGAAGATGAGCCTTTGGAACTGTCAGACGCACTTGTCAGAGCCACCTACCCGAGTTGCCTATAGTTCTCCATTGTATTGAGCACTAGTAGGGATTGTAGGCTACTATCAAAGCTGCTGGCAGGGTTGTTAAATTAAGGGTGCCGGGCCACACCCAGGTTAATTGGTGGCTTGAGACATTTGCCAGGTAAGTTTTTCTACAGTACATACCTATGTACGTGTATGAAGCTGAGATACATCCTCAACACCACAAGGCCTTGCAACCTCTAACTATGTGCAGATTCATGATGATAATCTACATACAATACAACATTCAAGTAATAAGTCCTTCCTTTTGTTCACCTTCTGTTCTGGAGAGTGGTCATTGCCCACAGAGTATCGATGGAGAGATTTGGCTCGATTTGCGTGAGCACAAGATTCAGGATTGCCTCTGCCCCTTTAACTCTCATGATTCTGGATGCCACGCTGAACCATATCAAGCAACACTGGTGTGTTGGGATCGACATGAAGTGATCCCTAAGTGGTTGCGAGATAGGTGTCTGGTGATGCGGCCCAACATTCAAGTCTGAGCAATCGAAACAGCAGTGAAAGAGTGGTGAATCCCTTATAACTTTTTCTCTGACAAGCAACTCATGTATATTCTAACTTCTACTTGACAAGGGGTCCCAACGTCACAACATACGATCTAACTTCAACTCTGACAAGGCAGTCTAACTGATATCTACATATACGGCATAACCTCAACTCTGACAAGCGGTCCAATGTCACGACATACAGTCTAACTTCAACCCTGACATGGCAGTCTAACTGATATCAACTCTGGCAGCCGACTCTGACATGAGCACATATACAGCATAACCACAACTCTGACAAGCGGTTCCAACGTCACAACATACGGTCTAACTTCAACTCTGACGCGGCAGTCTAAGTGATATCAACTCTGACGGCCGACTCTGACATGGGCACATATACGGCATAACCACAACTCTGACAAGCGGTCCCAACGTCAAGGTATACGGTCTAACTTCAACTCTGACGCGGCAGTCTAAGTGATATCAACTCTGACGGCCGACTCTGACATGGACACATATACGGCATAACCACAACTCTGACAAGCGGTCCCAATGTTACGACATACGATCTAACTTCAACTCTGACATGGCAGTCTAACTGATATCTACATATACGGCATAACCTCAACTCTGACAAGCGGTCCCAACATCACAACATCAGTCTAACTTTAACTCTGACATGGCAGTCTAACTGATATCAACTCTGACGGCCGACTCTGACATGGGCACATATACGGCATAATCACAACTCTGACAAGCGGTCCCAACGTCACGACATACAGTCTAACTTCAACTCTGACACAGTAGTCTAACTGATATCCACATATAGGGCATAAACTCAACTCTGACACCGGGTCCTTACCACTCCACATACGGACTAACTACAACTCTAACAATTTCAATCGCTCTGACATGGGTTTCAAGGTACGGATGTCTGAACATATTGAGAGAGACGGAAATGCTACATAAACGGTAATAAGCCGTGGTCTCTGGGTACATTAAAAGCCAATACTTTCACCCCCATCACAATCCGACAGGCCTGATACTTACAACAAACTGGATGGCATACTCGAAAAGTACCAAGTGCTCCAAAAACTCCAGCAATGGGCGGAGTGATCTGAAATCCAGTGGCAGGAAGCGTGGTGATCGCGATCCATCCCAGGGTGACACAAGGAGGCGCAATGATCTACACTCCAGCGGCTGGATTCAGCAACGACTGGAAGGTGGTGATTATGGTAATGATTGTGATGATGGATGGCAACAGAGAATGGCTCAAGTGTCCAGGGTGCCAAGGGAGGTAATATACATCTTCGCATCGGGCACTGACATTGAATTGTGACATGGGCTCTGACATGGACTCTGATAATAACTTAGTCGCGAGCATCTCCCGACAGTGATGATAACAATAACGATGACAATGATAAGAAATCGCCACAACTGTCTCGCCGCAGAACAGTTCCGGTGCCTAGAATCCCAAGGGAGGTAATATCCATCACCATATCAGACTCTGGCATCAAACTCTGACAATGGTCTCTGACAATGCTTAGTCGCAAGTGTCTACCAGCTTTGACGATAACGATGACGAGGGTGATGACAATGGCAATTCAACAACATCATCCTGCGAGTCTAGGAACTGGCTGGGGGTAATGAATATCTCTGCAACGGACTCTGACATCGAACTCAGGTATTGAACTCTGACAATGAACCCTAGACACATCGATTATACAACGCTACTCCTCCCAGCAATCAAGAGCATGCTCGGCAGGTAAGTTTCCTTAGCTTCACAGTGAGCAACTTCTCACCCAGATACACCTAGTTGCAAAAGGGGGATCGGTCTCTCGTGGATATAGGCCGCCGGCTAAAACGCAAGGTAGACCACCTTGGGGTGTCGAAGGATTGGTGGGATGTAGCCCGCGATATATTCTTCTGAAGGATCCTTACCGAGGATCCATATATGACCAATGTGGACAAGTTATCTGCAAAGAGCATCGAGCAAGCGTGCTCGTATTTGAAAGAGGCTCTGTGGGGTGATATATCCACGACAGCAATTTATACGGTAAGTATCCGCACTCCCCAAGTACTGCCCATTCACACTAACAGACATGATTGCAGACCGACAATCGGCTGCCCGGGAAATCTTTGCCGAACAAGCTCGTGAGATTGCACCAGACCAATATATTGACCATTGCCGCAACATGTCGAACGATGATCGGCAGAAACATGTTACAAGGTTAATCTCTCCTTGCACTTACTGATTCCACCATTCTGATTGCGAGAATGAGGTAAGGTTTAATCCAACTATTTATTTCAATCTTTTGACAAATAAGGTATCAAAAATGATGTTCCTGCATCGGTCGCTCTCGTTCATCATGGCAAATACCTTCTTTGACCACGGACCTCGTAATTTTGCTAGACGTACTTACACCAAGCACTTCACCCAGGAGTTGACACACAGTTGTCTATTACTTGCTGCAACCGCAGTAAAGCACTCCAGGGACAACTGGGCAGCCGGCGGCTTTCTTCATGTACCATTTGAAGCAGATACATACAAGGGTATATAACTACATTCCTATGACATAATCAGTATCTAACAAGTTACCAGGAACTTACACCGACCTGTACACACAATGGGAAAGCATTCCAGAACTGAATCAGAAGCAGATCCTTGAAATACACATGAAAAGAATTGACAGGGCCAATGGTTTTAATCAGAAAGCTTTGTTAGTCACTCGGTGGGTCGTGAATACTGTGATTGTGGATGACGACGTCGATGAGTAGCAGCAGCCGATTTGGTATATTGTCATATTGTAGATTAGATTGGTTGTAATTATATTCCGAAGCTGGGGCAGATTGCAAGAGGTTTCTGAAAGAAATATATTTACATTAGACTCTAATAGGATCACGGTCAAGCTACTGTGAAATGATGGTGATTGCATTCATGGTCTCTGATAAGCGACCATGAGGTTTGACAGTATTATGGCCATCATACCCACAGACTCTGACAATCAATCGTACGGTCTGACAATCACACCCGAGAACTCTGACATGCTACCATGAGATTATGGCAATTGCACTCCTGGACTCTGACAAGCGACCGTACTCTCTGACAATCACACCCAAGAACTCTGACATGCTCACATAAGATTATGGCGATTGCACTCCTGGACTCTGACAAGTGACCGTATGGTCTGACATGATCATGGCCATCATACCCGCGGACTCTGACAAGCAACAGTGAGGTCTGACAGGATCATGGCCACCCACATGAGACCTTTGGTACCTGAGGCGTAACAAAACCAGACTCTTTGGATATCGCACCTAGAGATGCAACGTGAATCGGAAATAAGGTTGAAATATTACTGCAAGTGACCGTATATTATGGGTGTGTTACTGGAGTGTTATCCGAGTTATACATAATGGGCTTGGGCATATATGCATTTTCCGGCATTATAGCTGTTTCCGGAGATAACGGTGAGTCATATGGTATACGGTAAGTTACGGGTAACGAGTTACCAATTTCCTGACAGAGTACAACCTTATGATACACTTACAAATTAGATACCACAACTCGAACAAGTATGTACCAATGCATGTCGACATGTGACGACTGCAATTGAGGGCTGAACGAGGCCGACACAAGTCCACCAATCTGAAGCAGAATGGTCAATGGCGAGAGCGGAGGCTATCACCGATGAGGTCTACTGTGTGCTTCGATATACGAAATCACAGAGACATGGAAATCATACCAATCCAAGAGCTCTCAAGAGCAGCAGCTATGACCAAGATAAGTACATGATGCAATTATGCTAGTTGACTGCTGCAGTGATACGATACCGGCCGCGATGGCCTTGTCCCTCAGATGACATTCACGAATACGTACAACAAAAGAAATCGTATACGATCGATCGACTAGTCGGAATTCGAGACTCGTGTGGCATGTCATGTGTCAACTACATATATGGGTGCCGAATGATACCCGAAGTCGGCCAATAGCACCACCGATTTGAGCATCACCGAGCCAGCACTACGGAGATCAATTGTTAGGATTCGGAGAAACTGCAAGTCTACTTGGATATTCGGAACCATGGACTTGCAAGCCTGCCGGAGCTGCTTCAATTGGAAGGAGTGGACTTGAAACGTGGCCTGCTGCTGGAGCGGCTTCGATTCGAAGGTGGACTTGGAGGAATCAGAGTCAATTGGACGTTTCCTTCTCTTCTCTTTCTTTTGGTTTCTTATGGATCTCGGCCCGATATACATGGCGTCGGTACGGGTTTTACCATTGCCACTGGAGGTGGATTTTCCCCGAACTCCGGATCCGCCGTTGAGTCCCCTGAGATGGCACCGATCGGTGAATGGGACTTATGCACACGTACGAAGGCATACACACCTTATCTTGTCTTTCTTAATGTATATATATGCTGTAGCCCAGGAGGACTGCTGATAAAGAGGGGGATGATGTAATGGCGGTGCCAGGTGCACTTGGCTCCCAAGCGCACTTGGCCTTCTCAAGTGCACTTGGCTCTCAAGCGCACTTGGCTGTGGAGGCCGGGTAACCACCCTTCATATAAAATCACCTCGCAAAGTGCTTTTGGCACGCTAGCGATTATCTTACCTACAATTGATATCTGTATCAGTTATCCTCGTTTGCAACCGTATCTATCCTTATACTCTTATACCAGGCCGTACACGGACGTACGTCCTTACCCAGGGCTAGTAAGATGACTATCTTGAGGTTGGCAATGGATTGCTGCTTTCGGAGGTGTATGCTCGGTCTTTGATCAATAGATAGTCACAGCTAAAGCCAACTGGATATAGTACTCTTCTCGCACAAGCTCACAGTGATAGTGTCCTTTAGCAAGATATTCTCGGTCCCAAATGGTATAGAGGTCGCAATGTGATTGGTGGTACCAGCACTCTCCCAGTGAGATGTAGCAGCCAATATCCGAGATATAATAGGGAATATGCGTCAACAACTGTTGAACTCTTGAAGGGTAGAAAGATAGGTTTAACAGAAGTATTTCTTAGCTAACAATATAATGTAATACTGGGATCGTCAATCCTTTTTTATCAGTACAAGTAGTAGCCCTACTGCTTTCAGGACTTGCTTGCAATGGAAGTTATCAAGATTTGCTCAGGATGTGAAAGTCCCTAAGAAGATTCAAGACAAAGATATTTCAATTTCCAATAGGTATAATGTTAAGGCTTGTTCTCCTTGTGAAGAAGCTGGTCCTTCTACCCTCAGAGATTTCAGAGGTCTTTATACCTCTATCCTCATGCTATAACAATTACTTCTAACAACACTTTTCTTATGAGCTTCTCTATCTAGCCAGCCTTCTCCCCAATACCCTTCTTACCCCTTACTGCTCTGACATACCTACCGTATCTTTCTGCTCAGATCTTCTACTCAGACGAAAAGAATTCATACTGACATCAGTCCTTAATATATATGTGGTCCAGATCTATCATATTCTTTCGATCTCTCAGTCTTCAGGCGAATAGTATTGTTTTGATTGTGTGGGACATCAAAGGCTTCATCATTTATAATGTAAACTCAGGTGCTTTCATCTCTACCACCTTTCAGCTATTGTCATATTTTCGGTAGCATGAGCTGGAAAAGTATCAGTCAGGTAACCACTTGCCATTCCATATCACTGGTGTGGTGGACTGTATACAGTTCTTCTGATTTCATTGATTGTGACAGCCGAATAGAGTGATATCTTTTGGTTATTCGAGAATGTTCAGGGATGACATTTGTACCATCCTGATCTAGCTATTAATGAGTGATTGTATGTGACCTTGCTGCGAGGGTACCTGACAATGTATAAGTCTCTTAATGTGCAACAGTGTATAACTTGCAAATATATTATGCCAATACAATTTGATTGACCTTGTTACACCTCACATGTTGTACATCACCAATGGCCATCAGAGCGGGGTCACCTACGATCACTCGACAATAGCTGCATCGGGATAGTGCAAGAACCCTCACTGGACGTCATCGAAACAATATAGACTGTCATTCGCCTTCAATGAAATTAATTGAGCTGTTATTCAGTCAATCACACCACTGATAAGTACTTAAAGGTAGTTATTGGATCAATACTCTGCCAGCTCATGCCATCAATAATGCGAAGATACCTAAGAGGTTTTAAATATGAAAGCACCTGCGGTTTCAGCGTAGCTGATGAAGTCTCTAATGTCCCTTACAATCGAAAGGTTACCATTTACCTGGAAGCAAAGTGATCGAAACGATCCGAAAGGACCAGACCACAGAGGTCTGAAGGACTCATTTCAGTAGGGATTCTATTCGTCAGAGTTAGAGATCTAACCGGAAAGAGGCGGAAGGTCTGGAACAATGGTGAAGGGCAGGAAGGGAGTTGGTGTGAAAGGAAGGTTAGGTAGAGGAGCGCATGAGAAAAGCATAGATAAAAGTAATTGTTAGAGTGATAGGATAGAGGTATAAAGACCTCTAGAATCTCCAACCTTCTTGACAAGGAGAACAAGCCTTAACAATATACGCATTGAAAGCCAAACATTGTCTTGAATCTTCATCTTTTAGTGACTTTCACATCCTGAGTGAATCTTCATAACTTCCATTTCAAGCAAGTCCTGAAAGCAGTAGGGACAGTACTTGTACTGGTAAACCTGGAGTGACAATTTCTGTGTTATATTATATTATTATCAAAGAAACACTTCAGTTGAAGCTATCTTTCTACCCTCCAAGTGGTCAAAGGTTCTTGACGCTTATGTACTTTTATATTCCGGATATTCGCTGCCACTTCTCAGAGGGAGAGCGCTGGTACCACGAACGAGATTTCGACCCCTATACAAGCTGGAAAAGAAAGTCACTCCCTAAGAGAAGCTATCACTGTGAGCTTGTGCAAGAAGAGGACTATATCCAGTTCGCATTGTCTGTCACTAGCCATCACTCCAAGACAGATCTCCTGCACCGTGCACACCTCTGAACGCAGCAATCCCTCGCATACCTCAAGGTTGTTATCTTGTAGTCCTGATCGGAACCATTCTCCTCCCAGACATGTAAATGCCCCACGCACCAGACTACGAACCTTTGTTACAGTAACCACAAGAAGCTGATTCTCGATTCCTTATTGATTGGGATCTCGATTGAGTCCCTTTCTTCAGAACTTGGAGTTTCTATTTTATGATATTTCAAAGACAAATCTGTGTTATACTCTGAGCAATAACTGACACTGGATCTGAGACGATGATGGGGGCGGCAGTAATGCTGATACGAAGGGAAAGTGTGTTGGTATTAACTGGAGATAAAGGGAAAGAAGTAGTCCGTTATAAACCATTGTACGGAATGATATTCCTGATTGGATAGTCTCTTTGATAAACAGCATTGAGTAAGAATTGAACCAAATGGATTCATTCATTATCCAGACTCAAACGAGCAAGATCAAACTCAGAGAGGTACTGCCTAAGTTTGTCAGAGCATACGAAGCCCAAGTATATAGGCAAAATGAGATTTATGATGTTGTGGCTTCAGGAGTCGATAATCTACAAAGGGTGCTGCTAGAACATTACTCAGACATTGTTACCTTTTCCCAGGTATGTGCAGCCAATGTTAGTGCTGTGATTGCCATTGCAAAGGCACAGTCTTCCAAAGTATATAAGGAGTTACACCTGGCACTTGGGAAGCAGATACAAACCATATCAGCAGCATGGACCTCTCTCTCTGGCGTATTGGAAAAGAGGGAAAGACCCCAACAAAGGCCCTCACTCCAAGTACACACTCAGTCAGGAGAACTCACCAGTATCAAGCGGAAAGCCACCGAAGAGGCCAAAAGAGTGATGTAACTCAAGAAAAAGGCTGACATTGAGAAGAAGCAGAGAGAACGTGATATAAGGAAGACTTGAAGGGACATGGAGAAAAGGTTTTGGGAATTCACAAGGACTCTTATGACTAGGCTATTGGACGAAACCACCAAGAAATCTATCAAGTCGCTAGCATGACCTGTCCTTGGACACCAAGAAGGAGATATCAAATCAAGTGATGAAGGATTCTGCCTTCGTTACTGTATAGGTACCAAAGGAGAAGAATATTGGGTTAAAGAAGCTATTACTCTGGACCCTGAAGGAGCCCCACCGCCACAAGGAGGTTCTGGATCGGAATCCGACATCTCTAGCTCTGAGGATGAGGAAGGTGATGGTGGTGGTGGTGGAGGAAGCGGTGGAGGTGGAGGAGGTGGAGGAGGTGGAGGAGGTGGAGGAGGCGGAAGCAGGGGAAGTAATGCAGGAAGTTTGCATCCAAGCCAAATACCCCTACCTCCTTCTGGCGGCACGGACAGTAGCATGTCACCTCCCAACCCTCGCCTACCTACCACATCCTCCAGGAAAGGCAAAATGCAAAATGCCTCCAGTCTTCAAAGGGTATGAGAAGAATCCCATGGAAATTTATCGAGGGTGGATTCGATCAGTGGAACGTTATCTGCATTACTTCCGTGACGAATTCCACAATGATATTGACAAGATCATCTGGGTCGGAGGGCTCTTGGAAGACAAGTCCCTAGCCTGGCACCATAACCATGAAGAGGTCATGAAGAAGTTCTTCCAGATTGATAACTGTAAACCTTTCACCAGTACAATGGAAGAGAGATTCGTCGATATACAATAGGAAGAAAAGTCCCTTCGAAAGATAAATGATCTGTAGTACACTGAAGATATTGAGGACTACGTGACGAAGATGGAAACCCTCAACTTTCAGGAATGACTGAGCGGAATCTCTTACATCCATTCCCATAACAGGGAATGAACAAGGAAATTCTGGATCGAATGTCAATTGCAGAGGTATCACCCAAAGATGATACAGCCTTCATCGAGTTGATGAGGCGAGTGGGTGTATCATACGAAGATAGGTTGGCAGAAAAGAATAGGTCTCATCAGAATCGTTACAACTCTCAAGGCAAGAAGGGAAATAAGCGGAAAAGAGATGAGAACCAGGGGAAGGACAAGAACCAAGAAAAGAATCCAGACAAATTCAAAGGATCTGATCCCAAAAAACCTCGAACAGAGAAGAAGGGACCAAAGCCTATTCACACTGATAAAGCCGATGCCCTTCAGGATATTCCTGAAAGTCTGCTAGAAGCAACAGCCATATGTAACGAATGCAAGCGTTGCCGATCCTCTGAGCATGATCGATAGTTCTTCTGTAAGAATCCCATCAAGGCTTCGTCTAGCAAGAAGAACAAGAAACTCAAGGATAAGAAGGAGGCTCCAAAGAAGGAGACTACAGCCTCCAGTTTGAAGGTCAGACCAAGGCACTTGGCTGACAGGATCACAGCGTCTGCAACTCATGTGCTCTCGAGGAGGTTGAATGAGGTAGATTCAGATGGTATGGAAATTGACGATTGAGAAGCGCTGGGTTTCTTATGTCTTTTCTTAGGTTTAGGATTGCGATCTTTCCTTTCGGGTATAGATATCCACAAACTGTTATGTCTGGAGTTTAGTTTTAATAAGAAACGATTTCTTTCCATATAAAAAGGGTATCTGAGGATGAGTTCAGTACTCGAAATATGCCGGTCATATAGTACCCAAGTGCAAACATATGACTACCTCATTATCGAAACAATCATAAAACACCTCTACGCATATAACTACGACTTGAACCACAACCCGTTGGGGCTGGAACTGTGTCGAAAGGCAGTTCATCATGGATTCTAGACAAAAAGACAAAAACGCAAGGCCTCGGCCGAAGCACCTCAACCTCAACTCAAGAGAGCAAAACAGTTACCCCCAGAACCAAAGACAGGTTCAAGATCCACAGTATGCATGTTTGCATCATTCAAGGACAAGAAAAATGTCCTAGTAAGGGTCCTTTTGAATACAGGGTGTGATAAACCTATGATGTCAAAGCAGTGAGCCGAGACTAATGGTGTCCCATTTGTTACTTAAACAGAACCAAAGTCAGTTGAAAATTTCAATGGCGAGATTGTAGAAGGAACTGGATGGCAGTATACCTTTCCAGTTACTCTTCGGTACGAAAACCACTATAACAAAGAAACCTTTGAAATTGGACCTATGGAATCAGCAACTGATATTATGTTACCTTACTAGTGGATCATCAAGCATGGAGCACTCAGAGGAATCACTGAAGAAGGTCATAAGCTCCAGTTGACATCGAAGCATTGCCATTAGCATTGTACTAAGGCAGCAGTCAGCTTATTCTCGATTGAATACGATGATAGCATTCTCAAGTTTGGAACTGATCCACGATGGATCGGAGCAATTGGGTCTATGCATATTAATCTAGCAGGCGAAATGGAGATCGATTGGGTCGAGTGAATTCCATGGCAGTTTCGAGACTTTCAGTCACCTTAAATCGTAGAAACTGCAAATGCTCTACCACCACATCGATCATTTGACCATACAATATATCTAAAAGATGTGGAGCAGCTTCCATGGGGTCCCATCTATGCTCTTTCCGAAAAATAACTTTCGGTCCTTAAAGAGTATCTAAAAGAAATGCTTGATTCTGGCAAGATTCGCCCAAGGAAGTCGCCAGCTGGAGAACCAATACTCTTCGTCCCAAAGTTTTATGAAATGGGTTTAAGATTATGTGTGGATTACAGAGGACTCAACCACGTCACGATTATGAATCGGTATCCTTTGCCACTTATGAACGAACTTAGGGACAGAGTTACTGGCTCAAAGCTTTTTACGAAGATTGACCTACAGGCTGGTTACAATCTCATTCGTATAAAGCCTGGTGACGAGTGGAAAACAGCATTTCGTGCGAGATATGGACACTATGAATATTTGATTATGCCCTTTGGATTGGCAAATTCGTCAGCCTCATTCCAAGATATGATGAACGAGATCCTGAGAGATCTAATCAATCATGGAGTTATGGTATATATAGATGATATCCTCATCTTTACCAAAGACGAAGAAGAGCATGTACGATTGACTGTAAGGATGTACGTCCTCGTAGCGGTGGATACGTATAGATACGGTTGCAAACGGGAATAAGTGATATAGATATCAATTGTACGGTATGTAGGTAAGATAATCACTAGTGTGCAAAAAGCACTTCGCGAGGTGATTATATATGAAGGGCGGTTACCCAGCCTCGGCAGCCGAGTGAACTTGAAAAGGCTAAGTGCGCTTGGAAGGGCCAAGTGTACTTGGGAGCCAAGTGCACCTGGCACCGCCATTACATCATCCACCTCTTTATCAGCAGACCTCCTGGGATGCAACATATATATACATTAAGAAAGACAAGATAAGGTGCGTACACCTTCATACGTCTGCATAAGTCCCACGACCCATCGGTGCGATCGCGGTGACCTCAGGGCAGATCCGGTGTACAGGGAAATCCACCTCCAGTGGTCGGTGGTAAAACCTGTGCCGACGCCATTTATATCGGGCCGAATCCATAAGAAGAGAAGAAGAAAGAAGAAAACGTCCAATTGACCCTGAATCCTGCAAGTTCATCTCCGAATCCAAATAATTGATCCCTATAGTGCTAGCTCAGTGGTGCTCGAATCAGTAAATGCCATTGGCCTACTTGCGGGTATCGTTCGGCATCGATATATCGTAGTTGTCACCTCGACTTCCGACTAATCGATCGATCGTTCGTATACGATTTATTTTATTGAACGGGATTGTGAATGTGATCTGAGGGGCAAGGCCATCGCGGCCGGTATCGCATTGCAGCAGCAGTTAACTAGCACAATTGCACGAAGTACTTATCTTGATCATAGCTGCTCTTGAGAGCTCTCGAATTGTGTGATTTCCATGTCTCTGTGCTTTCGTATATGCAAACACATGGCAGACCTCATCGGTGATAGCCTCCACTCTTGGCATTGATCATATGTCTCTCACCGATTGGTTGCAGGTTAACTCGTATATCGGTTATTGGCATTCGACTTTCTGTTGTCATTCTGCTTCAGATCCAGTCGTAGTTGACTCGTTTAGGCCGGGTTCAGTCCTCGATTGCAGTCATCGTATGTCGACATGCATTGGTACATGTTCATTCGAGTTGCGGTATCTAACTTGTAAGTGTGCCATAAGGTCGTACTCACAAAGTAACCAAGTTTGCTCCAGATGCATCAAAGCAGCCATTCTCTGACATCTATGCCTTGGACTTCCGAATCCACGAAATTAGTGAGTTTGCACACGCCATGCCCTTCCGAGCCTAGCTGTACAGCGCGAACCTGAAATCTGGCCTGATGTGGTTAATCACCACTATCTGCAGCGACATCAATCAATTATCGTCATGGCTTAGTTTGGTGCTCTGGGAGATAAAGCCCAATTGCAGAGCATATTCATTCATTGATATATCTAATTTGTAAGCATTCCGTACAAGGTCATAGTTACTATGTAATTCGGTGCATTTGCGTTCTTGGCTATGCAGCTCCAATGCGGTAGCCTGCTCATACGTCCATTAAGGATTGCAGCCGGTACGCATTCCACGTAGCTTGACATCTCGACTGATGATTTGGCCAGTTGTCTGGCGCTAGCACTGGGTGCAGTTGATTCCAGCATTCGTTGGTTGAAGCTAATCATGAATTGGATGTGTTCGGTGGTGTTTCCGGTGATTCGCAGCCACTGACGTACTTTCTTATATACGCGTCCATCGTATGCCAATAGAAATCCCTAGAGATTATGACTTTACCGCGGAGAGCATTGTCCCCAGGCACATGTATCCTCCCCTTATAGGTCAGAGCTCCAGTGGTGACACTCTATTGTGTCTCATCTTCAGCGTCGGCTGTGGCTTCGGCTGTGGCCATTGGGTTAGCAACTGGCATATCCGAGACGTCGACCACCAATGGGTCAGTAGCCTGGGTCTTCTTAATCACCGGTAGGAGGTCATCGTAGGGTTCAACTGTTAGGGTCGCCAGGAGCTGTCCGACGGGCTTCCCATATCTGATCTCATAATCAGTCCGTCTCGACGGCCATCGGTGGGGTTATTTTTGTGCATTCCAGAAGCTCGATAGTGAAGTCGTACACTGATAAGATCTCATTGACTTCCAGGTGCTCCATAGTGAAGTCGTAGGCAAGGCCAAGTACTCCTGCGTTCCAAGTTCACTTACGAGGCCATGTGCACTTACAAGGCCATGTGCACTTGACATCTGCAGCATGATGGGTTATCGTTCCAGCACTTCTAGTGCGGATTTCATTGAAGTAGCGGTTTCTCGGATTCCGTAATGATCATTCCCCTCTTTTTGATGTCGTTACTCCATCAACAACTAAATAGGGTGTCAATTCTCATCCATTTTCTCATTGAAAAGACACTTTCGATTGCCATTGGGGCTTCATTCTTCAGTATCTTTATTCAATTTCATGTCTCGCAGAATCTCTTGTAAATTAAGTGTTTCTTAAAGAAAGGATAGACTTAAACATAACCTTGTATCGCCATATCGGCAGGTTGCACTCTGCACTTGAGAAATCTGCATTCCGTGGCACTCCCGTGGCTCAATAAGTACCATCCACCGAGCAGCTGTTTCGATTCTTGATTTTGCTTGCGTTGAGAGCTCGGTAGTCAACTTCAGAGTTTCAAGCCGCCGTCCTTCTTCTTTGCATAATATCGGTGCCGCCGCCGGTGATGATGACCGCTGGATGAAACTATTGTCCAGGTTTGTCTCGATGTAGGCCTTTAGAGTTCTCAACTCGAACTCCGACAGTTTATAGATATGCCCATATGGCAGCTTGTGCCCGGGTTCCAGGTCGATCGCATGGTCAATTGACCGGTGCAGTGGCAGCATCTCTGCCTTGGCCTTACTAAAGACCTCTACGAATTCTTGATACTTGGCGGGGATATGGCCACCATCGTTTGTAGGCAGCATTTCAGGCGGTGAAGCTCCATCTGTACTCGTTAGCTTTGTGCTATTAATCTTGAGATGGAAGCGAAGGCTGTGGAATCCAGGAGCACTTGTCGTAGCGAGTTATCCTCGATGGGAAACCCCCCGCCATCCGGTACTCCCTTCGTGACTCGACGAGCTGGTAGCAGTCATTCAAGCTCCGTATTGTTGGTAACTCTTCTGCCGCAACTACTGCCAATGCTCCCTGCTCGCCCATCCAGCCTCAGAGTTCCTCATCTGAGGTGCCGCTCCATGATGTTGCTCCCAGCAGCCCGGTGCACTCCCCAAACCGTGGGTTGAATGCCATGACGACCTCGTCGCCTTCAAGGGGGTTGTCGAATGCGGTTGCTCTAAGGAAACATATGTCCAGAGGCTTACCACCGCGTCCCTGCGATGTTCCGTTGCTATCCGTGTACAGAGTTCCATTGCGATTCTCATTAGTGGCCTGCGGCCCACTAGGTTTCGCAAGGCCACGAATCGACTGGCCTTCCAATCGGTTTCCGAGTTTCGGGCCTTCAACCAAGGTAATCCCTAAACCAAGTCATATGCCTTCATGGGCACAATTAAGAGATCCGATTCGTCAACCGGTACCAAGCTTTCAAAATAGTGAACCGAGAGAGTCGCCTTTCTACTTTCGCTTGCAGACATCATCTCACTGCCGTCGAGATTCGAGGTTGCGATGAATGCTGGTTAGTCCCGTATGCCGAGCCGCCGCCCGTAGTCTTTCCTCCGTAAGTCAACTCTGCAGCCAAGTTGACGTCCATCCAGCTTGGATACGAAGAAGGAGAGGTCTATTCCACTTGGATAAGACGAAGGAGAGGTCCATTCCGCCCAGGGATGCAACCAAGTTGACTTCCATCCCACTTGGATAAGACGATAGAGAGGTCCATCCAGCCTAGGGATAAGACGACTCTGTCGATGTGCGAAGGATTGCTCGTTATCAATTGAGAATCGATTTACTCACAACTTAGATCAATCCCATGACGATAACAACCGGCTTCGTGCAGTCGGTAGTCATTGTTGTTTCATATGGCATCGGTGCTCTCCCTCGAACGATGATCAGTATCTCGATTGAATCGTGATTGTAGTTGTGATCAGGTATCGATCGACATGTTCGTAAACGATATGAGACCAATCCGCCTTCTTTGCTGATCTGTATTGTAGAGTTGTACAATACAGTATCGGCTTTGATTCTGCTTGACACTTGAGATCATTCGGGGTTAAACTTCCCACACTGAGTTGCTTTATGATCTGCGATTGTATAATGGCGGTGCCAAGTGCACTTGGGCTCTCAAGCGCACTTGGCCCTCGCAAGTGCACTTGGCTCCCAAGCGCACATGGCCTCCCAGGTACACTTGGCCGCCAGGGCCACGTAACCGCCCTATATATATAATCACCTCGCGAAGAGCTTTTGACACGCTAGCGATTATCTTACCTACACACCTCACAATTGATATATATTACTTATTCCCGTTTGCAACCGTATCTACACGTATTCACCCATACGAGGACGTACGTCCTTACACTATAATCGCTTTTCAGTCACCTGAGACTTTTCTCTTACCGGATTTCGCGATTTCTTTTCTTTTTCGACGTGTGAGACCTATACCGAGAACTATCGTTAGATTGTCGATACAAGATAAGTAATCATCAAATTGAGTTGATGGACAGTAGTATGAACGATTCCGAGATGATTTTGATGTCAATCAGTCCCGAGAGACACGTCACCTGCCATGATACGTACCCCTCAACTCGAAATGTCTCCATTCATGACCAACAATGAGTATCATCACTAGGACATTGAAACAGGATAAGTATACGTGTCAATCGAATCAATTGACTACTGCACAGACCATTCCAAGGTGATTCGGGGTCAATCGATTTGAAGGGTCGTATCACCGACCACAATCGTTATACATTCACACACATACTCTGACGACCTATAAGTGTCGAACCTTGATAAGTACACCTAGATTAAGTTAATTGACGATGGTAGTGATGAATCAGAGAAGATTTGGAGGTCAATTGACCCCGAATAAACGCGTTACTACTTGGAACCCATACAGATTATCATCGCTAGGGTGGTGATTCGAGATAAGTATCCCGTCTATTGGATTGATTAACGTGAGCAGAGTCAATTCCGAGGCCATTCGGATGTCAAATCGACCCTAATACATTCGTGACCGGCCTGATGGCCACACCACCGAGCATTCCTTGAAATACGTTCGACAAAAGCATTCGCATACGAACGATCGATCGAAACCAGTCAGAATGCCATCGAGAGCAACCTATTGAGGAGTTCGAAGTGCTAGCAAAGCCTTCGTCGACATCCACTATATGCTCACCGACAATAAATACGTTCGTTCAAGCGCACCTACGAGTGTCAGCATTGCACAGACGAAGTGCACTTATGGAGAATGATTGTACAAGCACGGAAGTGCACTTACGGAGAACGATTATACAAGCATGTGAGTACACCTTCTCAGAACGATTACACAAGCACGGAAGTGCACTTTCCAAGAAAGACTACTGATGGGCAGAATCAAAGCCAATACTCCATTGTGCCATTCTACAAGACAGATGAGCAAAGAAGCCGGATTCGTCTCACACGTTCACGAACATATCGATCGATATCTGATCGCAACTACAATCACGATTACCTCTCGGTGAGACTCATTCGAGTTACTGATCATCGTTCGAGAAACCGACGATACCATATGAGACAACAATGACTACCGACCACACGATACCGATTGTTATCAACAACGAGAGATTCTTCGCACATCGATGGAGTCATCTTATCCCTAGGCAGGGTGGACCTCTCTTTCCATCTTATCCAGCGGGATGGACGTCTACTTGGTTGCATTCCTAGGCCGGATGGACCTCTACTTCGTCTTATCCTTGGGCGGGATGTTCGTCAACCTGGCTACTGAGACAACTTCGGGTGAAAAGACCATCGGCGGCGGCTCATGATGCCCAAGCTGCAAAGGTGGCTCGGCGTCCGGGACGAACCAGTATTCATCACAACCTCGAGCCTCGACGGCAGCGAGATAATGTCTGCAAGAGAAAGTAGGAAGACTACGCTCTCGGTTCAGTATTTTGAAAAGCTTGGCACTGGTTGACGAATTGGATGTCTTAATTGTGCCCATGAGAGCATACAACTTGGTTTTGGGATTACCTTGGTTCAAAGCTCGAAACCCGGAGATCAACTGGAAAGCCGGTCGACTCACGACCTTGCGAACCCCGAGTGGGCCGCAGGCCACCAACTTAAATGACGATGGAACCCCATATGCGGATACCAACGGAACTTCGCAAGGGCTCGGTGGTAAGCCTCCGGACATTTGTTTCCTTGGAGCAACCACACTCAATGACCTTCTTGAGAGCAATGAGGTCGACGACGCATTCACCCTACGATTGAGGAGTGCACCGGGGTGCTGGGAGCATCATTATGGGGCGAGATCTTAGGTGAGAAGCTCCGATACTGGATGGGCGAGCAGGGAGCAGCTCGGGTAGTTGCGGCAGAAAAGTTACCGACAATGCCGAGCTTAAATGACTGCTACCGGCTTGCTGAGTCATGAAGGGAGTACCGGACGACGGGTGATTTCCCATCAAGGATAACTCGTTATGAAAAGGGCTCCTGGATTCCAACCTTCGCTTCCATTATCATATAAGAACTTAATACTAATGTCTGCAGATGCAGCAGACGAGACTGGAGCGCCGGTAGTACCAACTGATTATGGCGGTCATATACCAGCCAAATATAAGGAATTCGTTGAGGTCTTTAGTAAGGCCAAGGCAGAAACGCTGCCACCGTACCTGTCAATTGACCATGCGATCGACCAGGAACACAGGTACAAGCTGCCATATGGACGTATCTATTACCAGTCGGAGGTTGAGTCAAGAACTCTAAAGACCTATATCGAGACAAACCTGACCAATGGTGTCAACCAGCGGTCATCATCAGCGGCGTCGACGCTGATACCTTTTGCAAAGAAGAATGACGGCGGCTTGAAACTCTGAAGTTGACTACCAAGCTATCAATACGAGCACAATTAAGGATCGGTACCCCTTCCATTGATCTTGAAGATGCTTCACCATGTTAGCAGCGATAAGAAATGGCGCTGGACGGATGGCACTTATTGAGCCACGGGAGAAGGGAATGCAGATCGGTCCAGCGCCAAGTGCAATCGTGCACACTCTTGGAATGAATAACAAGTCTTCTTGCCGATATGGCGATACAAGGTTACGTTTTAAGTCTATGTTTTTCTTTAAGAAACACTTACTTTATAAGAGATTCTGTAAGACTTGCAATTGAATGCAGATATAGAAGCACGAAAGCTCTAATGGCAATCGAAACTGTCTTATCAACGACAAAATCGATGAGAATCGACACCGAATTTAGTCATCAATGGAGTACCATCCTCAAAAGAAGGGAATGACCGTTCCGCAATACGAGAAACCACTACTACGACGAAATCCGCATTAGAAGTGCTGGAACAATAACCCATCATACTGCAGATGTAAGTACACTTGGCCTCGCAAGCGCACTTGGCCTCGTAAGTGCACTTGACTCGTGAGTACACTTGGGCTCGTCTACTACTTCACTATCAAGCACCTGGAAGTCAATGAGATCCTATCGGCATACGACTTCAACATCGAGCACCTGGAAGGCACAAACAAAACTCCGCGTACAGCCCGATTATGAGATCGGCTACGAGAAGCCTGTCAGACAGCTCTTGGCGAACCTGACAGTTGAACCCTACGATAACCTCCTACCGACAATTAAGAAGACCCTGGCTACTGACACATTGGCGGTCGACGTCTCGGATATGCTAGTCGATAACCCAATGGCCACAGCCGAAGCTACAGCCGAAGCCACAGCTGAAGCCACAGCCGAAGCCACAGCCGAAGCCACAGCCGAAGCCACAGCCGAAGCCACAGCCGAAGCCACAGCCGAAGCCACAACTGAAGCCACAGCCGAAACCACAGCCGAAGCCGAAGACGAAAGCCAATGGAGTGTCGTCGCTGGAGCTGTGACCAATGAGGGGAGAATATATATCCCTGCGGACAATGCTCTCCGCGGTAAAGCGATAAATCTCTTTCATGACAACCCTGAGCCGGTCACTTTGGGGCTCTTAAAACTGCTGAGTCAATCTCTAGGGATTTCTATTGGCCTACGACAGACGGACGCGTACATAAGGAAGTACATCAGCGGCTGCGAAGTAAGTCAACGAAATAAAGTGCGAGTGCATTGAG
This sequence comes from Wilcoxina mikolae CBS 423.85, assembly GCA_014904905.1. NCBI lineage: Eukaryota > Fungi > Ascomycota > Pezizomycetes > Pezizales > Pyronemataceae > Wilcoxina > Wilcoxina mikolae. Next base: position 141,074 of record MU122186.1, on the reverse strand, counting down.
AAGCCTGAAAGCGAACGAGAAGTCAATGGCTACGCTCCTGGTCTTCATCACCGAATCGGAAGCACCACCGAATGCATCGAATGCACAATCAGCTGCAACCGACTGCAACCCTTAATGAATGATGAAAAGCAGTCGAGAACCAGCCAAATCAGCAGTAGAGATGTCAAACTGCGCGGAATACGAACCGACTGCAATCCTTAATGGACTTATGAGAAGGCTACCTCGTTGCACCTTGTTAACTGAGAGTGCGATCGCACAGAATTATATGGTAACTATGACCTTGTATGATGGGTTACTTACGAATTAGATATATCAACGGACGAATATGGTCTGCAAATGGCCTTAACAAAGCCACGACGATAATCGATTGATGTCGCCACCGATAGTGGTGATTAACCGTATCAGGCTACAATTTAGATTGTGCGCTCTACAGCTAGGCTCAGAAGGGCATGGCGTATGCAAACCCACTACTTTCGTGGATTCAGAAGTCGAAGGCATGTGAATCGGAGAATGGCTGCCTTGATGCTCTGAAAGCGGAAGCATACTTCGTTACTTTGTGTGTACGACCTTATGGCACACTTATGAGTTGGATATCGCAACTCGAATGAGCATGTATGAATGCATGTTGACATATGACGACTGCAATCGAGCGCCGAGTGAGGCCGACACAAGTCAATCACCACTGGATCCTGGAACCAATCTGTAAGACACATATGATCAATGCCGAGAGCGGAGTGTATCACCGATGAGGCCTACTGTGTGCTTGGAGATACGAAAGCACAAAGACATGGAAATCATAGCAATTTCAGAAGCTCTCAAGAGCAAGAGCTATGACCAGGATAAGTACATCATGCAATTATGCTAGTTGACTGCTGTAGCGATGCGATACCGGCCGTGATGGCCTTGCCCTTGAGATGACGTTCATGAACGGGTGGAACGAAAGAAATCGTATACGATCGATCGATCAATTAGTCGGAAGTTGAGAAACGATAACTTCGTCCGGTATATGACGTGTCAACTACGATATCGATGCCGAATGATGCCCGAAAGTCGGCCAATGGCATTTACCGATTTGAGCACCAACGAGCTAGCACTATGGGGATCAATTATTTGGATTCGGAGATGGACTTGGAGAATTCAGGGTCAATTGGACGTTTCCTTCTCTTCTCTTTCTTCTCTTCGTTTCTTATGGATCTCGGCCCGATATAAATGGCGTAGGCATGGGTTTTACCACCTACCACTGGAGGTGGATTTCTCCGTGGAACAAATCCGCCGTGAGGCTGCCGTGATGCCACTGATCGGTCGTGGGACCTATGCAGACGTACGAAGGCGTATGCACCTTATCTTGCCTTTCTTTATGTATATATATGTTGCAGCCCACGAGATCTGCTGATAAAGAGGGGGATGATGTAATGGCGGTGCCAGGTGCACTTGGGCTCTCAAGCGCACTTGGCCCTCGCAAGTGCACTTGGCTCCCAAACGCACTTGGCCTCACAGGAGGACTTGGCAGCCAGGGCCGGATAACTACCCTTCTTATATAATCACCTCGCGAAGTGCTTTTGGCATGCTAGCGATTATCTTACCTACACACCTCACAATTGATATGTATTACTTATTTCCATTTGCAAATGTATCTACACGTATTCACCCATACGAGGACGTACGTCCTTTCAGATTGCAGCCCCACTATCAGGGTCTTGAACTCTGCCCATCGGTAGTCTTTCTCTGTAAATGCATTTCCGTACTTGTGTAATCATTCTCCATAGGTGCACTTCAGAGCTGCTGTTCAGATCGTAGGAAGGTAATCATCAGGTGCACTTCAGAGCTTCCACTCAGGTCGGAGAAGGTCATCGTCAAGTGCGCTTCAGAGCTAACTGTCATAGAATGATGAATTGATGCTTGTCGAAGTCGATCAAGACTTCGCTAGTACATGAGCTGCTCAATAGGTTGCCCTCGATGGCATTCTGACTAGTTTCGATCATTCGTTCGTATGCGAATGCTTTTGTTGAACGTATTTCAATGACTTCTCCGTGGTGTGGCCATCAGGCCGGTCACGAATGTATCAGTGTCGATTGACATCCCAATCATCTCGGCATTGACTCTGCTCATGTCAATCAACTCAAAGAGACGGAATACTTATCTCGAATCACCACCCTAGCGATGATAATCTGTATGGGTTCCGAGTAGTGATGCATTGGGAAAGAGGTATCAAAGAACTAATTAGTCGACATGTTTGTCATTGATAAAGGTTCGCTCGCACCTCATGCTCGATTATGTTCGATTCGCCTCGATTATCTGTTCGTATGCGATGGATCTCATTAAATGTATTTCGAGGTCTGCTCAGCAGTGGCTATAAGGGCCGGTGACGCATTTCTCGGGATCGATTGACACCCAGATGATCTCAAAATCATCGTGGAATCATCCGTATAACGATCGCAATTGGTGATGTGACTCTTCAAATCGATCGACCTCCGAATTGCCTCGGAATGGTCTCTGCAATAGTCAATTGACTCAATATAGGCATACTTATGAAGTTCCGATACTTGTAGGTCTCGAAAAGTGAGGTGTTGCGACGTGTTCAAATTCGTCATGTTGAGTAGTAGCCAACTTGGCTGGCGACACGACGCTCAGAGCTAATTGACTTCGGAATCGCCTCTGCGGCAGTCAACTGACTTGATTGACAGGTATACTTATCCTGATCCATTGATCTAGTGATGATACTCGGTGTAGGTCGTGAATGGAGACATTTCAAGATCTCAGAAGAGCCTATCATGGCAGGCGACACGTCACTCGGAACTGATTGACGTCTAAATCATCTCGGAATCGTCCCTACTACCGTCAATCAATCAATTGGATGATTACTTATCTTGTATCGACTATCAAACAATAGTTCTCAGTGTAGGTCTGACGCGGGAAAAAGTAAAGAAATCACGAAATCCCATGGGCGAAATGTATCTGGTAACTGAAAAGCGATTATAGTGTAAGGACGTGCGTCCTCGTATGGGTGGATATGTGTAGATACAGTTGCAAATGGGAATAAGTGAAATAGATATCAATTTTACAGTATGTTGGTAAGATAATCGCTAGTGTGCAAAATCACTTCGCGAGGTGATTATATATGAAGGGCAGTTACCCGGCCTCGGCAGCCAAGTGTACTTGAGAAGGCCAAGTGCGCTTGGGAGGGTCAAGTGCACTTGGGAGCCAAGTGCACCTGGCACCGCCATTACATTGACAAGAGAAGTGCTTCATAGGTTACAAGAAAACAACTTCGCAATAGCACCAGATAAGTGCGAATGGCATCAGAAACAAGTTGAATTCCTTGGTTATATCATATCAGGAGAAGGTATCAGCATGGCAGAAGACAAGGTTAATACTATCCTGAAATGGGAAACACCAGACTCAGTCAAGGACATTCAGTCATTCTGAAGATTTACCAATTTCTATCGACGCTTCATAAAGGACTTTTCGAGAATCTGCTGACCATTGACAGACCTAACCAAACAAACTGGTGAATGGTTTCATTGGAAGGCCAACCCACACTGTCAACAGGCTTTCGATTTGTTAAAGAAGTGTTTTCCTGGGGCACCAATCCTTCGTCACTTTAATCCTAAACATCCTGTAGTCATTGAGACTGATGACAGTGACTTCGCTATCGTCACGGTCCTTTCCCAAGTGATTGATAGACGATTGCACTCTGTGGCCTACCACTCTCGCAAGATGGATAAGGCAGAGATTTTCTATGAGATCCACCATAAGGAGATGCTAGCAATAGTATCTGCCTTTAATGAATAGAGAAGTTATCTCGACGGTGCAGCCCATCAAGTCAGTGTGTTTACCGATCACAAGAATCATAAGTACTTCACCACTACTCAGATATTCAATCGAAGACAAGCATGTTGGGCACAGGAGCTAGCTGGTTATGATTTCAAGATATTCTACCGACCAGATAGTGCAAATGGGAAACCAGAGGCATTATCTAGGCGTTCGGAGTACCGCCCTAAAAAGGGGGGAGGTAGTATGGAAGAAAACCAAAATCAGTCAATACACCATGTTTTAAGGCCTGATTAGTTGATAACATCTGAAGGGGAAACAGTCCAGGTGACAGCAGCAAAGCTACGAGGCGAACAGATAATGATTGTTTATGCCAAGTTGAGGTCAATCCCAGTAGTCAAGTTCAATTCTTGGTTATTAGAAGCAGTGGTAGGCGCTGCAAATAACGATGCTGCATGGAAGGAAGAGTACATTAGAGCATTGGCAGGAAGTGCAAGCCCTGACATCTCTTTTGAGAACGATGCCCTTTATTATAAAGGCAGGCTGTGGATCCCAGACGATTTACAGTTACGAAAGCAAATACTCGAAGCAGAGCATGATTCGAAGGTAGCAAGACATATGGGACAGGACAAAACAATTGAGCTGGTTCGAAGGAACTGCTTTTGGCCAGAGATGGAGAAATTCATCGAAGACTATGACCGCTCATGCCCTGAATGCCAGAAGAACATAGCAGCTCGTCATGCTCGCTACAGACTTCTACAACCTCTCGAATTAGTATACCTTCCAAGGGTTTCAATCTCTATGGATTTCATCATCGATTTACCTATATCTAATGGTTGTTCATCAGTCTGGGTTATCGTTGACAGATTCACAAAGATGGCACACTTTATACCACTGAAAGATGGCAAGAAGAAAGCCACAGACCTGGTCAAGATCTTCCTGAAAGAAGTATGGATATTCCAAGGTCTGCCATCGAACAAAGTGTCAGACAGAGATTCCAGGTTCATATCGGCGTTCCGATCTTCCTTGGTTGAAGCACTCGATATTCAGTTGAAGATGTCTTCACCATTTCATCCACAGTCTGATGGCCAAACGGAAAGAGTAAACCAGACGTTACAATGCTATCTGAGAAACTACTGTAACTACGAACAAGATAACTGGTCTGAGATGTTGCCAATAGCAGAGTATGCCTACAACAACTTACTTACCACCGAGACTGGCATGTTACCTTTCTTTTCAAATTATACGTTTGATCCTTGAACGAATTGGCCAGTTAAAGCAGAGGCAAAGAATCCGACATCAAGGAATGATGTTTATTGAATCTCAAGCGTGCATGACCTATGTCGAAAAGGTTTAGAAAAGGCACAAAAGACAATGGGGAGGTACCATGATAAGCGTGCTAAGGAACCTCCAAAGCATTCGGTTGGTGATCTAGTAATGCTAAATGGAAAGAACCTTAAAACCAGACGCCCATCTAGAAAGTTAGATGCGAAACTACATGGTCCTTTTAAAGTGCTAAAGGTACTTTCACCCACAGCAATAAAACTTGAATTGCCTAAGCGTTGGCGAATCCATAATGCTTTCCATGTCACTCTTATTGAACCATATCGAACGGCTACTGTTCCAATCAGACCTGCACTAGAACTCAGCACCAGCGAAGGAAACGAACTAGGTTATGATGTACAAGGCTACAAGTACGAAACAGGCTATGAGATTGTAGAGATCATGGGCAGCTTGTATAGTAAGGAATTATAGAAAGTACTATATCTGTTTAAATGGAAAGGGTATCCAGACAAAGCAGACTGGACTGAGGAACCTTATGAGAACTTCGATGACAAAGGATTATTAAGGGATTATCATAAGCGGAATCTCCAAGCAGCTAAGAACAAGAGGTTGCACTAGTACCTTTTCCCCACGAAGAGATTTTGATGGCTAGCAAGACACCTAGGAAAAGGAATTGGTTTTTGGGGCACAAGGGGTCGCATTTTTACCAATGAGGAAAGGAGGAACTTTGGGTTTTGGGTACAAAAGGTCATTTTTACCAAAGGCAACGAAGAGCAGAGTAGTATGATTGTTCAGAGACGAACTCTGTAAGGAGGGGGGTAGTGTTAGACCTCACAAGTTGTACATCACCAAAGGCCATCGGAGCGGGGCTACCTACGATCACTCGACGATATCCGTATCGGGATAGTACAAGTGCCATCTCTGGACGTCATCGAGACTACACAGAATATCACTCACACCCTACAAAATCAGGTGAGCTGTCGTGCAGTCAACCACACCACTGATAAGGAGTTTAAGGTGGTTATTGGGACGATGCTCTGCCAGCTCATGCCATCGATAATGCGAAGACAGCTATGAGGCTGTAGATACGAAAGCACCTGCGTTTGCACCGTAGCTAACAAAGCCTCTTATGTCCCTCACGATTGAAAGGATACCATTCGTCTGGAAGCAAAGAGATCAAAAGGATACGATAGGTCTGGACCACAGAAGTCCGAAGGGCTGATGTCAGTAGGGGTTCTATTCGTCTGAGTTAGAGATCTGAGCAGAAAGATATGGATGGTCCGAAACAGTGTTGAAGGATAGGAAGGGCATTGGTGCGAAGGGAAGGTTAGGTAGAGAAGCTTATGAGAAAAGGGTAGATAGAAGTAATTGTTAGAGCAAGAGGATAGAGGTATAAAGACCACTAGAATCTTCGAGGGTAGAAGGGCAAGCTTCTTGACAAAGAGAACAAGCCTTAATAATATACACATTGGAAAGCCATACATCTTTATCTTGAATCTTCATCTTGAGTGACTTTCACATCCTGAGTGAATCTTCATAACTTCCATCACAAGCAAGTCCTGAAAGCAGTACGGATACTACTTGTACTGGTTAACCTGAGGAGACGCTCCCGATGTTACAGGTGTTCGCACCTTATCTTGTCTTTCTTCATGTATATATGTTGCAGCCCAGGAGATCTGTTTATTAAGAGGGGGATAATATAATGGCGGTGCCAGGTACACTTGGCTGCCGAGGCCGTGTAACCGTCCTTCATATATGATCACCTTGTGAAGTACTTTTGGCATGCTAGCAATTATCTTACCTACATACTGTACAATTGATCTATATTTCATATTCCCGTTTGCAACCGTATCTACACGTATCCATCCATACGAGGACCTACGAGGACGTACGTCCTTACACAACCTTGCTCTATCAAAAATCGTCAAATGTTTAAGTGAACCATTGCATTATGTCCATAAGTATAGATCAGAGAAATTTGAGTTTGGTATGTAAAATATGCATCTTCGCACGGCGCATCTTTTGGCGGTCTCAGATATTCAATAGCTTTAAAACTCATTGAGCACTGGTCAAAAAAGCCTGTGTTTTGGCCGAAAATTGGTCAAATCTGAAAGCTACTCACTGAGTGTTGAAGATATCAAATATCTGAGACCAGCAAAAGATGCATCGCATGAAGCTGCATATTTTACATACCAAACTCTAAATTCTCTGATCAATATTGGCGGATTTTGCTGGGAAAGAATTCTTTTTTTGCAGAGGTATATTGCAAACCAATCAATGAGGATGCTTTGTGCAGATATTACATGATTACATCCATAGTTATAGTATTATAATGATCGGCGATCTTATGCAAGGGTATCCCTTGAGCATTTCAGCTGTCTAAAGGTAGGCAAGATACAGTTCTTAGACAAAAGTATTCGTGATGGCTTGGAGATATACATCGTTTTCAGGAATCACAAAAACAAAAGCTATCAACACCCAGTAAAGTGCAGCAAGCTGTATTTACCATCTCTCAGAAATGGTTTTCAGATGTCAGAACTGGTAACCCATGGAATACAAGGCCTTTCGACTGGTCTGCAGCAGTAATTGAACAGAAGATTACAGCGGGTACCACAGATTCAAAAAAATATTTTTAATTTTTGGAGGGCTCAAGGGCCTTCAAAAAGATCTCACTCTGTACTGTGCAAAATTTGGAGTTGATAGCTATCAGTGTTGTTGAGATATGAGCAATTATTGTCTAAAAGACAGGGTTATTGGCTAAAAATAGCAATTGTACATACAAATTAGGTGCTGTCTTGGCGCTGAAATCTTCGTTCCACAGCTGTGGCACCAATACAGCCAGAAAAATTACAAGACTTTCAAAACTAAGAGTTTCCTACATCTAGTGTTGTCTATTACATTCTCTATTAGCCATTGGATCTGGTGGTGGAGTGGTGTTGCTGCAAAGTCGGGTATTTTGGTGTAAAATTGCCGATCACGAACACTTTTGTCTAGGGACTGTAAATATATCAGCTCAACAGCTGGCTGACCTGCGGGTAAATTCCATCCCCACTCCCTCCGAATATCAAATTGTCTGAAACAAACCATGAGTTGCGAACCTCTCTATTTTGTACTTGATCCTAGGTGCCTCGAGCCAGCTTCGAGCGCAAAATCATGTCTTGGACGCATCGTGAAAGATTTTAGAGCACCCGATGCTCACTTCACGCCCGAAGATCCAACCCCATTCGTCCAAGGTCCCTTCAAGGAGATCACACTCGAAAACATCAAATCTTCCATTGGGACGATCCAAAACAAAGCTTTAAAAGCTTCTTTAGGCACGATCGGATCGATAACCAGCGGGATGGACAACGCCGGCAGCTTCAACTTTGAAACGTCGTCAATTATCTGCATGCGTGTCGAAAAATACTCCAACATATTTGACACAATGGTAAAGCAGCCGGAAGTCAAAGTTGAGCTTTCGCGGATGCTACGGCCAGGCGGGAAGCTAGCGTACATGATTGTCGGACTTCTGATCTGGAGCGATACAACTTTCTCCAACACCGGCGATGCTGGGCAAACCTTTAAAATAAGCGGAGAAGTTCCACTCGCTTCCATACCCACAATCAGCAATATCGGCAACCCAGGTCTGGGCGCATCTATCAACGACGTAGCTGGACGAACGATGAAGGGCGACATCAAGGGCAGTCAAATTTTCGCCTTCCAATACAAGGCGGTTCGGCGGAAGGCATACTCGGTAATGAAGGGTTTCACGCCTATACTTGAAGATTACGGTCCACGAGTGAAAGGCGACAAAGTCTTTAGCCAACAGAAAGCGCAGGAGCAGTCTGAAGAATTGGCTAAAGACACAAATCTGAACGTGGTGATAGATGCTGAAGAGGAGATATGGACTGATAGTTTGGGGGAGGGTACACTTGAGGAAGAGGAATTCGGAGATATAGCTTTTGCATTTGAGGACAAGGAGTCAGAGTAGCGAATTCATTGGTGGTGTATAATTGTAGTCTGTGAAACGAATTTTTAAATGATTTGGGATACTGCAATATACAATGGTTGATAGTTCAGATGAATGTCCGAAGATATTATGACCACGAGTTCTCAATTGATTGATGATCCATATTTATATTGCATAACAATAGCAGGCTTCACCCCCGAATGTTAACATCCACGCCTTCCGGAAATTCCCATGAGTTCTTTGCCATTTCGGCCTGCACATTCATGGCCACGTTGGCAATGGGATTCGAATTCTTCATTTCCTTCACTTTCCCAAGCTCTTCAAAATCAAAGGTGAGGGGAGGGAACTCTTTACTAAACATCCGTACGCAAACGTTTACGGGAAACGGTTCGACGGATGTTAATAAAAATACTAGGTTCATTGGAAGCATGGAGCCGGAAGGATTGCACCATGTATTCTGAGCAGGCTCTGGGCAAAGACTATCCGTCGACATCGGACACATGGTGGAAGTCGCAAAAACAAAATCGAGTGGAATCGATGGGCTTTGACCAGGATTGGGTGTGGGCCATCCGTTCATCCGTACATTGCATAAGGTGAATTATTTCATGAGCGTTCGTGACGTCAATGTTTGCATACAGTTTGATCATTTGATAAAAAGCTACTGATCTGGATATTTATAACGTCCCTACGGTGCATATACTGAATCCGTTTTATATATATAAGACTTGACTGCAACACAAAACGTCACTACTAGCCATAGTCACGTATACATTCAACCAATGCATCTATGTAATCTACTATCCCAAAGAATCAATCTATGCACCATCCACATCCACATCCATATCTGCAGGGGTGCAACCGGCGGGCAATGATGCACTGTTCATATACCTGGACAGGGCCCGCTTCCTGCTGCAATCTAACGCCGATACGGACAGAACCCCGCAGGTACCAAACCGGGCATGCCTTCCCAGCTTTAGGGCCAGGTTCTTGCTCCTCAAGTACCTGTGGTCTTCTCTTCTGGTTTCAGCAACTCCACACGCATATGGAAGGCGCAATCCCTTTCTATTCACCGCCCTTACCTACCCAGCTTCAAACTGCATATACAGTAACCCGTGGACGAATTTCATTCAGATCTACTAGTTCTGTAGCCGCCAGCAGGTAAAATATCAAGTTTCGTCCCTGGGCGGTACCGGTATGTACCATCGGAGTCAGTCAATGTATTAAATGTTCCCCCTGCTAGCCGAAAAAAGATACTCCAAGCATGAAAACGACCAGATGAATCTCCGCTTAGAACCCTTAGAGACTGGGACGACTTTCTCTCAGTTTAGTGTGAAACCATACTCTTAATGCAAATGGAAACCCGGCTTGCGGTAGCGATAAAGTGGAAAAGATGCACTACCCGAACAGGTAACTCTGCAATCGATTACCCACACCGGTACTCGGCAATCGGAATATATGATACTTATTCCCTGCCGCGAGTGTATACCTAGCATTCGCTACCGTATAATCTCACTTAAGAGGTACGCCCCCGATTAGGTTAGTGTTCAATTAATTACCGTATACGGATATTTCTCGGAAATTAAAATAACCTTACTTTACGGTTTTGAGTAAGTTAATTTCTGTATTGGGGGTACTAACCTAATTGGGGGAGTACCTCTAAGGTGAGATTATACGGAATCTGTGTATTCTGGCTAAATACATGTACAATGCGACCAGATATAAACCCGCCGCCCTTCTAACTCTTGCTCCATCACATTCACCCACAATGCAATTCCTCACCATCGCCCTCATTCTCCTCTTCCATCTCTTCACCATCGTGTCGTCCGCTGCAACACCAACGGGCAATTCACCTCCAACGATTCCCTCTCCGTCTCAGCAAAGCCACAGCCGCCGCACACTCCCATCCGCATTTACTAAGGCGGTGGCAGCGGGCGTCGACCCTCTCGGTGCACATCCGGCCGACTACATCTCCGCGAACTCTCAGTACATCTCCTTCGCTGCAGGCAGCAAGTTTGAGCTCTGGGCAGCCGCACAGTTAGGTGAAGAGATGGGTAAGATGTATGTATGCCTGCTGTTCTGTGGGTTTTATAGGGGATTAATGCGGGAGGGTAGATTGTGGTCTGACAGAACGTGTGCCGGTGATGGGTGGTATTACTACAATGCCCGACAAGACACGGAATGTGGAAGGTATGTCTTTGTGTATGTATCATTTTAGGCTCCCACTTACTCAAAGTTAGGAGTTCTAAATATTATGGTTACTCAATGCACCTCACGCGAAAGGAATGGGATCGAAAGGAGCTATTGCGGAGGAAGAGGACCCCGGCGGAGGCGTGTACACGTAAGGCGATGTGCTAGGGAACCCGCAGGTGATCTGCTGAAGGATGGTTGTTTGTTATGTTCAAGGAAACAAATACCATATGGATGGGGCGACGGCGAATCGAGATATATTCCTCCTCGGCAGGGCCGGGGTTATCACAAACATGTCCGACCGCTGGCCAAAGTCGACATTTTAACGTTCTGCTAGCACCAGTGAAATGACATTAACTGTTCCGAGTAATTAGGAATCTGCAGCTATCCTCTCATGTGTAAAGATTGGGCTAGAATTGTGGCCCAAATATTTGAATACAGCGCAGTAGAGTGCGAATACATGTACTTATTTCGGCACTTGCTGTGTTCCGCCCCATTCGCGGAATCACCCCGCCCACAGATAAGGTATCCCATCCGCGGACGGGGCGGAACAGCCGACAAGCCACAAATTGCAAATGTGGCCCAAAAGGGCCTTTTAAACACGAAATGTCACGTACTGAGCAGGAGAGAACTGGGTGTTACTTTTATGGAGGAGAAGGATGATGATTATATTAGAGAAGAGAAGGAGAAAAGGAGAAGAATCCCATTACATACAAGTCTGTGCACCGAGAAGCTCGGGCCATCCAAATGGCAGTCACCTCGTACAAGGGTAGGGTTATCCGCACACACACACACAAATATCTATTTACAGTAATACTGGGGGAAGGTGTTCTGTGCATAGATAGAAAACGTATGTAGAGCTTCAAATGGGGCCGGCCTCCTTAATTCGTTTTCCACATATACTCTGGTACTCGGGTTTGAAGAAGCAACAGCATGTGCACTTTGGAAGCGCTTCTCTACCGCATTACCAGCGAAAGATTCATATGCACGCAGGTAGTTGGTGCTGTTCATTCTCTAAACCTCGGCAGCGCGTAGACACGCACATTGAGTTCTAGCCTAATAACTGTAGGGCAGTACAGTGTGTCGGGCATCTAGGGCCTGAGTGCGTGACTGGCATAGGGCATAGGGCAGCTCTTAGGGCCGCACAACCTTCTTACTTATAGAGGAGCTTGTTTGTTCTTTAGCTCCAGACCTTGAGACCTTTACAATACACTACGTTTTCACACCTCCCTAGATCGCTGCGTCAGTGACCCCACGTCACCGTCCCACAATAACAACGAAACCCTCTGTGCAAGTAAGGAGTGGTCTGTGCGCAGACATATGTTGAGTACGTACATAGGTTTGGCAGCTTTTGTTGACGCTACTTGACTAATGTCACTGCTCGGGGTTTAGCCCGGAGAATCTCGACGTCATTCGGAGGTATGGCCTGAGCCTTCTCGGGCATCGAGCCGAGAGCACCGGCCATCCACCCGGACTTGAGCACGACATCCGGCTCCGGATGCTTGGCTCCGGGTATGATGACTCCGGGCGGGCCCCGGATATGGCACCTACCGGGCATGACGCCCATTCTCATATATAGAGCTTTCTCTTTCTCTCTCTGTACTTTAGACAATTCAGCACATTCGTTCTTTCCCTCTGATTTGCTCTCAACAGCTTTATATATGAGCACTATGATATGCATTTTAGAATTTAGGAACAAGACGTGTCTCGTTCGAATTTCCAAATTCTAGCCCACTCGAGGGACGATTGGCCGAAATGTATTTTCGCAGACTGGGCACGAAACAAATGGCCCGTGACCATGAGCCCTACGTGCACGGCTTCAGATAAAAACTGAATTCTGGGCTATTCAAAAATTTGTATATTCCTGCATACTTAAGTAGTTGTACGGTACATATATATAGATAGTAGTAGATAGATACTGTTCGCTCGTTTTTCCGTATTCGAGTGATACTAGGCGGAATGAAGCACAGGCCTAGGTTGATATTGCTTTCCAATACTTAACCACTCAACATATATATAACTCCATTACAAAGCTGGAAAACTTCTAAATCATCAAAAATTCGAAAATTCAAATGTTACCACAACCACATGCATCGATCACTTCTCGGGTGAATCACATGTCGTGAAGAGAAAAGATTTAACAGTAGAAAATCCCACCAAAACCAGAAACAGTATGTGTACCTCATACGTCACTGGCCCTAGTCACTTCTTGATCTTGTCATGGTCCGGACCAATCTTGGACTCGCCAGGGAATCAAGTCGGAAATCTAGCATCTGCATTGATTGGCGATGGGAGAAAAACTGACTATCCTGGTTCTCTGGTAGCGCTATACGTAACATCGTGGGGGGACGTGCTTTTCGAGTTGTATTCAAAGCAATTGACCTTCGCGCTGCGACTTGAGTAACGTTAATATCCAAAGAATGGCTAGGCTCCGGATCGGGCCCACAAAGATCTGTTGACGGCGGCGATGCTGGTGCTACTTCCCTCGTTATCGGTGAATCCGGTGGTGAATCCGGTGGGGATTGGTATCCACTGACGATAGTGGTCAAAGGACGGTCATGTTTTGGGTTAGGTAGTCCTAGAGGGTAAGACCAGTTGTCGAAATCTTCTCTTGGTTCTCGGAGAGACTGGGATTCTGGTTGGAAACCTGCAACAAGATCTATCGTAGTTGACGGTGGCGGCGTTATTTCTGGCGGGGGAGAAGCATGGTATTGCTGCTGAGTAACACTAGAAAACTGAGCTTTCACTGGGGAACGTGGCGCCGGGTGAGAACATGGTGACATGAAACCACCAGGTCGCTCCGACGCGATCGAGAAGTGCCGCTCCGGAGCAGCCGGAGAATGTGCAATCTGCCTCGTCGCATTAAGACCATCGACAGCTGGAACTTGTTTAGGCACGTTGATGACATTTGATAGCCGGCGAGAGGGCCCCAAGAAAAGACCATCAACAAAGGATTTCAGTCGCTGTTGAGGCGTCTCTGCTTCATCCTTGGGGCTGATTAAGTGTTGGTCCAGAAACGATTTCAGTCGCTGAAGGTCGACTTCATCCTTGTTATCAGTCTTTGGCTTGACTAGTTGTTTGACGTGGTTCAACACTGTCGCATAATTTTGATCCCTCTGATGAAGTTTGCTCATCCGTCGGTGATCAGTAAACAAGGGTTTAGCAGCATACCCGCATATCGATGCTGACTCTTGACTGACAACCTGCAGAACCGTCAGCGACAAGGTAGAAGCAAATTAACATCAGAGACACACCGGACCGAGATAGACGCCACAGAAATACTCAGCTTCTGTTTCATAGAAGCAGATTAGGTCGGTTTTATCACGGTGGTAGGTCTCAACAAAATCTCGGTTCAGGTAATGCATTCCACTCCCGCTCTGTCGTGATGCTCCAGCGATATTCAGTAGATCGCTCCTAGATCCAAACGGCAAATAAAGAAAGGAAAGTAGTCGTGCGGCCCAAAGCACCCCCGCGTTACAACCGCTGTGCGGTACTCCCATAAACACTACCCCCGTCGTTCGATGGTAGATATTAGCGTATGCGCTTGGATATTGGAGGGTCTTTAGCGCGGCCTTAAGCAAAGCCTAGATAATTGAAGTCAGCGTTTGGGCATCGATCAAGAATTCGAAGTAGAAAATGCCTTCTTAATAATGAGACGGCCAAAGCTGTGGCCGATGAAAATGATTCTGCGCTGCCGCTCCTGTTGGATGTCATGGTGAGGCCATAATCCGATTAAACGGAAGGGGATTTCCTACTACCTCCGGTGTCCGTCGCTTTTCTCTAAGCTCATCCAATAGGTTCTCTGCAATTGCGTCAAATGACATTTCCGATGAATATGATCCCCAGCGTGAATCATGCTGGAACGTCATCAGCCGATGCCTGTGGCCGTCGTTGTCCAAATCATGGTGAAGGAACTCCGTCAGCCAGCAAACGCCTTGAGCGCTCCATCCTCGCCTCGAATCCGAAGCCAGCCCGTGAACGGCTACAATACTTAAGATCGCGTAGATCATATCGAGACAATGAGATGGACAGTGGAGTATACTCGACTATATCGCTGATAGATTCGTTCTCTTGAACTGTTGGCTCGCACAGTATCTCGAAAGTGTTGTGACACGCTGTGTCATCAAGGTCGCTCATACCCCTTCTGCCAACTTTGACTGCGAGTACTAGCGAAATAATAACTGCGGCAGCAACAAGCGGACGAGAGTGGCTTCTAGCAAGCTCCATGCTCCGAGCGAGGAAACGAGCTCGTGAGACGATCAGATAGCAACTGCTAATGTGTGTACACTAGTTTGAGGGAGGTCAAAAGCGGGGAAGGGAGAAAAGTTTACAGAATCCTCTATCATAAGGTGACTAGGGTTACCTTCAAGCTCAGCTTCACTGCCTGGAAAATGAAAACCTGGAGTCACTCCCCAATGGATGTGCCGCGAATGCGGTCAGCACTCGGTAGGTCTTGTACGACCATACGCGTCCTTCAGCAGCGACCCAACCCTCAATCAGCCGCACCCATTCCAACTCAGAGCGCCTAAGACAATACATCTAAGGGTTCCCAGCGCGGTTTAAGTCCGAGGTTTTCGGCCGTTCCAACTTCCAACAGTGATGGCTATCCTCAGTCCTCACTCTATGCTCTTAATCGGCATCATAATTGTCTTTTTGGTTGTCTGCGTTGTCAGGACTGTATGGGACGCTGTCCACCATCGAACAGCACCACACTGTCAAACCCCCGGAAATCAAGACATGTACGGAATCGGAATTCGCATCGTAATATATCTCCAGCTTCTTACCACCACAGCAGTGGATGCATTCGGGGATGCTGATCATGCAGCCTCAATTGCACCCAACAATCTCTGGTTTCTGATCGCGATGCTTGTTGCTCTGCTGTTAATGATTTCGAACAACAATTTCCGTGGAGTCGAAGGATACATTATTATTTCGCTGGGAAACGGTATCACACTGACAATGATGGGCGGGATTACGAAGCTGTACCCCGGCAAGATCAGGGAGAGCTGTTTGTCCTCGTTCTCACGATACATTGTCTGGGCGTTATGGAAGGGTGTGAGTGCCGTATTCTGGTGGCGCCTACTGGAGTCATCTTTGAAGGAGGACTGTGGAATCTTTGGGTGGTTTTTTGGAAGGGTTGGGCTGCTGGGGTTGTTTCGAACGTTTCATAAGGTCTTCAACATTGTGGAGTGGACTCTGTGGCTATTAATGATGGCACCGTATCCGGTTGGATTGGTTTTGCTCATTTATTTCCTTGTTTCTCTGGACAGAACCGAATTTGAAAGAGGACGAAGAGATGGAGCACTCATGCACACCAGCCTGGCTGAACCCCCGAATAAGCACACAGCAAACCTCAGAGCTCCTGTCACAACTACAACATCGGTGGTCGCCCATGAGGAAGTAGGTAGAGAACAGCTCAAGATTCGATTGCCTTCCAAACTCGCTATATTTTGCGATTGTCTGTTTTCTCCTGTGGGAGAAATACATGATGTGGTCTATGGCAAAGATAATGTAATCTGTATTCCTCCCCCAGCCAAATGCTAATTCTAATGCAAACCAATATGCGAATAGCGCGTCTCCGATGCTCGACCCTCGGGAGCTTACAGCCGCCGCCCGGAGGAACACAATCAACTGGCCCAGCCAAAGGGTTACCAAAGGTATAATTCGAGCCCAACTTCCACTATTTACCTCGTTAAACTTTACCGCAGGGCAGTCATTCATTAAGACACCGCTTCATGGCTCACCTCATCAACAAATACAGCCTCGACACCCCCGAAATCCCGGCAAAGGCCCCCGCAAATCCATCAAGTCATCATTTTACATCTATTTGTTTTGCTACAAAATTTTGCAACCAGGGCTCTTCAACGTACCCATCTGCAGAACTTCGATTTCCTGGTTGCATGGGACGTCATCGTGCTCATATTTACCGTCTGTACGATCGAGCTGTCTATTATATTGAACAATATCACCGAAGTAAACTACTTAGACTCAGCCGGACAGCTGGTTGCGTTTGTGGTTGGGCTTGGAGGCAGTATGACTGCATTGGGGCAATACTATGTTGAAAGGAGGGAGCGAACGAAAGTCCGGGGGAACGTACAGGGGCAAGGCACAGTTGGGGACATTGAAGGCTTCAAGCACTCGTGATGGACGGATGGTTGAGAATATATCAAGGCTTTTGCTTTTAGGTGGCCGGATGTTTTTCACTTCGTCGGGAGGATCGCATGTATGCTGGGAAATCACGGGGTTTTGGGAGGTGGCCTTAAAGATTCTTTGACTTCTTTAAGACTCAATGGGTGACGACCGAAGACCAACTGCCGCAAGTACCCCCGAACACTTGAGGGCTTATTTAGTGTTGAGCTGTGGCGCCGGCGGATGCCATCATGTCCTCCCTCCGGATAGTTTCAGGTGCTGGATGTCAACTTCTTTCGCTTGTTAGAAGCCTTTTCATATCTTACTTTGACAACCTGCCCACTGTCCGATCCAAATTATTTCCACCCAGAGAGCACGCAGCAGATTCACTAACACCACCCTCGACCATCGGCGGATAGTTCTCTTATGTTCCTCTTGTACTTGTCAGGATACTCATGATAACTAATGGTTTTCATTTCATGCTTCTCTTCTATTTTTTCGGATGCCCGTCATCGATTGTCAGTCTGGTCAACTGTCAACCACCTGTTGGAGATCAGGTATAAAGGTAGGTGACTTCGTTGATTAATTACGAAAGAGCGAGCGCGCTCTGTATATATACTCCCAAAAATCAAAAAAACAAGTATAAAGAAACGATGATGACATAGTTTCTTAGGAAGCATAAAGGTAATTAAGTACATACTTAGTATTCTAACATCGCCGGCGGGCAGATAACTCCCGGCTGGTACTTTTTATTTTTTCTGTGAGAGGAGCTGCTGACACATTGTCATATTACCCCAGCGTGAGGCCGTGATAATGCCCGTACAGAAGTCGCTATTATTCAATCTCCGCAGCTCCAAAAACCATATATATGTCTCTGGGGCGTAATCCTCCGCCTCAAACTGTCGACTCCTCCCTTCCTTACACCAGATATATGCAGGGGGTGCGTTCTGTCAGTAGAAAACTTAGCAGCGTTACAACTCGATCACAGCAAGCCGCAATACTACAGAGGATTGAAGCGGTGGTGAACGAGATGGTTATTGTAGTGGGGTTTTCAAATGCCCTCTTTGCCTAGTTTCCCCATATACCCATGCGCATACACGCTATCGTCCCGACTAGTTCCTACATGCTGGTTCCAGCCCAATCAAAACGGAACTCTCTTTAGTTTGTGGGTTACCTACCAAGTGGTGGTTGTCGCGTCGCGTGTGAGGTATGAAGTGTGAAGTGTGATGATGGTGCGGTTACCGCTGTACACTTGGTGTCAGCGCCGGTGGTCAGGGTATATACTCGGATATGGAAGACGAAATCAAGAATGTTTAATCCCTGCTAACGTAGAAATTTGTGTGGATCGAGGCTAAAACATACCCGAAATCGTCTTCCATATCCGAGTACAACTCACCAAAAACACTCCCCCAAAAACACCCCGCCAAAAAATACCATACTACTATGTACATGCTTCTTCCTTCACCAAGCTCCATCGTTAGCAACAACTAAAGTCCTCGACGTCGTGATGGTGGATACAGACATCGAGGTAGCGGAATCTTGCCCAGATACCTTCGTAAACCCACGTCCTTGGAATGAAGGCATATGACTTCTCAGGCGCAATGTTAAGAGGAATCGATGTGTAGCAGCATAGCCTCAACGTGATGACTGAGCTCAAGATAAGGCCGACGGTCCCGCGTCCGGATTGGGGTCGCGAACGAAGATGGTTCCGATGCGCTAGTCGGCGATGTTGAATTGTCAACCGGTAGGGCAACAACAAAGCTGGCAGAGATTGAAAACGTGAGCAAGCTAATCGGGTTCATGGAGGACGTTGCCGAATCAAATGCAGTGTTTGGCCAATTGGTAAACTAGTCCAGATGTGCTGTACGTTGACCTAAGCGGCGTATAAGCAACTCAGATCGCATGCAAAGTAAAAGATGCCGAAACAAACACAATAATAGTAGTCCTTGGCACGAAGATCAAGATCTCTTATCTCTCGAGATCTCACTCTCCCAATACACCCTCATTAGTAAGTTAACATCGATATCTTGTCATTCCTCCGTAAGCTCATGTTGCCTCCGGTCCCACCCACCCGCCCATTTTCAAGATTCCCGCTTGCTGCGAGCTCTGAGAAGATAGTCAGTTGGGAAAAATGTCAAGATCTTAATAGTGAATTTTGCAGAATGACCCAGGCTTTAATAACAACGAGCGTCTCTAGCTATTGTGATGGAAATTGATAGCTGAATTCGGCGTGGAACAGTGCCTATCAGAAATGCTGATGCTACATATATAAAAGGCCTTCGGGCCATGTAGGTCTTGTGGGATTCTCTCCACAGGGAAAAGACGTTGGCAGCTCGTCCTACAATGCCCGTACCTGTACACACCTGATTTACCCAGTGTAACCAAGGGTGATGATAGTGGGGTCCTGTGAGGAAACTCATCGGACAGAACATGTGAACCCAAAGGTGTGAACACAAAGGTGTGAACCCAAAGGTGTGAACCCAAAGGTGTGAACCCCAAAATATATAGCAAAAGAGAATCTAACAAAGCCTGTAATGGAAACTCACATGACACGGTGCAAAAAGTTCCAGTCAAAAGTTTGAAGAGCCCGAAAACACGGAATATCTATACCTGGACATGTCGTCAGTCGTACCACAGGCAACAACACAAGCGGGAAACCTAAAGAGTGAGTGTAGCAACTGCATGCAACCGCGATGAGGGGAGTGGAACAAAGAAGACACCATACATCGGCGCCAAGCTTGCCAATACATCTCTATCCAGCTCCACTACCACGCCTACCGAATATTTTTTAAAGTTGAATGGTATACGGTTCTTTGTGGCAACACATACCTAATACGCTTGGAAAACGGTCTTTGAGTTTCAGTGACGTCGTTCAACTGCCCATAATGGTCTTGGAAATACTTAGTATAATAATCGACTTTACATTTTTCTGATAGAAGTGCAACCGTAGCCGCGGCAGAGACATTTGGAAACAACGTTAGGTAGAACTACGCGTATGTACCACTACTTTGGCCCGTTATATTCCTTCAGAGACCATGTGTGCAGCTGTTCAGATACTCATAATAGCAAGATAATATGCAATTCTCATAACACTTGCGATCTCGGTTACATTTTCTATACGATATTGCGGTCTAGTCCGTTCAACGACGATATTTTGTTTTTGTGGGTTCCTGAACCAGTAGAGTATGCAGTTTCAGCGATCCGTCAGATTCTTGCATAGTGACTCTTCCAGATCTTTACAGTTTCAAATCATCACCATACAACCTCCCCCAAAAGTAACGCCACCTCAAAGAATTGTTGCACTGACTGTGATCAACCGGTACTGGATCAGACGGCGCAACAGGTTTGCACAGAATGAGATGGACGTGCGACGATATTCAGACGAGTGATAAATCGTGATGTCTTTGATATAACACCGTTGGGAAGCGACAGCAAGTGTTCAGGGCATGCGGCAGGCTGAAGTACTGTACATCTACGTTTCGCCGAGGGTGAATTGATACTAGCAGGTTTTTCTGAGGAGCACTAATGCGATGTCCTGTTTCGACTTTGCAGAGTTTGCAAGAGTTCAATCCGTCCTGCAGTTGGCAAGTCTCGCTCCATCTTGTACCAAAAGACCTTACTGTTGATGACAATAGAGACTAAAGACGTAAATCAAAGGACCCGATACATGGTGTCTGATGTGCTCCGAGTGATCTTCGGTGACACAGCCAGCAATTAGAGAAAAAAACGCACATCCCCACCACCTAATAGTACCCAAAACTTTCTTATCCAGTACTTAATATCCACATATAGAATAATCGAGTACCCATGAATACCTTTAACCATCAACTTCCACAAAAACACGCGGGTGTGGTATTTAATCTGTCCCAAGGCTGTAGATTGAATCCATGCCGGCGTTCCGTCCCCGAAACCGGATCCTAGGGGCTCCAAATCCCACTCAATTCAATCCTATCATGGCCATGCTCTGGAAGTCAACCTTGGGCTTGCACAGACTCGGCGTCGTCCCGGCTCTTCGGACCCCATGCCAGGTTGCCATATAAGTATACTAGGTGTGGAGGCGGCTTCGCCGCCTTTACCGGGGATTAAGGTAGCTCAGAGTCACCAGCCAGCTCCTGGCCAGTCCAGAGTGACTTGTTTCCAGTCAACTTCCAGCTAGTCACATAGTGACCATGTCCAGTGAGTATATCTCTCCCATAGTCACAGTCTCCAGTCAACTTCCAGTGAGTCCATCTCTACCGTCTCCAGTCAGTTTCCAGCCAGACAGGAGTTATCTTTGGCCTCTCAATGACAGCTCCTTGTAAGTCCATATCTTATTGATTGACTGGTAGTACATACCTATTCAAGCTCAATTTAGTCTGCAAGTTTCAATCTGATCACAAAGAAATGTATACATGAAATATACGTAATAAGTTCCTCTTTGACTCTTTTTCTAAAGCTACTCTTTCATTATTGAAGATATTGTGAATTGGAGGCCTGGAGGTGAATGGGGGGTTAATTACGCATATTTCACATATACACTACCTTGTGATTGGAGCGAAACTTGTAAACTTAATTGAGCATGAATGTTTGAATTTGACCATTGAGTAGGAATGTACAATCTGTCAACCAATGAGGGTGCTTCGTGAGGACAGGCTTGGCGGAGAATCATGTCTATATATAATCGATATGGCATACGTAGTAGAACCCGGACACGAGCCAGAGAGTGGTTCGACCATCACCACTGACGGCTTCACGAGCGTTGACCCTTGGCGGCAGAGCCGTTGTGCTGCCCCGAAGTTTCCATTAATATCGCGAGTAACTTACTAGATATGAGACACAGCTCAGGGCGAATTGTGCACCAAAATGCCCTTCTTGGCGACGTATTACGCCTGTTGTCTTATGCCATTCACCGGCTGCGGCTGGCCGCCATATGTGCCTGACACCGACTTTCTAATCTTTTCAGGTTAATAGTGACACTTTGTAGACGCTTTACCGCTACCGCGGGACAGGTTACTGGAATTGAAGATCTGCAAAATCTTGATTCCACATCGATAAGCCGCTGTAAGTACTCCACACAATCCGCTCCTCTGGGGATATTGCATGCATGCATGTATATATGCATGGCGGTTCCAACTGACGGTTAACTATGTTTCTATTTTTGCCCATGATACCGTACCGCGGGCATATGCCGAGGAATCCCCCTACCAAGCCGCGTCCGAGGACATGGTTACTGGGTTATGACCCGAGGCCGCGGTTGTTTAACGGCATGCTCGTTAATCAGGGAGCATAAATAACCTTATTTATGTGCCGATCTTGAATGTGCCGCCGCATGAGATCGGATGAACTGCACTATATGTACCGCGCGGTTGGAAATCGGATTGCCTGGAGTTGAAAGCTTCAACCGCAGATGATGTACGTCGTCTAGCTCTGCCCAAGGACGGTTCTTCCACTTCTTGACATCCCGAGATGCTGTGCTCATCCTCTGTCCCCCTCTTCGAAGCTTCCGATCGACTCAATCCTTAACCAGAAGCACCCCCGCCCGCTGCAACTGATCACATCGACCTACAACACAAGTCAACGTCACCTCACCCCCCTTACATCATTATCAACGGCTCGGCAATACCTTCCCCAGTAGTGTCAATATCCGTCAACTCGTCACCCCACTCCCGGGTCAGGTCCCAGGACCTTTGTCTCGGGACGTGGTCATCTTAAGCCTATGCTATAACCCAGGGTATGGACGCCACAACCGCATAATGATCATCATACACCCCACCTGGATACACTTCCCTCTTGGTTCTCGTAAGGGGAGTGGTTGTTGTCGCTCCACTACATCTTCCCGGGCCAAACCGCTGGCGCGAAAGTATATTGTATAGCTCGGACGTGCAGTGCAGCGTCCATAACCGACGTCAACCACCACCACCACCTCCATCGCACCTTTTCTTCAATTCTGAAACCACGAAAACGACCGGTCGGCCGCAGTGTTCACCAGCCTGCTTGCTTTTTTCCTCCGCGGAAATATTGCAGTGCAGTGTGTTATCCGGCTACATATCATGCGGTATAAATCTCTTCGGGTTCCGAAAACTTAGTGCGCATGCACGGCATCGGGATATCGGTTTGGATGGATATGCTAGTCCGGTACCACAACCAAAGTAACCCTGCGAGCCACCAGCATTTCCGTTAGTTTGTCGGAACCGCCGTAGGTCAAAATGTAGGAGTGCATGCATAGGCCCTCTAAGCCCCGGCCCCGCATGCATTTCTGAGTCTGTATTTGTGGTACCGGTGTGTGCGGCTGAGTCCGCCGAAAACTCTGCGACATGCAGTAGACGGAGTGGGTTCATTGTGGAGCATAAGCATAATAGCAGTTCCGTAGTGTACAGTACAGGAGTTCTATCAACTGTAGGATGGGATGTTCTGACAATGCCAATCAGAGAGTCCCTTAATTGCAACTCCCATGGCCACTGCACCAATGAATCACATCACCCTCCCCTTACCACTGTATCTCATCCACCCGCTCGGATCCACCCCCGCAAAACGGCGCCAGTTTTCTTCCATTGCCATATACTAGCGCACGTCTCCCAAAAAAACCTTAACCTGCATATGTGTACTTAGTACCTAAGTAGAGTATCTGCATCTGCGGCTGAAAAAAAAATCTCTGCAGGAATAGGTAACCAAGTTAGGTATTCCGATTTACCAGCGCATACGAGTCCGAGTCCGAGGATTGTACTAGTACATGTACTCACCAGTTAACTTGCCGGGCAGGACAGAACATGGCATATGGTGAGTACTATGAGACAGTCAGGTAGAGTAGAGTAACAGCGGAATCCCAAATCCACATCAATGCTCCGAGGCTTAAGCCTACCAACCCCACATATGTAGTCGTGTCTGGTCCGTAAAAACACAATGTCGATGCATCGTCGGCCGAGATTATAATTGCAAAAGTCATCTGTCTCCGAATACCCGGATATGGCCTACGCGCACTACAGTTTAGCTAGTGTCTCCAGCATGTGGTCAAGTTCATCTCGCCGAATTCCTACGTTGTGATGAGAAGGTATGAGTATGAGTATGAGCCGTTTAACCGGACGATACACGACAAAGAATCGATGTACTTAGGATAACTCTTCCCACCAGCACCAACACCGGTATATTTACGGTTTATGATATGTAGAATCATCAAATGCAAGTCCGCTTAAACTTAAGGGGATGGTGATGATGATAAAATCTGGATTGCACGCTGAAGATGAATGACAAAAAATGCAACACAAACTTAAAAAAAAAAAACTAAAAAAAAAACGCCATGAATCCATATCCACTCCTTCATCCGAAAGTCAATGCTCCGTCCGCCCCCCGCTCGCTCCTGACGATGTATTACTTCAAAATGCGATTAAAACAATCCGCTATGACACAACCAAATACTGTGATCATAAGGCTATAATGCTCCGCGTCCGTGGTTCTTCCGGTTTACGCCCGTAGACGACGTAGCTAGAACAGTCAGCTCAGATGCAGCGTATAAGCAGAGGAAGGGAGAAACTCACAAGAGGGAGTACACATGGTAGTTCTTGTAGTTTGTAATCTCCGCCAGCGAATCATCGCAAAGCTTCGTAGCCTCCTCCACATTCATGCCCACATTCCTCGTCAATACCGCCATACCGTACGCCGAAATCCCACTCTCAGCATTCAGCAGCCCCAGCCTCCCAATGGCCTTCATCTTCTCATCCTTTGGCCACGGCCCCGCAGGCTGCTTCAGCGCAACCCCTCGCAAATCAACAAACCCGGCATCTTTCAGCCGCTCCCGTAGTCCTGCGCCGTCTTCTTGTGGTCGGCCAAGTTTTGTTAACGCCTCATTGATCAGTTCCGTGAACCGCTTGAAGTTTGGTGGGAGCGTGTTGTCGTCGGAAAAGAGTTCCATGCTGCACTCGGCTAGTTCTACCCATCCGCCCGGTTTTGTAGCCCTGGAAAAATGTGTCAGCGGTTTTTGGGGTGTTCGGATGTGTAAAAAGGGCGGGAAACAATTTTCCCTACACCTATCCACGACTGTGTCTGTGTGTGTGTGTGTGTGTGTGTGTGTGTGTTGCCACTGCAATAAAACATACCGATATATTTCTGTCATTAGCCTTGGCCAGTCCCCGATTGATTGCTGTAAGTTTCGAACGTGGATGAAGTCGAAGGAGTTCTGTGATGTTTTGGCGAACTGTGAGTATTCATGGGGAAAAGCAGGGACAGGGCCAATCCGTACTGGCGGGAATGTCCAATCTAACTCGGCATCGTCAACTTCGAATCTGCAATTCACCGGTACCCATTGCGGTTGAATCGGACTGTAACACGGTTGGCTTTGGTAACGGTGAGCTTTCCAAGGGTTTACGCGTACCTGAGATCGGTCCCGATGACATCAGCCGCAGGATACTTATCCGCCATCTCGATAGCCCATATTCCCGTTCCCGTTCCGACATCGAGGATGTTCTTCGGGTTTTCAATAGGCGCAAGATGTAGCTTCCCGTCCAGCAGCTGTAGAAACACCTCATGGTGTAGATCCAGGCGGTCCTGCTCGATCTCATCCGTAGGCATCGGGTTCTTGTCCTCGCCAAAGTATTGATGGTATTGCCGGCCTGCTCCGCCGTAAAGGCATCAGTCAGTACGTCCAGCCGCGCATTAAAAGGGTGATGTAGGAGGTCGTGCCCCAACCATTCTCGATGAAGTACTCGTTGATGGACGATGTCAAGCTCTTCGTCGAGGAACTTCCAGCTACCAGATCGTCATAGTACTAAAAGGGGGGGGGGAGGTGGAGGGATCAGTAAAGCGTTTCGCGCAGAGCACACAGAGCAGCGCAAACTCGACAAAACATACCATAGACGGGTCAACCTCAGAAACGTTGTTGTAGCGCTCGAGATAGTCGTGAACGTTGTCCTCCGGCGGCGGCGACGACATGGCGAACGATATCGCGATGAGAGGGGGGGGGGGACTTGCGATGGAAATGAAGCCCTGTAGACGTTGGAGCGACTGACAAAATTAAGATGGCGGACACGTGAGTGTCATCGCTAAGCCTGATTTGCTGAGTGAATGGCTGGTGACCCCGCATGGGGGGGAAAGCAATCGAGCAATAGTTCCCAGGGAAGAGAAATGTGGTTATATCGGTAGCGCTCGGGGCACGGGCCATGCGAACAACGGGGATTCCTCACACGGTGAGAATAGCGACAAATGGGAGCTGGCGTTTCCCTAAACGGTGCTACGTCGCCTGGCCCAGTTGGGGAAGTTCTTGGCGGGGAGGACCATCGGTCGGTACACCGTGGCATCGAGGTGATTGCTAAGCTCGAATTTGAATCGTGGGCGAGTAGAGGGCATAGCATGATTTTCTCTCTCTCGCGACGAACGCGCAAAAGCGGCCCGAGCGCGCTGTGTCACAAACAGGTCGCAAGCGAAAAACCGATTAAACCAACGGGCGGTGTGACCTCATGTGGGTGCATTGTAAATTTCCCAACTTTCCACCTATCATCACGTACGCACTCTATCGGTACTGGTGTGCGAATTGAGTGCTGTGGACGTTTTTTGTTCAGCTGGTGTGCCACAGCTTGTATGTGTGTGTGGACACTTGGGCGTGGGACTTAGGTGCTGGATGGCCGCCGCTATTCGTAAACGGCTCACAACCGGCCCGCAGTCCAATCCCCGTGCCAGCCGGGACTTGGGCTGAGTTGCCATGCAGGCGGATGCGATGCAAAGATCGCGATAAGGTACAGATTGAGGTCCGAGAAGTATGCAGCCCGATAAGATTAGGCACGTGACTACGCTACGCCAAGAGTTCGGGAGATATTGTCGGGCATTGCATCTGTGACAGTCAGGATAACCCATTCCCGTCGTCGACATTGTCTCTAACTCATCCCACACGGCATTGTTCGCCCCGCACGGGATGTTCCATGCGCACCCCCAATGCAATGTAGCCACTCGGCCACAACACACATCCACCTCCTGGTGCTCCCCCCCGCCAATGAAAAATCCCCCAAGAAGATCACAGTATCAGACATACACACCAAACCAAACGGCAACTCCCGTATCAGAAGGAACTTGCCGTCATCCCCCCCCGATGTGGACACCTAACCTCCAACAACACAACGCACTCTAGGTCTGGATGGTTCTTACGCCACCTCGTGCTCGAGTATCATATCCGGTTCGGTCGCCGTGCAGCTTTGCAAGAGGAGCTCATGGCGCCGACGGAAATATGGGTGAAGTTGAACTCCACTCGGCATGTTGAAAGAAGATGGTGAGCCGCGTTGGCGGGTACGACTTTAGAGAACGCATGCAGGCGCACGTGAAGGCGTTGTGACGATAGCCGATGTCGAGATGCGCCATTGTACCGCTCGCTTGGGTCGAGGAGATGGGTAGGATAGGATGGTACCGAGACGTTGTGGAGTTGTCAAGGTTTTGGAGACACGACAGGGTGCTGCTCGTCAAATTGAGACACCTGAACCTTGCCTGACGTGTTGTATAAATATAACAGGGTTAGGGTGTGAGTGTCCTTATACTTTGAACATTCCAAGTCACCCCCTGTGGAGCCACTGCCGTGTACCGAGAGATGAATGGCCACGATAATGAAAACGACCGATTTTGCATGAGAATGAGTGAGAAACGAACCGAGGTGAAAATGTCTCACATGGATGGACATAAACTCACGAGACGAGATGGGATGATACCGCCCAAGTACCTATCGTCTTATCTCGTCTCATTGGAGGTAGGCCTTGGCTATCTTGATTTTGGAAGATCTCGCGACTCTACCGGAGGAAAATAATGAAACTTTAGAGTATGAATATCCGACCCATTTGGTCTGGTAGGACTTCAAGGGTGCATGCATGACAACGTTAATCAGGGCATACCGGCGGACCTGATTCTCACTTAACAGCGCTGATAGTGACCCCTAGCGCTAGAAGTAGGTATGCCATAGCTCGGACTGGGCGTGGTGATATGAGTATAAATAGTTCAATATCCAAAGCTTCGAGGTATCTCGTCCCGCCAGCGTTTCGTTTATGTCTCGTCCCATGTACAAAACTAGTCCAATGAAAATGGGCTGAAGCTTGGAGAATCATGAAAGACCGATGATGCAGAAACAAGACAGCGATATAGTTTTGGACTCGGGAGCCAGAATAGTTGGAGCCCAAGCCCAACAATATACTATCTGCTCAGATGACGAAGGTGACCGTACAGCTTGGTCCGCAAATGACGCTCCTAAGCTGTGTAATTGACGCAAGTGATTGGTGACGTTGCTGTTCTTCTCTAGGTACAACCCAAAGTGCCCGATAACCAGATAGTGGATACAGTGGATACATGTACTGACAGTTAGAGAATCTCTCTTAATTAAAGATCAGATCAAGATGAGATGTGGTATTTGGCTATATGTCTTACCTCTAGTGGTCAGGTACTACGCACGATAAGCCATCTTCCCCATCGACGTCGACTCTGTAAAAAAAGGATCTCTTCCGACACAGAATTTCTTGCGAATGATTCGCAGAGCTATCCTCCTCAAAGGACATATTCTGCCTCTTCGTCTGGTCCCTTGGATACCTCAAGCCGTACTTGTGTGAAGCAATTGCCAATAAACTTAATCATATTGGCTGCAAAATTTCCGCACTATCGACACAATGAGCTTCACATTCTTTTCACATACTACGTTTTCAACTGACCTCCAGGGGCTGGTATGTATATCTTTAAATACAAATAATCTCTCCAAAGAACTCGTAAACTGGTTGGGGATTCTCGCAGCCGCATTCCGGTAAGACTTAAGGAACTGAAATGCATAGGTATCCTCATAGAATCGCTCATCCCATGGAACCGGAGTCGAACGTACTTAGATGTGGCGGTGAATTTTAGGCCGAGAGTGCAATATCCTTTGTAGCTTGGGGTGCCACTACCTGCCTTAGTTAGTGATCGTATTAACAATAAGATAGGTTGGATCTACCGTGAGATATGGTATTGAGTCTCGGAATCCTTCCTGAATTAATCCACCTTCTTAAGCTTCGTCAGGTCCGTCTTAGGATCTCGCCGACAACATCTCTAGTATCACCCTCCAGTGACTCGATGATCGAAGTTAGATAATCTCAGGTACCCACATATGTCTGTGAGGCTGGGAAGGCTGTAGTATCCCCTATTGCAATACTCTAGCTGCAAACTAGAGTGGCATTTCATATTGACTGGCCATGTATGATGTCAGTGGCGAGCTTGGTATTTGGCTCTCCAGCATCGATTGACCATTGTATTCTCTCATTGGGATTCTTGTATCCTACTCCTTCCGTACGCTGCTGCTCTGCCGGCCCCGAATGAGCACTGGAGTCCTGCACAAGTGTAGGAGCGTGACAATGAAAGTGGCTAGGAAGCCGGGAGCGAAGCGCAATGTGACACCAGTTATTGAGGTATGCAGCGTGAAATAAATGCGAGTTGAAGCAATCGTTCGTGGGCTCGCGATAACTGGTGCGAGTTATGACGTGTGTCGTGGTCGGAACAACTGGAATCTGTTTCGATGAGGGAGCTTGCGACTGAGGGGAAAATCTGTTCGAAAAAAGAAAGTGCAGTGTTTTAGCAATTCAGACATCTGTTTTCGCTACGAACTTGTGAGCTCAATGAAGATTTAGCCAACGCCACCCGACAGTGGAGCGCTCACCTTACGGCTCCATCCATGCTGCATCGCCGCCTTGGAAGATATACTTTATTTAGCTCCTTGCCTTTAACCTTTCCAAGCCGATGCAACACCAGCGAACAACAGGAGGCCGGACGTCTGACCGTTTCTCTTGAGAAAAAAATGTGGTGCAAAGCCACTTGAAGTTGGATTTGTTTCGAGTAGCTTAAGCGTCGCTTCAGATCATCCTGATCTTTAGGGCCATATCCGAGTAGGAATACGTAGACGAATTCATGTTGAATGATCGAAAATGGAGAGGTAGAGTTCGGAGGAGGTTGAATGGATGACGGAGATGGATAGCGATAACGTGCTGATCGGACGAGCGATCAGTTAAAACAATGCTTCGCTAGCCGCTTATAGTTAATTTATTGATCTCCAGGTGGATGCCACCAGAGAATTATCTCTGATTCTTCAGCATTTTATACCCATAGTGTATTAATCCGAAATGCTTGACTTGCTACAAGTAATGGAAGAAAACTCGACGTAAATTCTGAGCGTGAATTCACCTGGGCAGTCGTAGAATACTAGTAGCATGGTTGGCTTAAATCCGACGATCACCGGTGTGAAGACCGAAACTCTAGATCTTTTGCAGAATATGATTTCCTGACTTTGAATTTTGCGTATTGGTTGAAGTTGGGTACTCCATTCGAGATTTGCTTTGAAAATACAGCTTTCTCGATTCTTGCCGGGCCTTGGTAGCGGTATCCAGACCTCGAATCAGCCCACGGAACCGATTTGTCGATATGATTGGCATAACAAATTCGGTTAAATCGGTTCGGAAACGATTATAACTAGGGGGCAGAACGGCGGCAGTCGTGTTGCAATTGCGACGGATGGTTCCTTGTCTGGACGTCCCATTTACGACACAGAAGTCGGCAGAGTATATATTACTGCTACAGGCTTATTTTTCAGTACTATAGAGTGACCGCGACGTTACTTATCCAGCATGAATGCGGCGTACTCACTAACTGAACTGTTTGTTACCATTACATTGGCTGGATAATTCGATGTGCAATCCCTGTTAGCAAAGGATGGGTTTGGCTATCAAGCACAAACGCTAGGCGCCTACGCATCTATAGCAATGCTCAAAGTTACCCTAAATTCCCTATTTCATGACCATGTGCATAGCTCAATGCACATGCAGTATGGGGTGGAGTAGTTCCCCATCTTCTGGCCCATTCGTTGACTCGCGATTTACGCACAGCCCCATATCGCTGCATATACGATTGGAACTAAAGTAGCTGCATGAACTGCAAAATGATGGAATTGTCCAGGTGTTACGGTATTTTAGCATGTATGAGAATGCAGTCCATCGAAGAAAATCACCGGTATTCATGTTCGGGAGCTGAAAATATATGACGCAGCGCGCTAGCAGCGGGTGCGTATATATATTCGTAGAAATTCAATTGGAGCGGCTAGACGTCGAATGTAGATGCGGAAGGACGGAAGAATCGCGGAACTGAGTACTGTAACGAGATTCTGTACGCTCGTATACCAGACCCCCCAGGCTCACCCCTAACCCTCAAGGGTGGTTTGAGGGTGAGGCTACTCGATATGCGAGCCTAGAGATTTTTCTGATGCTGGATGATTTGTGATAAAAAAAAAAATAACGATGGGTAATAAATAACTTGTAACTCCATAATTCAAACTGCAAACACATGTTCCTGAGAAAAAGAGAAAAAAAACATAAGAAAAAAAACATACGAAAAAACGCAAAAAACAAACACCCTATGCAACCCTCATTCTCTGCACTAAACATGTCAATACCTCATTCCCACCTCTCTGGTTCATTATTCCCATTATCAGCTCTTCAATCTGTGCCAATACCTCCCGGGTGTACGCGAAACTCCCTACTCTCTCCAGATAGTCTACTGCCCTCTTCTTTATCGCAAACTCTGTCGGTCTTTGCTTGAGAATACCGAGCAACATGCTTCCTGGGTCCATGTTGACTGCGTGGAGGATAAGGAATGAGAATTTCCCTTCCGTGAGGTCTTCGGCAAAACCTTTGGCGTCCGCATACTGTCCAACAAGTCAGCCGTGTTACGCTGGAAGTGCCGAATGGGTAAATACCTCCGACGCATGTAAGTTCAGGTAATCGTCACGAATCTGGAACAATATCCCCAACAGTGAAGCAAGGTTATCCAGGTCTCGCGTATCTGCTCTTACGGGAGAGCATAGCCGCAGCAACTTAACAGCCAGCCTAAATAGTCCACCAGTTTCTTCAATCTGTTAGCATCGCAGTGGAAATACCCAGATTGAAATGGAAGCATACTGTTTGCAACCATACGCAGATATTCCTCTGTCTTAGGCACAGTTCCAGTGTCTCTCCAAAACAGGTCCATTCCCTGGCCACGATGCAAACTCAACAGCTCCTCTGTGTAAATGCTCACAGCCTCCTCTCCTGCTCCTAATTTTGACATCTCTTGCAAAGCTCGGAAGTACATATAGTTCCCGCAATTCAATGTCTGAGGAATTCCGTAAACTTCATGAGCCGATGGTTTTCCACGGCGAAGCGGTGATGAGTCTTCTATGTCGTCAATTCTGCCTTGGTCAGCGTAAGTCTTGGGTTTCGCAAGGAGAGATGATCTACAGGAGTGATGCATTGTGTAGAATTGCCACTACGGTATTGATTATCTCAAATTTCTCGCTCGAGACACCGAACCAGACATTGAAGGCCGAGAGGATGACTCGTCGAATGTCTTTTCCTGGAGAATGAGTGAGATGGCCGTATGGTGCCGTGATGACCTATCGAGAATGTCAGCATAGACATCAAGGGTAGGGTGGGGAAGAAAGACATTGTCCTCTTCCTTAGTCCACAGGCCGCCGGATATCTGAGAGAGTTGTTGTTGAACCACTCGAATACTGGCAGTAGGTTTGACCACTCTGAAGTGGCTGCTTTGGACTGGAGGGGCCACTGGGGCCGAAATACGTGAGGCCGTTGACATTGTAGAAGCTTTTGGTTGAAATTGAGGTTTTTGATAAAGCGAAAATTTTGGTTCACCTCGAGTTGAGAAATCGCAGTACGGACGAGTAGTTAAGTAGGTTGCTTCGCCTAGTACCGAACCACTGAGTATAGTAGGCTGCCTCGCTTCGTTATTAAAAGCTTGAAGGTAAATGGGGTTGTTTCCGTAATGCTACCATGGCATCGCCTAGGAATGGCCTGATGACGGTCCCATCGTTTTGATTTCCGTTTTTGCTTTTTCCGCGATTGGCGTTTACGAATTCGCATACAAGGAGCTGGGGTAAACAATAGCATGCTCGCGTTGATTTCCGTCAGCACTATCCCGCCGAAAGCGGGCCAGGGCGACTCTCTTCGCGGC
Organism: Wilcoxina mikolae CBS 423.85; assembly: GCA_014904905.1. NCBI lineage: Eukaryota > Fungi > Ascomycota > Pezizomycetes > Pezizales > Pyronemataceae > Wilcoxina > Wilcoxina mikolae. The sequence continues at coordinate 107,803 of MU122186.1, read as the reverse complement.
GGGGGCGATATCCGATGAATGGATAGTTGCGCTTGGCTACTGGGGCGCCATCACATGAATCCCATAGAGGTGGTGGGTCATACTCGGGGATCATTCGTGCGCGTCTCGTGGTGATCTTTGATTTGATGAGTGGTTATCGGGATGTTATCGCATCCTACTGCAGCAACAATCGTTTTCGGTGAAGCGCTTCATCCACATCCATTTTGCCTGCAGAATTTAAACCGGCATTGCAGATATAAGTGTAGATACAAGTGTACTAGTTACGTGGGCAACCACGTGGTGCGCACCGACTCGCCAGCCCTAGTTCTTCAGAACCGGGCGACTAGTATCCGACCGGCGCGGAGGAGATCGGCGGGCGGGTATACATTAGTGTAAGTGCGACCGCATTTCAGCCACGTCATGACGTCAAGCCACAGAAATATTGTTCAAGTGGCTTATCCGAGAGAAGAGAAGCTGAAAACAATCGAGGTTCTGAAGGGGAAATCTATCTGTCCGGATTTGGCCATGCTATCTGCGAAGAGTTGATGCAGGAATACATCTTATCCATGGAATCGGGCCATGGATTCACTTATTTGACCTGCATACCTGGGCCTGGGCGCGAGTGTAATTTGTACAAATGGTGTGAAGAGTGGGTTATGCAGATTCCGCGAGTCAGAATTTGTGCACCATATTGCTCATCAAAAAGATGTACTTTCTTCGCATTAATTGTGGGGGGGGAGTGCCTCCCTCGCTTCCTCCATCCCTTTCTGATATTTGGGCCCCACGCGCTCGCATTTTGCTCGATCTCTGGCCCTTTTTTGGCTCTCGCAGCTTTTCCTGGCATTGTACAACACTCTGTCTCTTAGCTTTTACTTATCTAGAAACCCTCCGTTCATCAGCTTTGTCACCCACCTTACGTTCCTTTTTCCCTCTGTTGAACTCCTCAGTGAACTAGTCCGAATATCCAAAGCTCTTCTTATCCACGCTATACCGTGTGCATTGTTTATAGGTCCGGGTTTCAAATCCTCCGGGCAATCTGGAAATCTGCAGGCCGATGATATACATTGTTCGAGAGACAAAGCCGGCTTGCAAAGTGCACTATAGTCCAACCATTAGGAACCCGGAGTTGAGCACTATAGCCAGAAGGCCTGTCTGCATATCTATTCCGGAATTGATACTTATCTGCAGCAGCCTTGAATCATATAGACGGCATATATCTGCTTACAGCCCATATATCTCAGAAGCATAGCGCTTGGTGGGGATATATGAAATCATCAAGGGACTGAGGAGCGCCTACGCGCCATCCCTTTACTCTTCCGAGCGCTCTACCCGTGTCATGGGGGCTGTAAACGGCGACAAGAGGCCGGTAGTTATCTATAGTCCGGGCAGGGCAATGTCGTTAGACCTGCGCGCAGTCCTTTCAAAGGTTTACTGACATGTCCAAGGTCATATTTGTCCAGCGTACCGCTTCGAAGTACTGATAAAGATCATGCAAGCACTCACCCCACTGTGCTTAATAGGTTCATGCTCTGTAAGAAATCCTAGTTCCAGCGCACCATTCACTGATCGAATGGCACATATATATGGGGTGCGGTGATATTCCCATCTCAGTCAGTCCAGCCCAAAATAGTCTGGGGATTCGACCCCACTGCTTTCCAGCCTGGATAACAACAGAAACTAAGAAAACATAGTTTAGACTGGCTAGACTTGTTTGTTTGATATCTTTACCAGGAGTCAACCCCGCGGCGCCCTGACTAAATGTAACTGAAAATCATGGCCGCATCACCAAAGAAACCCAGATCGCAATCTATCAGATGAACTTGTCAGAATTGCCCACACCTCGGATTGACTGACTGGCCAGTTTTTCAACTACATTAAAATCTAGCTCTAGCGCGCCAGATCGTAGAATTGAAGGTATACCGATAGCCTCGGTTCATATTAGCCAGGGACATTTTCATATAGTCCAGGCGGTCTTCGAAATCCCAGATCTAAGGAATTCCCGAAATCTTAAGCAAGTACCGGTACCAGATCTTAAATGTTGGGAGAGGGATCGCTACCCACCCCTCAGAGCACCTCCTAAATCCGAGACCCTGAAAATCATCTGTTACACACAACGGTTGTCCGGCAGTCTGGCGTTGGTCAAAGCCTCCTATTGGAACTACTCCACTATAGCTACTTAGTATATGGACGGACAGGTTTGTCGGAGATAATTTCCCTTCGCTGGGTGGATCCGCTGTACATGGATGTCTGAACCTTCCAGATGGCTCAATTCCGCAGTCTGGAACACGCATTCCCTGTTTTGAGTATTCAGCAGTGAGGCTAGAAGGCCGTACGCGCGCATATGCATGCAGCCGCGTTCGCGTGCTTATTAGCGTCGACTCAAGGAGGTACACGTACACGGCAAGGATATCGCGGGTAAAATTGGATCCGTTTCTTCTGTTAATGCTTGTTGAAGTTAATCCCAACTAAGCATAGGAGATCAACTGATGCGCGCATATGATATGCGGAGTACTAACTCCAAGAGCCAAGCAGAGCCGATTTGTCCAGCCATTATCCCTGAAGTTCAACTCGGGGTTCAAATCGGGGTTCAACTCGGGGTCCCTATGCATCCCCTCTTCTTCGCCAGGCTGTGTTGGCATTCGTCCGAGTGATATTGAGAAACGGAATATTTTTCGACGAACACCACCCAGTCAATCCCTCAACAAATCGTGGAACAGGCTCCGTCGAGTTGTACGGCATGCCATGTGATATTCAAGTAAGGAGGGGTTTTGTGTCAACTGGAATCAGGGGGCACACCAGTGGTGGAAGAGGGGGTCTGGTGCCCAGCACACTTGTTTCTCTCCCTATATTATCTTCCCGTAGCCACTCAGCTTGCCGCGTTTCGCGCCCGTGGTTTCTTTTGGTCGTTTACAAGGTCTAACTGTCTCGAATGCAATAGCTATAGCATCTAGCCAGAGCTTAAGCTTAGGCAACAGATTATCAGAGTTGTACTTTCGGAGGTTTCCTATCGAAGTGTGCGCAGAACTTCTCAAGTTGATTTCTATATTCTATTTGGATTAGGTTTTTCTCGACATACATATGCATATGCATTGACTTTATGTTAGTGTCAAAACTCATTTTTGTAAAACGGAAGTACCTAGGTAATACTTGATGGCCACGGTAAAATAGCATTGCAGCTGCCACCCCCAAGGCATCCTTTGATGGATTTTACAGCGATTTAGTACTGTAGAAATGCAGCTTGCATTGCGATACTTACCTCAGGTTGGCTTCGGATAAAGTGCAAGTTACCCGAGGAACTAATGCATAGATTTCAATATCGTGTGGTTTAATTGGGCAGGTTTGCGATTTTCATAGCGTCAAAGTATGCGTCTAAGCAGCGTTTATTTATTCAAATGTGAGCTGTATGAACTAAAAAAAATCTTGGATGAAAATGATACGATAGAATGCGTTTTCACACGAATCCGGCATGATGCATGCCTGATGCATCTTATGGGATGCTTCGGTTATATAACAGCCGATTGGATGAGGTAGCTCCGTCTGTCTGGGTTAGGGATCACGACAGGCAGACTTGATGTCACTGCCGTGCGTACATTTGACTACATTGGAGGAACGTGGGGAGCATGACGTATCTACAAGGTGAAGATTTTAGCTGATTGTTCTCGCTAGGCTCGCTGGTCTATGGACCGCTCTTTCCGAGCTATTATTCGTATCAGGGCTGCCGTCTTAATGTCCATGATAACGCTGACCAGCTTCTAGCTTCTCTTCCACCGAACACATCTCGCTTTCGTTTGCGGCGCTATGCCTCCGGCCCTCCTCTATCTCTCGGATGTGCAAAGCGCTTGGACGGTGCGCTGGCTCATGGATCCTGTGTGCACTGCACGCGCCTGAGGATAAGCACGCCTGGGCGGCATCACGATATAACTTAACACCATGCCTTCCTCTCATGAACTGACCACCACTTGTTACGCTTGAAGTTTTTGTCTTTGACATCACTATTTTTCTTGGAAACGTTGTATCTACTTCGAATTTTCCCAGGAACAATCATCACAAAGCGTTCACAATGGCAGCAACAACAGCTACTCTCCCCCTCCCAACACTCCCAGACGAAGTCTCCATTCATACTCAGGAGATCTTCCCCCGCCAAGGCCAAGTCACAATGAAAACTCCTCCGCGTTCACATCCGCTTACTGCTACTCTTCTCCCTGCGGTGGAGGAATACTTTCTTGAGAAATGGCCTTTCCCATCAGATTCCGCCCGAGCCACCTTCAAGAAGGCTGATCTCGCGCTATTTACCTGTCTCTGCATGCCATCAGCGGACGATGATAGAATTGAGTTGGCATGCAGAGCTAACAACGTGTTGTTCATTATGGATGGTAAGTGTCCAATACCGGTTCCCAGACAGTGACTCATTATCCGGGCAGATATAATGGACAACTGGAGTCTTGAAAAGGTAAGCGTCATGCGCCGCCAGCTCTTCAACTACCTTGCTGACTCATACAGGCACGATCGTTCTACTCGATCTTCGAAGGGTTAGTCTGGGGAACTCATGGAGAGCTATCTTCCCCTCTCGAGACCGTTGTGTCCGATCTGTTTGCTTCAATCCGTGCTCTCGATACTCCCACCAGCCGTCTTGGCCACGAATTCACCGACGGTGTGTGTGCCTGGTTTCGCGCTGCCGTCAGCAACACCAGGACCTCCTGTGATACCACCTCCCTCGATCAGTACCTAAAATACCGTATTATCGATGCTGGCTGTTGGTACGCTACGCTCCTCCCCACCATATATAATGAACATATCACTGATGAACCAAACCCAGGTTGACCATCTCACTGATGTTGTGGTCAATGCAACTTCCAGTGCCCGATGCCATCCGGGAGCTACCTTCCGTCCACGAGTTGGAAATAAAGGCGCTTTACCAAGGGTCACTAGTCAATGACGTATATTCTTACCGTCGGGAATTGTCAGAAGCGAAGAGGCTTGGTGCTGATAAGGTTGGCGGGATTATGGTCAACGCCGTTACGGTCGTGAAAAATGAGAAAAACATGGACGACGGGGAAGCGTTAGCCTGGCTGGAAGAGCACATTGGAGAGCTGGAGCGGGAGTTTGAAGAGGTGGCAGTCAGCGTTGTGGAACAGTTTGAAGGCGAGGAGCGAAAATTGGTAGGAACATATGCCGTTGCATTGAGGGAGATGATGGTGGGGAATTGGGAATGGAGCCGGGTATGTGGGAGGTATAATTTCTGAATTTCGAGTACCTAATTTAATTTCTCTTTGATCTACTTTGGGACTTGTTTGCTTCGTTGGTGATTGACCCCATGGCCATCTAGCTAGTCTCCGCATCGCAGTCCAATCTTTTGCCCTTGTTATCGCTGTAACTCCGAGGCCGGCCAAAGATGTCCGCTGATCCCCACTCCAGCATAAAGACCATATTCCAGCCATCTAGCGCCTCCCCCGGGTAGAGTCCTTCCCTGCATGCACCCCAAGCAATTGTTCCATTTATCGCAATTAATTGAAGGAACTAGATTCTGCAGTTTCTTGAAGTCACTCAAATCCCTCGACTAATTCATGGAAAACCTTCCCCCTAGCGGTTCTCTCGATTGTGCCTATCCCTTTCCGGTTGTATGGCGATGGCGCGCGCAACGTTTGGGAATTTAATCTCTTAGGTCGGCTGCGCGGGTGTGTAGGCGTCAGTCTCAGACTCTCCCAGGATCCCGAGGCTATGTAGGCGGTTGTATACTCGGGATTTAATACGGGGCTGGAACTTTCCCAGGGCGCATACAGTTCTGTTCGACAGTTCGGGAATGTCTTAGATTCATTGTTCGCTCGGTATTAAATCCCTATACCGAGTATGTCAAGTACTCTATGTAAATGCAAAAGAAATCCCTGCGCCAATATATGCAGCCATCCTCATAGTGCGGTCTGGGGTTATCCGAACATCAAGGCAGTTCTTTTCCGAGATTTGATCGCTCGAATGCAATGGTTTGACGGTTGCAATCGCGATTCTGGTACAAGTTTGGAAGTTTAACTTGTCCCTTGTACTCTACTTCCTCTCAGTGTGATAGTCGGGATTTAAAGTAGAGACGCGTACAGCCAGCGTCATCCGGCGAATTTAGTCCCCTATATATTCTAGCCTAGAATCCCGCGCCGGTTCGAAAACATGGGGTTTGTTAAATGTTGTCACCAGAGCTGCAAACGCTGTACTCACGCTGAAAATTGTATTACATGGTGCTGATACTCTACTAAGAACATATAGTGCACTGCAGATAGTTGTTGGCTGGTGCAGTTCTTGGGCGGGGTACCTGGTGATTTGAGAAGACATGTACATTACTCCATGGCGACCCGTCCAGATGTATTGTTCGGTGTCGGCAATGCCACTGTCCGCTCTGTTGGAAGCAGGAGATTGGAGATGCGCACAATCTGATTAGATTCGTGGGGGTACCTACTAGCTGAACGCGGCTAGTGGTAATGGGATGATTTACTCTACCATACTGCCTATGTACCGAGCATAAACAGAGGTCGTGCCGCTGAGATACCTTAAATGAGTATCACGGTACAGCCGGACGCGGGCCACATAATACACCGCTGCCGGCAGCGGCGGCGGCGGCAGTGTTCTAAAGTGGTCAGATCGACTGACCGTCCTATAGAGTTCGCAAACCGTTCAGATATAACTGCCATGTTTGACACCGTCCTGGGAAAAGTCATGTGATGGCTGCAGATCTGAAGAAACCGATGGTGGCTGTCAAGCTCCAGAAAGCCTTGGACGATCAAATGGAAGCTCAAACCGACCAAAAGAACACAGAATAACAACAGCATGTTTCCAGACTACATGTTTCCGCTCACGTCTAATGAGAAGTGGTGAAAAACGCTAGTTGGGAACAGTTTTCATACGTACTTCACATCTAATGGTCCATTGCAATATTGGTATATAGTGTACGAGTACTTTTATTGGCACAATGCCATTGTCCGCTAAAGGAAATGGCGTTTGTCTTTTCAAAACTTGGTACTCAAGCTCCGCATGTTTTTGTACGCCCATATATCATTGATGAAGAGTAAATTCAAATATCAAAATGTCCCTTGCCTGTTATATCTTGAAATGCGTCAGGAACCTCTGCATTCGCCTCAAATATCATGGAATTAATGTTAAAGACATTTGTGCAAGGCGTTGATGACTTAGGAAAACTGCACGAAGGCGTTATGTCCCGCCTACTGGCCGGTATGTCTACCGAATATGAGACTGGCAGTCCAGACTGATTGCGGGTCGGGTACCGTCGTCAGCTTGAGTTACAGCGGTGTAGGGTTATTCACGATGGATATGGGGTCTTGTTTAGCTTGATCTGTCCAATCAAAACGCTTCCTCCGTTTCGCAGTGTTGATTCGCTGCATAGACGACAGATGATTGACAACGTCGTATTCGGCACCTAAACCCACTGTATGCTGCTTCTAACCCGCTTGCGTCCAGAACTTTAGCGGCCAGATACTTTCCACCATGTCTTCGTAAGTATCACCAAATAGCTCCGGGACATCTCGGAACCGGCAATAAAACCTTCCAGGATACATATCACGTCTTGTCATCATTCATATTCCGTCATGAATTGCCGTAGTCTTGGTACTATTCGAAATCTGGGAACGAGACAATCGAACGAGCATGTACCTCATGAGCGTAAAGACTAGCTGCAGGGTTCGCGACGACGCTAGAACCGGGCTTGTCGTGTTCTCCCAGCTCTCCCGTTTTGTTCGAAGGGCCAGGCCATGGCTTCTAGCGGCCCAGGCTACCTAGTCCCCAGGAGCCCGAATTACGCAACGACCCCGCACAGTCAGCGAGGGGTATGCAAGATTTAAAGTTTGTCGTTCGATGCATAGCTTCGTCAAAGTCCTCGGACACGTCGTTAGCGCTTGGCGTCGGTTAAACTATTGAGCTACTCCATGCAAAATTTCTTTCGTAAACTAGACGTTGCTTTTAACCATGTTGGCAAGGAAATCTGTACACTAAATACACTAAAGCAAAGGGAAAGTTAGAAATGCGATGGAACGTACGCAGGAAAAACGGTGTAGGTTTGCACTGGTGTAGCGTGAGAACCTGTGATGTGAGTTGCAGCCAGCTTTTGTTGTAGTGTTAGCGGTGGCATGATGTTTGGTGTTCTGGAGGGGAGAGGTTGGTAGATGTAAGTCAGCGTAAGTGGCCATGGTTGTGTAGGAGGGACACCAGTCATCAAGCGCTGGCTTGTCATTGCCGAACCACGGAACCACGAACGTCAGTGATTACTGGTGCTATACATTTAAAACTACTGTACCAAACCCCCCCCGTTAATTGTTGTGACACGCATGCGGGGTTCTGTTTAATACTGCATAGCTGGTACAGTATGAGAACTATGGGGTTTAGAGTAATGGTGTAGTCAGGAGAATTGGGAATTTAGGTGAATTTTGGAGCTGTGCTAGATGAATTTGAAGATTGGAAAGAATGTGGCGTTAATCTGAAGCCAGCATGTGTAGAACAGTAGTGTTTGAGTACTGTGCCAGTAATTCTGTGACCATGAGTTTTGTAGCCCTAAGTCTTATTCAACTCAACAAAACTACTGCTTAGAGTAGTGGTTAGTGCTTGGGGTTCGCTCAAGTACCTCTCTAGGTTCGATACACAGTATAAAGTAATTTTTTGATTTCAGAAATAGTGACCAGGCGTGGTCAGAAATGCAGAGGTGGTACGGTTAGAGGTGCGGGGATATTTCACTGTCATGCGGCCTGCCACCAGGCATGCATGCTGCAGTACTATAGCATGACTCTCCCATTCAAGCTGATATACATCGAAGCAAATCCTGCTTGAATGTGGCATCAATGGGATATTGGTGCCACATTTGATCAAATAAACATTCCCTTCAATTCTACATGCCTCTAGAATTTTGAAAGGATTTAAATCGGTATTTTATTTAAACAAGTCCCAAATTACCTCCAGGTCTTGGAGAATGTGGGCATTCTTTAAGAATTCGGCATTACTGTTATAGTACAGTGGCTCTAATTACGGGGCGGGTTTTGGCACAGTACTTAAGTACTTAATGAATACATCTCTACATGGTTGTTTTTTTTCGCTTCAAGCAATCCCACGATTTTGGCATATTAGTACAATGGTACTCAATCCATCCCATTTTTCCAACTTTTGAATGTCTTCCTCCGTCAACAGTTCGATCGGGATATGACACCCCCAGCCCTTGACAAACCCCTTCCCAACCTCGCTTTCCCACAGCTTTTTGGATGGTTCTGCCAACTCTAAGTCTTTCATCCCATGAATCCTCCAAATTTCAGGAATGGATAGGATGGTAACTACACAATACAGGTTGGTGAGTGGAGGATAAACGGAGCAAGTATAACTTACGTTTCTCCCCGTCTTTGCGTACAAACCCATACTTTATCGTCCTGTACCACCTCAACATAGAGCTCGTTGGGCACAGCAGCAACAACAGAATCCACCCTTGACTACCCTCTTTATCAAGAACAGACTTGATAAATTCTTGTTTTGCCTCCCCAAACGTCCGGTTGCGCCCAGTATAGTCGTACCTGCTCGACTGATTGTGACCATGTCCCTCGTGGATATTGACGGGGTTGCAGTTGCGAAAGATCTGGACTGCAGCCCCGGGATAAATGTCCGGAAAGGAGAAGCTAGTGTTGCACAAACACTTGAAGAAGTTAAGCAGAGCTATCGTAGTCGATATATGGTGTGCAAACGCGAAGGGTATACGCATCGGCACGACGTCAGATTGGAACTTGGGGAAGAATATAACCATGGAGTAAACTGTTCCGGGAGAAGGAGTACAAGTGGGGTGCGAAGTGATGTTGGTAAAGTCGTAAGGGAATGATAGAGCATGTCCGGAACTATCTTTCTTGAAGGCAGGCTCAGAAAGTGATGAGTTTTGTACTTGAAAGACGTCGAGAGAGTCATCATTGGTGACTCGTGGAGAGAGTCGAAGTTTGGCAGGATGGAAGAGTGGTGCACCGAAGTTGATGAGTTTGCCGATTGTGATAGAATTCGGAATTGTGGCGAGGATCTTTTGGATGCATATGTTCGTGAATCCGGCGTTGTTGCTAAGGTTCAGCTCTTTGATATGACGTACTTTGGCAAACTCATCCGAGCTTGCAAAAGCCTTCTTCAACAGATTGGTAGTCTGATCCCCAGTCAAAGATATATACGGGGGTGCCGACAAATCAAGAACGTTGGACTCTATATAGGAGCAAATCAAGAGGCGTGACAGGAGATCACCAGCTGTCACGTCAACCCCTTGTTCCGCGAGTGATAAGAGATGTGAAAATAGAGCCTTGGGAAGATACGGGGGCATATCCATCTTGTAGGGGTCGAACCAAGAAGCGTCTCCATCTTCAAGACTGGTTGTGACTAGCCTCTCAATAGTGAGCCCTTTCAAGGTTCGAACGTTTTCCGTAACCTCATCATGCAGTGCTTGATGAGCACTCGCTTTATGCGAGGCAGACAAGTCAGGCTGGTCCATTTCATTGACAGTAAGAACCGTGAGCTGTGAAGGCCAGATTTCGCAAATAGTTTTTCCGGTGATCATCGGTATTGTGGTGAAAGACGAAATTATAGAATCGATCTCCGCCGACGGCTGATAAGTTCGGCTGTATTTGTTCAAATAGCCTGGTGCCGAGAGGAGCTCGTGGGTAGGGCGACGTATCCAGAGGAATGCATAAGTGGGGTGCTTGGGATTGGTGATATCTATGACCGTGAGTCCCTGCATTCCGCATTAGCTTCAGTACTGGATGGCGAGAGCTAGTTTGTGACCGACGTCGTTGTTATCTCCTAATCGCAGCTTGTTAGTAACCACTCCCAACTGTTACTAGATAGAAATAGCATACCGAGGCTATAATGAACCCATGGTGGACGGCATAAAGCAGAAGGCGAATAAAGGCCAGAGTTGGGATTCCACGACGTAGCGGACAACACCAGTGCACCCACAAAGGGACAGGGGAAGTCTTTGATACCCCCATCCCTCAAAGAATCTGATCCCCAACTCTCCCACGCAACGGGATTGAGACTCGATATTTCTGCTGCTACCGTGGACGCTTCATCTTTGATAGAGCTTATGATCCGGAGGCATGTTCGGAGAGCATTTATGCCATAGAGACAGTGGTGGTGGAGCGCAAAGACGCAGCGGTATTGTGGTCGAGTGGAAACTGGTGCCTCTGGAGGGCCGTCGATTGACAATTTCGACAAGTCAGGAGGTGCTTGATCATCTCCGGAGTTGTTTGTTTTGCCGGCAGATCCGGAGTCGACTGTTTTCTGTGAAGTAGATCTGGGAGAGATACGAGCAACGATGAAGATTTGGAGTCGCTGACCCATGATGGCGGATCGTCTCGGTTGATATTCGAGAAGATTAGGGGAGTTGGAAGCAGGTGAAGTGAATGATACAAGAAGTGTGTGGGGATTTGAAGCGTGGGACGAGGCTAGCAAAGATGCAAGGCTGCACCAACTACCTCACCATGCATTCATACCCTCTTAATCCGTCACACATCCACTCGCTCGTAGTATCATAGCACACCTGAGGGCGGGCTTTTCATCTCGGGCTCAAGAATCGATTGAACTCCGAACGGTAAACAACCTTGACCGCCTCCAGCAGTTTTAAAGGTTCATCGGTGGTGTGTATGTATATATGGTATTGCGCATCCCACGTCTACTATCATCGCCGTTCTCCATCTACTCCTCCCCGGTCCAACAATTCCTCACAACCCCCCAATACCTTTCCTGATCCCCTCTGACGTGCGCCACATGTGCCGTTCCTTCAAACTCCTCTGTCCTGACTTGATACCCAATGGCCTTTGCCTCCTCCGCATGCGCTTCAATATCATCCCACAGCACGACTTCATCACCCTTTCCGTAGATATATGTCCTCCTCGCGTCCTTGCGAATCAACCGCGCATCATTCAAACCATCCCTGATCCTCTCAATCATGTTCTTCCAGCCCATAAGCCTCCAGATTATGCCCGCCAAAGAGTACGTGACATAGACGACAACCGTAGCAATCCACCTTCTCCACCACGGCATAGATCTGAAGCTCGTTACAAGGCCGCGGATTGAGCGGAGGAATTCTCCTGACCCTGGAACGGAGTCGAGGATCATGCCACGGATCGGTAACGTCTTGCCAGTTTTATCGCGGTAGAGCTCGGCGAGGTTGAGGACATGGTGCGCACCGCCATTCGAGAACACGTGAACTAAGAATTGCTCTTCGGGGTTGTTAAGGAGAACAGAGAGTGCTGGGGCGAGATTGCGCAGTTGCGTAGAAGTAGGGCGATAACTTAAGTCTGCACCGGCGCAAGTGACGAGAAGGATTCGGCTTTCGGGGTAGAGCTGGGTGTATTGAAGGGTGTACTTTGCGGTTGCACGGGCTGGCGCGTCAAGCCAAGTGAAGATGAGGATTGTTGAGGGTACTTTGGGGGAGGCGGATATTCGTGTGTGCGGCGCGTGGAGGAATACCGAAGGGGAGAGGCGCTCGAAGACGGGGGCAGATTGCAACGGTGGAGTCGACATGGCGCGAGTGTGTGGTATTATAGAAGTGCCAGTTCGAGGGAGCGGGGTTGATTTATACGCGTACACGCTGCTGGGATGTATATGCAGGGTTTGCGGCTAAATAAAACGGATCTCGACGAAACCGATGAAAGAAGAAACCATCTCGGCCTAATCCGCAGCCGACAATTATCTGTTCAATCGACAGCTGTGTATTTTACACCTCCTGCCACACTCATGGCTTCCCCGCTTTCTCTTCCTACCAACAACCCCCGACATTGACATCACCCGTCTAGCCTGCTCTCGAACTTCCTCCCCCGCTTTCCGCAACGCAATCACCATCCGCAATCGCAACTCCGAGAGTATCAACGCATCGCTAGTTCTGTACCTCCTTTCAGCCCCGGCACCCTTTCTGGCCGTACATCGCCGTCTTCGACTTGGTTGGCGGTGGAGGGCAGTTTCGTGCCAGTGATGAAGTTGCTTGATTGCAGGGTGCGAAGATGGTAGATCAACTATTGGTAGTAGGAGAAATGAGTAGCTCCTTGGCGGACGACGAGATGGTGGTCGTGGTTCGTAAAAAGCGGGATATTCTTCACTACCAGCGCTATAGGTAAACAAGAAGTTAACGCGTTTCCGATCCGCCAGAAAGTGACAGGGCTCGCTCAAGAAGTGTGAATGTACCTACATTTGGAAGCTTTGCCATAGGGTCCTATTGCCAAACGGTGGGAGCGTTTGTCCGTAACCAGTTGCATCTTGCCTAACGAACCTGAAGGCAGCCTGGTACTCCTTCCACCACCCGTATCCGACCACCCCCAGTGCTGTCAATGTCGCAACTGATATCCCGACCAATGCTGGTGGCAATGATTCCAGAGAAGCAAACAGCGACGGCAATCGCCGCTTCACGTCCATCGAAGGGAATCTGAAGAAGTAGAGGCTGCGGGTCGCAAACTTGAGTACCGAATGCTTCGCAGATCTTTCGAAGATGAAGGCTATCGGAGGGTACGTGGTTTGGCGAGCGGAGGAAGGAAGAGAGGCTGGAGGCCGTATTTGTGTAACTCGAAGGGTTAGGGTTTGAGATTTTTGGTGACATTTGGTGCTTGAGCCTTGAGGCCATCCAGTGTCGCCACCACAATTCACTTGTCATTTTCTCATCTCAATCACTACCACACAAAAGCCTCGACTTTGCACTTCTGGAACAGATTGAACGTCAGTCTCCAGAACCGATGTAGCTTTGATGCACCCTTTCAGGACCGCTCCCATCATTCTACCTCGACTGACGCCGAGATCTCGCCGTTTCGCCTCTCCACCGACGGGATTTACTGAAACTGCCGTGATTTTGAGTGCTTCGAGGCTTCGACGAAAATTGCACTCGCAAGGCTAATCACAATGGGTCACTCGTCGTTTGTGGTCTCTGGCAGTTAACGATGCATTATCATGGCGACGCTTTATTCATTGAGTCCAGGGATCAAACATAGCAACCTACATGTTAAAGGCCCGCTATATTCGAAGACTGCATGAACACTACGACGATGATTACGGAAAATGTGATCCCTCTACGCTCACGCCATTCTGACTTGTTCTGTCCCCGCCATATCCGACCAGAAATGCAGCTGAGATACTACCTGCCACACTCTATTTCTACGATTTGAGTTGTTGCGTTTCGTCATCACGCTGAATTCTTGCAGCTGCGCCGCCATTGTGCTGCCGGTCTATACGTAACAGGTCCACAGAGCGATACGATATGCGTTCATGTGCGTCACAGTCGTATCGGAGATTACTCTCCTCCCTAACCCCTCAGAGGAGATGTGCTATCTACACGAGCCCCGTTCAGCAGCGAGCCATATTCGCAATCCGATTGTGGCTGCATGAATCGGAAACAGCGTTTGACGCCACAGGAGACACAGAGGACATATAGTTGCACAATGGGCGGTGTCGGAATGGACGGAAAGACAATCAACAGCACAGGAAACATCTCATGAGCTGCAGCCACTTCCGCTTCTTACTCAATCAGTGAGGCTATTGGTACATACAGCCTTACAGGGCAGTGTAGCCTCATCATGCAACACATAAATGTTGATCCTCGTCGAATCGCAAAAGGTTTGGCACGTTTTTCGGAGGGGTTGTCACCGCTCGTGTGTCCTTGCAAGCTCCAGAACTTTCAAACACGTCGATGGAACTCCAGTACGCTCAAACGGTCTCCCCGCATGAGATATAAAAAAATTCAAGGGTTTATGAGTCATTGAGAGTCACGCGCGGGTGTTTGGTATCGGCCAATAGCCGCGGGTTGGGTTTCGATTCGCCAGCGTCCGATGTCGTGCTGCATGCCGAAGCATGATCGCTGCATGTTTGAACCCCGCACTCATCACAATTAACTGGCTTCGGTTTATCGGACGGTTTCGCACACGATGCCAAACGCACCTGTACAATTCGATGGATATTTTTTGGTCATCTACCTCTAGCCGGGATGGGAACCACGCTGCGTCGCGACATTGAGATGGATCGATGCATCGATGTGCTCATTAGTGCAATTTCGAAGCTGCGATGCTGGTGATGACTGCGATTGATGTATGAATATATTTCTCAACCTCCAAAAAATAGATAGTAACTGATTGCATACTGACGCAAACTACCCTGCAATATGGACGCCATCTGTAATATATCGATCGGCATATTACAGTAAAGTTATACCCACGAGGAACGCGACATCTGGAACTGCACGGATCTCCCAAATATCAAAGTTTGCTTCCAGTAGCAGTAGCCCCGCTTCTCCGTTTCACCGCGTGATTCGCTTATTTCAGACCGAGCCACGTCATGCTGCCGCCTGCATTGTTTATTTGCACTAGGCTTCCCGCATTCCTTCCTGCATCGCTACAGGAAGGCTCGCTCATCCAATCGTTCTCTCGAAGGAATAAGAGGCTTATACGATCGCGTCGACGAAGTGCAAAACAGCGCGGGAGCCGACAGAAGCCCCCCCCCCATCGGCAGGCTTTTCGTCTGACATCTAGATTTGATATGCTTCCCTAGTCAGTGCGTTGCTTTAGTTCACTGGTCCGATTGGCTGGGCGGGGTAGTTAAGGAATTGAGATGGATTCAAGCCCTCCTACTAAATAATTCGCCCAGGGTCGGACTGGTATGCGTATTTTTTGAAACCTTCTCGACCTTTCGCCCCATGAGCCCAATAAGTCTCAGACTTCCTCAGCATTCCCAGGCTTCAAATGACTGTTATCAAATCGGCGAAAAGATCGAGACTCTGCTTCTGAATCACCGGTGATTACCAATCCTCCCTGTCTCCGTCTGATTTGCTCTCCTCCTTAAGAGTGTTTGCTGGTCTGACTGGTTTAGCTAATATGGATCCGAAGCCATTGTTCCGGTTGGAATTACAGATAATCACCAACTGTGACTGCAGAATGGCGACGTCTGAGAGGCCTGGACATGCTTCGGGCGGCGCACGGAGGGCGAGGAACATGGCAAATGCAACCACAGGCGACCCGCCCACCACCACCGAAAATGCGTCGGATTTTATTCGCAAAATGCGCGGAATGTTCAGCAAGGTCGATCCATTGCTACCGGAATTCGAAGCGTTGGAGAAAGCGAGGGTCGAGTGTGGTGATCTTCGAACACAGCTTGCCCAAAAGGAACAAGATATGGAAGCTAAGGAGAAGGAACTGCGAAAGGAGATCGAATACTACAAGATATTAGGGGATACCAGGATTGGAGAGCGGATCGAGTCTATCAAAAACAGCAAGTCCAACGAAGATTCATTGGCGGCTGAGTTGAAGCAGAAGGAAACGGAGATAGAAGAACTACGGAGAAAACAGCTGGACGAACTTTCCAAACTTAAGCGCGACCTCGATGAGGCTCATTCACTACAGCGTAGTCAGGACAAGAGTGAAATTGAAGGATTGAGGAGAGAGAAGGAGGAAGCCTTAGAAAAGGCGGAGGAGTACAGGAAACAGAAGGAGGAAGTGGAAGAGAAATTGAAGCTCGGAGAGGCCCGTTTGGAAGTTGCGAAGTCGGATCTAAAGCAGGCCAAAGAAAAAGTTGCCAGCTTCGGGTTGGAGAAATTGGACCAGACATTGTAAGCTTCCCCCCTCCTTCAAACATGACCCATAATTAACATCGCCAAGTGTGGAACAGGCAACTGAGTTGCAAAGCATGTCTCACGCGATATGTCATGAATATTTTTACAGATATCCTTTCCAACCTTCTGAGGTCTGTCGTACCGAGCCTCCCGGGTTGGTCTTGAGTCTTTGCTTATACACTTCCAGGATTACAATGAGAATTTAAAGCGAGAGTTGATAAATTCCGGATTTATCTCTGACGAGGAGGCAAGCGGAGAATTTCCACTCTTGTTATCGGACACTACACCATCGAGGTGTATGCTCATGGCTCGGGCCGAGAACATTATTGCGACGCATGTTACTACAAACATTTTCCGAACCACATGGCTTCCGCTGGATTCACCTTTCCACGAATTTATCGAAAAAATCTCGAATCAGCTGGCCCTTGAGAGTCTGGACAAGGAAGCGTGCTGGCGCTCATTGACATCCGACGCAACACATGCACCGAACTTCGGCTGGGAGGCGGAGGTCCTCCCATCCATGCGCAACGAACTGCGTTCCATATTCAACCCACTTTTTGAAGACAATCTAACAATGCTGGACGAACTTTTGGACCGGCTGGATAGGTTTTTCCGTTTATGTATCGGTTTATGGATACGTGCACTGCACTCGGAGCGGAAAGTCATTGCAATTTTGTCAACAGACCCAACCACCGCGGAATATCACAACGAAGAACACGACATCGAGGTCTCAGAGACGGATAATCGCCAAAACCGCAGCCGTAAGAAGCGTGGTCTTCCTCTATCCCCTGGGTTCGGGATTCGTGTCGACGGAACCCAGTACGTCAGAATACTCGTCAAGGGTAAATCACTACCACCCTCAGCGCCTTCTGCTGTCCGGAGCCGCGCCGAACACCTCGAGATCGAGGAGACGCTGGAGAGGCGAGCCTCCGATGCATATGACCAGCCTGTGCAGTTTCCTCAACCGTGGTTGTCGGCAACAGATGCACCGCTCTCACCTACCCAGACGGCCGCCCCTCAATGGCAAGCAACAGCTGGTACGAACACGCTTCCGACTAGCACACGCGCCCCTCAAACACGCTCGACGAGACAGATGTCCCAATCCGGAGCTCGGGGAAGTGGCGGAGTCGGGTTGGGGTTGTTCGGGAGTAACAATGGTTCCGGAGGCGGAAGGGGTCATTAAATAAGAGAGTTACGGATATGTTCCAAGTTTTTGGATTTTACACGGGGATTTCACTTTGTACGCGGGGTCTTGTTGTTTTCTTATTGGGTACGGTGTGTGTTTTTTCTTGTGGGTCTTTGGATTTGGGTCTGTTCTGGTCTACTACTTTTTCTTGTGGGTCTTAGGGTCTGTTTTCTTCTGGTCTACTATTTTTATCTGGCGGGTGTACGGTTTGCCTAGTGCTCATTGCTTGGAGTTATTGATATTGGAAACGGGTTTTTGGTGTGCAAATGACACGTAACAGTGGGAGTTGGCGTTCATGACACGTAACAGTGGAGTTGGCGTTCAGGATGATCCTTCCACCTTCTAGCGGGGTGGTGTTAGGTGTGGTTGAGTGATATCTCATGACGAACAGCGATTTTTCATCATTATAGGACTCCTGCATTCCTGGATCGCGCGATCATTCTAGGCAGCGATTATTCCTTCGGCGGGTAAGGAGCTAGTAGTTCCTACTGGGATTTTGACCAGGAAAATACTAAGTATCTTGCCATGCTAATGCGGTAATTGAAGCGGTAATTCAAAAAAATGGCAAACAGTGTGGTTACTCCAAACCCCCCATGGCGGTGAATCTATGATCTACAGCGCGGGAGCCGACAGATACCTCCCAAGCCTTGTCCTCTGACGTGGTCGGTAGGGTTGGGCTAGCTGGGGTAGGTAGGTAATATTACATCAAGAAATTTCAATATGCACGAATAGTTTCATGGTTTTACCTTTCTCTTTCTGTGTTATTGCATGAAAGATGTTTCTGGCTTCGCCGGTCACCGGAACAACCAACAACCATGTGGGATGCGGGGTATCTAAGAAAGGGGGGGGGGGGGGGGGGGGGGGGGGGGGGTGTGCACATGTGGGGAACTCAGACATCTCCTACATATGCAGTGGCTTGTTTGCTCCTTTAGTTGAACGCGATAAATACCGCACTTGAAGCTCGTCTACTTCTACCTTCCGTCCCATGAGCTCCACCGAAAAGTCAAAGACATCTTCAGCATTCTCTGGCTTGAAGCGACTGTTGACGAACCGCCGAAAAGACCACCACCTTAACACCTCCACCTCTACTCCAGCTCCTGCTACAATTCAATTGCCGGTGATTATTCTACCCCTCCCCCCCAAGCTTCTGATCTCCCTAGGAAGGGTTTTTTCTAGGTCTGACGAGTGGTAGCTAACATGGAACCTTCCTTCGTTTTGAAATTACAGATAATAACGGATCCAGAGCGCGAGTGTACCATGTCGAATAAAAAGACCTCTACCCCCGGAGCCTTTCCGAAGGGGAAGGATAAGGCTGCGAACACAAACGACCTAGACACTCCCCCAGAGGAGGCTATTGCATGGCTACGAGAATGCGTCAAAGTTTTCACCACTGCGACACCGGTGATGCCGGTAATTGAGAGATTAGGCAGAGCTTTGAGAGATAATGAGGATTTGAAAGCTCAGCTGGCTACGAGAGAGAAGGAGGCGAAAGAGAAAGAAGCGACACTACAGAAAACAATTGAAGCAAAGGAGGCGGCTTTGAATGAGGCAACGAAGACCATGTTCGGCTCTATCTGGAAGGATTTCTCTGCCAAATACGACGCCGCAGAAAGGCTTAAGGATAAAGACAAGGAACTGGCGGAAAAGCTTCATGAAAAGGACCAAGTAATCTCCCAATTGAAGGCCAATCACCAGAGTGAACTGGCCACTCAGAAAAGGGAGCGCGAAGCAGAGGTGTCGAAAATTCAGATGGATTTAAAACGACAAGCTCTGCGGGCGAAAGTGGAGCTACAAGACACTAAGAAAAGCCTCGAGGAATCAAGAGAACTCATCGTAAAAATTAACTCCGATCTTCAAGACGCCATAAAGTTGAAAGATGCTGCGGAGGTGCGCGAGCGGGCGCTAGCGAAGGAGCTCGCGGTTATTAAGGAGGAGATCGGTGTGGAGGATGTGGAGGATGATAAATTGTGAGTTTTTTTCCCCAACCGGTTTCTCGGGCTCCCCAAACTGACTACTCCAAAGTACGCGGGGGGCAGAGGAATTGGAGATGAAACTCCACACCCTGTGCAAACGCTTTTTCTACACGCCTGACATCGCTCAGAATCCGATGGAGGTTTGTCCCGCTTCCCAATGAGACTTCGCTCTTGCTGACCATTTAGCCCTTTAACGAAACCCTTAAGAGAGAACTCGTGGCATCTCGGTTCTTGCCCGGATCGGAGGTTGAACGCAATTTCCCTGTCCTTCTCAACAACACTCCTTGGTCGAAGTGTCTCTTGATGGCGCTTGCG
This sequence comes from Wilcoxina mikolae CBS 423.85, assembly GCA_014904905.1. Lineage (NCBI taxonomy): Eukaryota > Fungi > Ascomycota > Pezizomycetes > Pezizales > Pyronemataceae > Wilcoxina > Wilcoxina mikolae. The sequence goes on along the minus strand of MU122186.1, from coordinate 87,771 downwards.
GAGAACATCATCAGCAAGCAACTGACCGCATTTATATTCCGCATGGGCCTACTACCTCCGGGCACCGGGCAGCACATACCCGAATTTCTGGATAGTATATCCTGCTATCTCATGGAAAACCCACGCAACGAAGCACGATGGCGGTCACTCTCCTGCACAGCCATGGGCGGGGACGAGAGCGAACATGCGGTTATACAAGCAATCCTGTACCAACTGGAGGACATATTCGCACCTCTTCTTGACGACACGAGGATGTCGGAGTTTCTTGAGAATCTTGACAGTCTGTTGCGTGAGGCCATTACCTTTTGGAACGCGGCCCAACATTCCGACCGGAAAATCATTGCCGAGTTCGACGATCCCACGCACCCGCCTGTCGAGGGCCAATGCCATCAAGAACATATGCAGATATCGGTATCAACCGACCAACGCAAGGAGGGTGAAGTCCAAGCAGATTTAGATTCAGTCCACAAACCTCTTCCTTTATTCCCCCGGTTTTGCATCCAGGATGAAGATGAGTTGCGAGACCTATATGATGGCCGAGCACTTCCCCTGGAGGCACCATCAGCCATCAGGAGCCGCGCAGAAATGCGCCAGAACGTCAAATCCCAAATCGAGAGGCACCGTGCGAGTTTGAATGGTGGCAGCATCGCGTCCAGACCCATCAACCGGAGGAGACCAAGTATTGGCACACCACACGCGAATGGTGAGACTTGTCCCACCGGCCAACAAAAGCAACATTCACCGACCTCTGCAGGTCGGGCCCGTGGCCCCCCATTCGGTGCGCCGGACAACCAGCGCTCCGGTCCGTTTTACGCTCCGAGACCGCCGGCGAAGAATACAGGGAACGGTGGGGTTGATTTGGGCCATGGCGCAAGTAGCATGGGAAGTGGAGGGGCGTCGAATCGGGAGAGGACGGGTTAAGGCTTTCGGTGAGGTCGTTTGGTTCTGAATAAGGGGGTTTTTTTTCAAAGGGATTTTTCTTATTATTCTTATGGGTGCATCTTATCTGGGTACTTATGGGTCTTTGGGGGTCTTGGTCTTGGTCTGGGTCTGTTATTTGGTATTCTTATTATTATTATTATCATCTGTCATGGTGTGGGCATGGTACTTTGGATTGGTTATATGGGGCGCATTATTGTTAATCAATATGGGATTATAGTAAGTGCTACAGATGGACATTGAGCGTTACTGGTGATTGAGACTCAGCTTTAAGAGTGACATTCGCTACCAAAGGATATCTACCATGGTGTCGTCTTCAAAATTGCTCCTCTCATTCCCCGAATTTTGATGCCTGACTGGAGATCGAGAAGCTGGAGGAGATGTGCCAAGTCATTGTGCGTCATGATGGTATGACCCATCCACTATAATCAGTGCATGGTTCATCTCACTAAAGTATTGCGGGACGTCGTGCAGTGTTCATACGTTTCGTTTGCTTTAATTTACAGAAACCCGGGTGTGGTAGCAGAAGTGCAAAGGGAGGAGGCTGTGGGATGTATCCGCAGCCCCGAGCCCGACGTCTCCGGTTAATTCTCTATCATTCAGCATTGGACGCATCTTGACGGCGGGGCTGGTACCGGTGAAGATGGGACACCTCCGACAACACACCCAACCGCCGCTTGATTTCGCCAAGCCGCCCTCCGACCTATCATCTTTTGCCACACCTTTTTAGTTTGGCTTCACGATGCCTCGCAAAGGAAAAGGAAAGGCAGTTTTACCCTCTTCCTCTTCCTCTGGACAGAATCAGAAACAGAGGACAGTGCCCCTACAACAATAATATCCTTCCTCCGATCTGGATGTGAACTTTGACAGATAAGAGAGATAGAAATGAGATCATGTCACATATACCTTACTTCTTCCAGACGAAATGAAATGGCAACCTCTTACATGTAAGGCCCTTGGCAAGTGAAACTATGAAAGCTATATTGACTCCAACTCCCCCCTGTCTAGGGATGAATGGTACAATGGAGACTACTACAAGAATGATGATAATAGCTATGACTGTTCTGGGAATGACATGTTCATGGTTATCATCCAAGAGCTACAAATGATGTGGAAAGTCTTCACAGTGACCCAGAAAGAATACACCCAGTGATCTGATCAGTTTGAGAAAATACTTGCCATCAGAATTGTCAAGCAGGACGATACGTTTCGTAGAGAAATAATAGAATTGCAAGAAACATGATGGTGATCAACAACAATCAACAACATATATATATACTAGCTAGAAAAGTTCAGAAACTACAGCAGAAATATTCAAAACTCAAGACACATTTCAAGAGCCTCCTAGATGATAAGGAAAAAATGGAAAGGTATGCAGAGTCTATTACATCTTACACGATTATATGTCTTCAGATACCTTGAAGTGAGGTTACCTACAATCTCTCGAATGATAACTTGATTGGAATGGAATAAGTATCATCCCTGCACTGTGATGTCATTCAATCTCTACAAGATATCACTCAATTCAGTTATCACAATCAACAAAATCAAATAAGTAGTTCGACAGTCAACCACACCACTGAAAAGGAATGAAGGGTAGTTACTAGATCGATACTCTGTCAGCTCAAGCCATCGAAAATATGAAGATAGCTGAAAGACTGTAGATACGAAAGCATCTGTATTTACATTATAGCTAATAAGGCTTTTGATGACCATGCATATGCAGACTACTTACAAGAATACCTCTTACGATCGAAAGTATATTATTTGTCTGGAGTGTAAGCGATTGAAAGGATACAATAGGTACAGATCACAGAAGTCTGAAGGACTGATATCAGTATGGATTCTATTCGTCTGTAGCAGTATGAAAGTGCGATGGTCTATTCTTAGTCTAAATGAGCGGTGACTATCCTCCCAGATCTACTAATATCGTGGGTACATACGTATTGCCTTCTGGCCCGTGCCCTCCGCCGAGCCACACCTTATGTCAACCCCTTCTCTCTACATTACATCCCTCCCAAGAAGTTCGAGATACTTCTCGAAAACAAACTCACTGCTCCAAAACAAAACCGCTGCTTGAAAACAAAACAAAACAATTTGCCCTCGACTCTGAGGCAAAGCCACCAATGGCCATCGACTCCACGACCTTAACCCTTCCTTTTCCGCTTAACCTTCGTTTCTCCCAATTCGTGTTGTTTTTTGTAGTCATTAAGCATTTGCTTTGCTTTTGAGAGATTGGCAGCTGGTTTCCAGGTCATTTCATCGTCGTCATATCCTTCCCACTTGATTTGGTATTTGTAGCCACCTTTGATGCCAGGTGCCATCTTATGTGAGACAATCGCCTCAACGACATATGAATGATGAATTGTGTCATGTTTATCCAGTACTGTGTGTGCGGGGGGAGGGGGAGGCTTTTCTCGTGTTGGGTCAGCAATGTATTTCTTGAGTCTGCTGACGTTCACCGTATTGTGAATCGCCATATCTGCTGGCAACTATAATTCGACTGCATTCGGTCCTTGGAACTTAATGATTCTGTATGGTCCGGCCCATGGATGCGGTAACTTCTGACGAGAAGAATCTTGACTGGCGTATGTAATCGGTAGGTCTTTCGTATTCAACATCACGTGGTTTCCAATCTGTAGGGTGTATAGCTCTCGGCTCTTGTTTGCTTCCACCATCTGGCTATCCTGTACTTCGCAGAGGTGGTCCTGAGCATCTAGTAATGAAGCCTGTAGCCGCTCAACAAACGCTGTACCTTCTAGACTCCGAATTTCGTTTCGTTGGCCAGCCATAAAGTCCAATGGAATGGATGGTGTGTAATCTAAGTCTAGTTCAAACGGACTTTGGTCGGTAGATGAATGCTTTGACGTGTTGTATGCGTATTCTGCTAGTGGCAGCATGGTATCCTACTGGTCTTGGTGGTGAGTGGCAAAAGCCTGTAAGTACTGTGTCACTTGTTTATTGGAGATCTCTGACAGCCCGTCTGTTTGTGGGTGAAACGCCGTTGACATCAGCAACTTAGTCTGCAACCTCTTGCTTATCTCTGTCCAGGAATTCGATGTGAAACATGTATCTCTGTCACTGACGATTTCTCGTGGGACGCTGTGAAGTCACATGATACCTTTTAAAAATAGTTGTGCGTAACCAGCGACGCCAATCGTTTTAGTGCATGGCATCCAGTGGGCGCGTTTCGAGAAGTGGTTCACAAATATGACAATTCAATCGTATCCTCTCAGTAATGTAGGTACGTCAGTACTAAAATCCACTCCGACGTGCTCCCAGCAGCCTCAGACAACTGGTAGTGATTTCAACAAGACTATGACTTTTCCAGCCTGTTGATTAACTTGCGCGTACGTGTCGCAGCCTTTTGTATAGTCTTGCACTCCTTTCCGCATCCCTGGCCAGAAGAAATGCTGCCTTACTGTCATATATGTTTTTGCTGCGTCGAAGTTGCCGCTGACAGTAGTATCATATGCTTCCCGGAGAACTCGGTACCTTAGAGGCATCGGAATGTAGAGCTGATGCGGTTCGTCTTTATGTTGTTTGGAGTCCTGTTTGTGGAGGTCCAAGTAGAGCAGGCCATAGTCGTCCAGGGAGAACTAGTGGCTGCGAGCCCATGCCTTTCGCACTGCAGCTGGAGCAGACACTTTCAGCAGGTGTTCTGGGCCATCTTTGGATTCCAGTATTTGTACAATGTCTTTATTCCAGATGTCATCCTTGATTTCAATCGCCACCTCTTGTAGCCACTCTGTTGAGTCCTAAACTACTAGCTGCGTGAGTGAATATTGGGAGAGTCGACACGAGTTCACGCAACGTTCCCTTTTGAAATCAAGTCGTCTAGTCAAGGAATCTGCCGGTTGGTTCTTTGCTTCTGGGATGTACTGGATATCGTATGTATAATTTTGCAGGGTGGCCAAATACTCCATTTGGCGTGCAGTTAATCGAGACTGCATGAGTATGTGCCGTAACGAAGCGTGATCAGTGTGTACTGTAAAGTACTTATCGGAATGTAAATAGTAGTGCCAATTGACTACTGTATTATGAATGGCCAGTAATTCCCTGTCATAGGTTGGATATCGTGTCTCGGCCCCGTTCAGTTTCCTGCTCCAATAGGCGATGACCTTAACTTCTCTATTTTTTCGTTTCGGTAACAGTACTGCTGCTACTGCATATTTGATGACGTCAGAGTGCAGTACATACCCACCTCCTTCTTTCAGCAATGCTAACACTGAAACTTTGCAGATTGCATCTTTAAGCATTTGGAATGCCTCTTCTGTCTCTCTGGTCCAAGCGAAATGCATGGTTCCAATGTCTTTCAGTTGCAGTTCTCCACGTCGACCTCCCGTCTTGACTTTGTTGTCCAATCTGTACATACAATATAATGGCCAAACCGACATGGGCATAGTGGCGAATGAACTTGCGGTAGTACCCCATCAGGTCCAGGAAACCCTGGACTTCCTTCGAATCGCAAGGCCAAGGCTATTTAGCTACTGCCTCCGTCTTTGAGGCCAATATGTGTACCCCTTTTCGGTTGATCTGGAAACTGCAGAACTCAATTTCATTTCGGAACCACTCGCATTTAGACTGCTTCAATTTCAGGCCAGCTTTCTGTAAGAGTTGTAGCACCATCCAGAGGTGGTCCATATGTTCTTCTTTCGTCAAACTGTGGATTAGAATATCATCATGATAAACAGCCATGAATTTTTGTAACTCGGGGTTAAATGCAAGCAGTTGGTTCATGACTTGCATGAATTGGCTAGGTGTGTTGGCTAGTCCAAAAGGTAGAACCGTCCACTTATAGAGACCATATTTCGTTGAGAAGGCTGTCTTTTGTCGATCTCCTGCACAAATCCTAATTTGGTGATATCCTAAAGCAAGGTCAATCTTTGAGAAGTAAGATGACCCACCCAATGGTTGTATCAGCTCTTCAATGTGGGGTAACGGGTATCATTCTTTCTTGGTGATGCGATTGACGGCGCGGTAGTCTATGCATATTCTTAAGCCGCCATCTTTCTTTTGTACGAATAATACTGGGGAGCCGTAATGGCTGCTGCTTGGGCGTATCCATCCATGCCGCAGTGCTTTCTCTAATTGACGTTGCAGTTCTGCATCTTCCTTGGGAGATAATCGGTATGGGGGCCGATACAGGGCCTTCTTGTCATCTTCAGGTGATATCTCAATCTTGAATCGTGGTTTACTCCGTGTTGTTTTATATGTCGGTTTGGCAAACAGACCACACTGCTCAAAATCACGGAGCATTTCTTGAAATTCGCCCGGCGACTCTTCGGGTTCAGGTGTTTCTGCATTGTATCGCACACGAACCATAAATACTTTAGCTAAGAGGTGGTAGCTCATGCGGCGGAGTTGCTTTTCATCAACAATTTCGATGCCCATAGTCCAGGCTGCTTCTTTGATGGTGTCGTCATCTGGTTCGCTGTCTGGCCAGAGGCCACGAAGGTAGTTGATTCGTGCTACCTTTTCTCTATCATCCCATGGGATATCGCCTTCAGTTATCCACATTTCGTTTGTTTGGTAATTGATATGGTATGTTCCATTTATATCGTGGACCCAGCACTTCCCAAGAATGATGTCGAACCCTTTAACATTGTACACTGTAAATCACCCCGTATATACATAGCCGTTGTCTCCCAGTTTGAGTTTCAGGCCCACCTGTTGCTGTCTCTCAATGCCGTCTTCCACCTTGTCCTTCGCCGTCTCCACAATCATCCAGCCGCCATCTCTCTCCTCCAACACCGCACCCTTCCTTCTTAACTTTTCCACAGTCTCTCTTTTTACATAATTCTCTGATGTCCCGTCGTCTTTGGCTGTTTTGGCTGCTAAACTACTGTATGTGCCGTTCTTCTTTTTGTACCGAAGCTTTCCATCAAAACGGAGAAGATCTAAGGTATTGTCATCACTGCCTCGGAGATGGTGATAACGAGTAAACCTTTTTATTGTAGACACAGTACCTGTAGTTTTATTTTTAGAGAGTCGATTCACAGCTAATCGCTCCCACTGCCATTTCCCGAATCATCTGAATTGTTATTATCGCTTTCACTGTCAGACAATTCCTGCACTTCAGGCTCCTTGGCATCATAATTTTCTGCACTCAAGGTCTGGACCAAGCGGAATCTCTGTTGCTTTCCTCCACCTCTGCTGTAACACCGGGAGCGTCACTCCAGGTTTACCAGTACAAGTAGTATCCTTACTGCTTTCAGAACTAGCTTGCGATGGAAGTTATGAAGATTCGCTCAGAATGTGAAAGTCACTAATAGATGAAGATTCAAAACAAAGATATTTGGCTTTCAATGTGTATATTGTTAAGGCTTGTTCTCCTTGTCAAGAAGCTTGCCCTTCTACCCTCGAAGATTCTAGAGGTCTTTATACCTCTATCCTCTCGCTCTAACAATTACTTCTATCTATGCTTTTCTCATGAGCTCCTCCACCTAACCTTCCCTTTGCTCCAATGCCCTTCCTGTCCTCCAGCGCTCTTTCGGACCTTCCACTTCTTTCCGCTCAGATCTCTATCTCAGACGAATAGAATCCCTACTGACCTCAGTCCTTCGGACTTATGTGGTCCGGACCTATCGTATCCTTTCGATCTCTTTGCTTCGAGGCAAATGGTATCCTTTCGATCATGAGGGACATAGAGGCTTTGTTTGCTACGCTGCAAACACAGGTGCTTTCGTATCTACAGCCTCTCAGCTGTCTTCGCATTATCGATGGCATGAGCTGGCAGAACATCGTCCCAATAACCACCTTAAACTCTTTATCAGTGGTGTGGTTGACTGCATGACAGCTCATCTGATTTTGTTGGGTGCGAGTGATATCTTGTGTAGTTTCGATGACGTCCAGAGATGACGCTTTTACTATCCCGATACGGCTATCATTGAGTGATCGTTGGTGACCCTGCTCTGATGGCCTTTGGTGATGTACAACTCTGTGGGGTGTAACACTACCCCCCTCCTTACAGAGTTCATCTCTGAACGACCATACTAATCTGCTCTTCGTTGCCTTTGGTCAATATGACCTCTTGTGCCCAAAACCCAAAGTTCCTCCTTTCCTTCTTGGTAAAAATGTGACCCCTTGTGCCCCAATAACCAATTCCTTCTCCTAGGTGTCTTGCTAGCCGTTAAAAACCCTTCATGGGGAAAAGGTACTAGTGCAACCTCTTGTCCTTAGCTGCCTGGGGATTCCGCTTATGATAATCCTTCAATAGCCCCTTGTCATCGAAGTTCTCATAAGCTTCCTCAGTCCAATCTGCTTTATCTGAATATCCTTTCCATTTGGCCAGGTATAGCACCTTCTTTCGTTCCTTGCTATACTGGCTGCCCATGATCTCTTCAACCTCATATCCTGTTTCATATTCGTAGCCTTGTACATCATAACCTAGTTCGTTTCCTTCGCTGGTGGCAAGTTCAGGTGCAGGTCTGATGGGAACAGTGGCTGTTCGATAGGGTTCAATGAGAGAGATATGGAAAGCATTTTGGATTCGCCAACGCTTAGGCAACTCAAGCTTTAATGCGGTGGGTGAGAGTACTTGTAGCACCTTGAAAGGACCATGTAGCTTCGCATCTAGCTTTCTAGATGGGCGTCTGGTCTTTAGGTTCTTTCCATTCAGCATTACTAGACCACCAACCGAATGCTTCGGAGGTTCCTTAGTATGCATATCATGGTATCTCCCCATTGTCTTTTGTGCCTTTTCTAAACCTTTTCGACACAGGTCATGCACACTTAACATCCAATGAACATATTTCCTTGATGTCGGATTCATTGCTTCTGCTTCAATGTGCCAATTCGTTCAAGGATCGAACCCATAATTCGCAAAGACAGGTCACATGCCAGTCGCGGTGGTAAGTGAGTTGTTGTAGGCATACTCTGCCATTGGTAACATCTCAGACCAGTTATCCTGTTCGTAATTGCAGTATTTCCTCAGGTAGTATTCTAACGTCTGGTTTACTCTTTCCGTTTGACCATCAGTCTGTGGATGAAATGGTGAGGATATCTTTAACTGAATATCGAGAGCTTCAACCAAAGAAGACCAGAACGCAGATGTAAACCTGGAATCTCTGTCTGATACAATGTTCGATGGCAGGCCATGGAATCTCCATACTTCCTTCAGGAAGATCTTGACCAGGTCTGTGGCTTTCTTTTCACCATCCTTCAGCGGTATGAAGTGAGCCATCTTTGTAAATCTGTCAACGATGACCCAGACCGATGAACAACCATCAGATACAGGTAAATCGATGATACAATCCATAGAGATTGAATCCCATGGACGGTACGCTAATTCGAGAGGTTGTAGGAGACTGTAGTGAGCGTGGCGAGCTGCTTTGTTCTTCTGACATTCAGGACATGAATGGACGTAGTCTTCTATGAATTTCTCCATCTCTGGCCAAAAGAAGTTCCTTCAAACTAACTCAATTGTCTTGTCTTGTCCCATATGTCCTGCCACCTTCGAATCATACTCTGCTTCGAGTATTTGTCTTCATAACTGTAGGTCATCTGGGATCCACAGTCTGCCTTTATAATAAAGGGCTTCGTTCTCGAAAGAGATGTCAGGGCTTGGGCTTCCTTCCATTGCTCTAACATACTCTTCCTGCCATGTAGCGTCGTTATTTGCAGCGCCTACCACTGCTTCTAATAAACAAGAATTGAACTTGACTACTGGGATTGACCTCAACTTAGCAGAGGAAATCATGATCTGTTCACCTCGTAGCTTTGCTGCTGTCACCTGCACTGTTTCCCCTTCAGATATTACCAACTGATCAGGTCTTAAAACACAGTGTATTGGTTGATTTTCGTTTTCTTCGATACTGCCTCCCCCCTTTTTAGGGCGGTACTCCGAATACCTAGATAATTCATCAGGTTTCTCATTTGCACTGCCTGGTCGGTAGAATATCTTGAAATCATAACCAGTTAGTTCCTGTGCCCAGCGGGCTTGCCTTCGATTCAATATCTTAGTAGTGGTGAAGTACTCAAGATTCTTGTGATCGGTAAACACACTGATTTGATGGGCTGCACCTTCGAGATAATGTCTCCATTCCTTAAAGGCAGATGCTATTGCTAGCATCTCCTTATCATGGATCTCGTAGTTAATATCTGCCTTCTCCATCTTGCAAGAGTGGTAGGCAACAGGGTGCAATCGTCCATCAATCACTTGGGAAAGGACAGCGCCGATGGCGAAGTCACTGACATCAGTCTCAATAACCACAGGATGTTCAGGTTCAAAATGACGAAGGATTGGTACTTCAGTAAAACACTTCTTTAACAGATCGAAAGCCTGTTGACAGCGTGGGTTTGCCTTCCAATCGAACCGTTCACCAGTTTGTTTGGTAAGGTCTGTCAATGGTCTGCAGATTCTTGAAAAGTCCCTTATGAAGCGTCGATAGAAATTGGCAAATCCTAAGAATGACTGAACATCCTTGACTGAGTCTGGCGTTTCCCATTTCAGGATAGTATCAACTTTGTCTTCAGCCATACTGACACCTTCTCCTGATATGATATATCCAAGGAATTCAACTTGCTTCTGATGCCACTCGCACTTATCTGGTACTATAGCCAAGTTGTTTTGCTGTAATCTACGAAGGACTTCTCTTGTCAATCGTACATGCTCTTCTTCATCTTTGGTATAGATGAGGATATCCTCTATATAAACCACAACTCCATGATCGATTAGATCTCTCAGGATCTCGTTCATCATATCTTGGAATGAGGCTGACGCATTTGCCAATCCAAAGGGCATAACCAAATATTCATAGTATCCATATCTCGTACGAAATGCTGTTTTCCATTCGTCACCAGGCTTTATTCGAATGAGATTGTAACCAGCCTTTAGGTCAATCTTCGTAAAAATCTTTGAGCCAGTAACTCTGTCCCTAAGTTCGTTCATAAGTGGTAAAGGATACCGATTCATAATCGTGATGCAGTTGAGTCCTCTGTAATCCACACACAACCTTAAACCCCTTCCATGCGGCTTTGGGACAAAGAGTATTGGTGCTCCAGCTGGCGACTTGCTTGGACGAATCTTGCCAGAATCGAGCATTTCTTTTAGATATTCCTTAAGGACCGAAAGTTCTTTTTCAGAAAGAGCGTAGATGGGACCCCATGGAGGCTGCTCCCCATCTTTTAAGTCTATTGCATGGTCAAATGATCGATGTGGCGGTAGAGTGTTAGCAGTTTCTCCATTATAAACTGACTGAAAATCTTGATACTACCATGGAATTCGCTTGACCCAATCGATCTCCATTTCACCTGCTGCATTGATATGCATAGACCCAATTACTCCAATCCATCATGGATCAGTACCAAACTTGAGAATGCTATCGTCATATTCAATTGAGAAGGAGCTGACTACTGCCTTTGTACAGTGCTGATGGCAATGCTTCGATGTGAATTGGAGCTTATCACCTTCTTCAGTGATTCCTCTGAGTGCTCCATGCTTGACAATCCACCAGTAAGGTAACATGATATCAGTTGCTAATTCCATAGGTCCAATTTCGAAGGATTCTTTGGTATAGTGGCATTCGTACCGAAGAGTAACTGGAAAGGTGTACTGCCATCCAGCTCCTTCTACAATCTCGCCATTGAAGTTATCAACTGACTTTGGTTCTGTTCGAGTAACCAATGGAACACCATTAGCCTCGGCCCACTGCTTTGACATCATAGGTGTATCACACCCTGTATCCAAAAGGACCCTAACCAGGACGTTCTTCTTGTCCTTGAATGATGCAAACATGCATACTGTGGGTCTTGAACCAGTCTTTGGTTCTGGAGGTAACTGCTTCGCTTGCTTGAGTTGAGGTTGAGTTGCTTCGGCCGAGGCCTTGCGCTTTCTGTCTTTTCGAGTAGAAACCATGATGAACTGCCTTTCAACACAGCTCCAACTGCAACGGGTTGTGGTTCTAGTGGTATTTATATGCGTAGAGGTATTTTATGATTGTTTCGATAATGTGGTAGTCATATGTTTACACTTGGGTACTATATGACCAGCATATTTCGAGTACTGAACTCATCCTCAGGCACCCTTTTCATATAGAAAGAAATCGTTTCTCATTAAAAACTAAAATCAAGACATGACAGTCTGTGGATAACTATACCCAAAAGGAAAGATCGCAATCCTAAACCTAATAAAAAGACATAAGAAACCCAGTGTCTCTCAATCATCAATTTCCATACCATCAGAATCTACCTCATACAACCTCCTCGAAGGTGCGTGAGTTGCAGACACAGTGATCCTGTCAGCCAAGCTCCTTGGTCTGACCTTTGAACTGGAGGCTGTAGTCTCCTGCTTCGGAGCTTCCTCCTTATCCTTGGGTTTCTTGTTCTTCTTGCTAGATGAAGCCTTGATGGGATTCTTACAGAAGAACCATCAATCATGTTCAGAGGATCCACAACGCTTGCATTCGTTGCGTTTGGCTCTTGCTTCTAGCAAACTCTCAGGAATACCCTTAAGGGCTTCGGCCTTATCAGAGTGAATAGGCTTTGGTCCCTTCTTTTCTGTTTGAGGTTTCTTGGGGTCAGAACCTTTGTC